>QEPC01010552.1:1218638-1242421 GCA_003113815.1 Sphenodon punctatus | reverse complement strand
TGAGACCTCGCATCTTCATGAATGTTAGACCCCTTGTCTCTCCCTCTGTTCCCCTTCCTAAGTCTCTCCCCCAGCTCCTGTCTCTCAGATTGTAAGCCCTAGGGGCAGGGACCGTGTCTATTTTATTACTTTGTAAAGTGCCAGGTACACTGCTGGCGCTATATAAATGTTTGTTAATAATAATAATAAAATAATAACAGTAATGGGTAAAAATGACTGATTTTTCAGGTATCTGGGTACCCGATCAGTACCTGGGTACTTTTACTTTACTTGAATCAAAATTTCTAACACGCCTCCCTCCTGCCAAATGGCAGCTTGGGGCAGCGTACAATATAGTAAAAAATATATATAAAAATACAAAACTACAATATAAAACAATTTTAAATTCAAACAAACAGATGAGGCCGGACTAAGCCCAACCTCCCCCCAGAAAAAAGAAGAAAAAGAAAGAAAACCGCCCACCCACTACCCACCTCCCTCACCGAATGCCTGGTGAAACAGCCAGTTCTTGCATTGTCTGTGGAAGGAGGGGAGATCCGGAGAGAGGCGACTCTCCACTGTTCCACAGTCGTGGTGTGGTCACTGAGAACACCCTCTCAAAAGTCACCACCTGGCAGATTAGGGGGACCTCTAGGACCTCTTGGGGGCTGTTGACACCCAAGAAACTTGGAGGACCTCGAGGAGAGCGCCCCTGGCCAACCGCAGGGGCCGATCCAGGATCCGGCGGGTGAGGTGGTCCTGCAGATAGGCTGGGCCCAGGCCGTTTAGGGCTTTAAAGGTTAAAACCAACACCTTGAATTGGTCCTGGAAGACTGTCGGCAGCCAGTGCAGAGAGTGAAAGACCGGTGTAATGTGCTTGCATTGTCCCGTCCCCGTTAGGAGACAAGCCGCTGTGTTCTGCACCAGCTGCAGTCTCCGAACCAGCACCAAGGGTAGCCCCATGTAGAGTGCGTTACAGTAGTCCAGTCTCGAGGTAATAAAAGCATGGATGATCGTGGGCAGATTTGAGTTCGAGACATACGGCCGAAGCTGACGCACCAGATGTAATTGGCAAAATGCCCCCTTTGCCACAGTTGCCACATGGACATCCAGGTGGAGCCGCGGGTCGAGGAGCACTCCCAGACTCCGAACCTGAGATACCAGGGGAGGGTGGACCCCATCAATGATGGGGGCCATCACTCCCCCGGCCTTCCCCACCACCATCACCTCCGTCTTGTCGGGATTTAACCTCAGGCGGCTCGCCCTCAGCCAATCCTCCACAGCCGTCAAACACTGTAAGCACCGAGACTGCCGGGCCTGAGTCAGATGAAAAAGAGAGATATAGCTGGGTGGCATCAGCATATTGATGACACCATATGCCAAACTCCCTGATAACCTCCCCCAAAGGCTGCATATACACATTGAACAAGAGAGGGGACAGGATAGAACCCTGCAGGACTCCACACGTGAGGCCCCGGGGAGAAGATGAAAAATCACCCAGGACCACATGTTGGGTTCTCCCAGTCAGGAAAGAGCAGCTCCATTCAAGAATGGTCCCTCCAATCCCTGTCCAGTCCCACAGCCGAGTCACCAACAACTCATGATCAACGGTATCAAATGCAGCCGAGAGATCTAACAGGATCAACAGGGTCGAACAACCCCGGTCCAACTCATGGGAGAGGTCGTCAACCAAGGTCACAAGCGCAGTCTCCATGCCATATCCCGGATGAAAGCCAGACTGTGAGGGACTGAGAAAATTAATCCGGTCCAGATGCTCCTGCAGCTGCTGGGCCACCACCCGTTCAATAACCTTCCCTAAAAAGGGAAGGCTAGAGACCGTCCGATAGCTGGCCAGGACGTCAATGTCCAATGAAGACTTCTTGAGCAGGGGTCGCACCACAGCCTCCTTGAGACAATCTGGCACCCTGCCCTCCCGAAGGGAGGCTTTGACAATCCCCGCCAGCAACGGCCCTAATGTCTCTCGGCTAGCCTTGACCAGCCAGGACGGGCATGGATCTAGTTCACAATAAGTGGCTCGAACAGTTCCAAGATGTCAGGTGTTGGGTGCGGGGAAGGAGGAGGGGCGCCTGCCTGCGTACCCGCGGAGCCGGGAAGAGTCTGAGATTCCAGGTGGAAGGGTTCCCCAGACACTGTTCCCCGATTAAGCCCTCAGCCGGGGAGGCGGACAGGGCACCAGTGCCTCCTGGGCATGGCGGAGGGGAGACTTCCTCCGCGTGCGCCCCGACTGCGGCGCAGGCCGGAGCGGCGCCCCTGAGCCCAGCACAAAAGCAGGAGGAGGAGCCAGAGCCGGCGTTGCGCCATTCTGCGCGTTTGCAGGCACGTAAAGGGGCGGAGCTTAGAGGTCTTTGGCAGACGGCCAGAATCCTCAATGCCGGTGATCAGTGAACTGTGAGGCTGGCCGCCTGGATTGAGAGCGTTGTTGCATTGGATAGCGGACTTAGTAAACGAGTGACTGGAGACTTGGACAAAGTGTGAGAGGTGAGTGACTGCGTGCGTGACTGGGGTGGAGTGAAAGAGTAAGGGAGCGAAGGTGAGTGAGAGAGAGAGAGAGAGAGAGAGAGAGAGAGAGAGGCAGCAGAGAAGTAGGGCTTGCACTGTCCCCGCTGCTTCGTGGGTTTCCCCAGCTCATCCTGTCCTTTTCCCCCTTCCCCCAGGTGGCGGCCTTCCCCCCGTCATTCCTATCCCCGTTCCCAGGGTACTTCCCCCTTCCGGGCACCAGGTTCCTTGGCCACGTGGTGTACTAAACCTAGCACGGGTGTGTGGAGAAGTGAGTGGGAGCGAGCAGAGGTTGATACCCCCCCGTGGGGTCCCAGGAAGGCTGCACACACAGCTTACTACGTGCCGTACCCCTATGATACGGCCCCGTCCTTGTTAGGACTTTGGCCACCCTACAACCTGAGGGGTCTTTTTTCACTAACAAGTCTGTGTGCACCTCCCTTCCCCGGGAGTCTCGCTCGGAGCAGGTGCGACGTGTGACTGTTGTTAGGTCCGTGGGCCCCCCTACCCCAAAACCCCATCACACAAGAGCATCCCCCGCATCTGAGGGCGACACATCCTGAAATTCATCCCACAAAACAGGACAGGACGGGGCTTCTATCGCCTCTGGCTCACCTACTGCTAAAAATGTTGCATCAAAACTGTGGTGGATTTGAGCAATTTTATCAGCAAAAAAGTCCACAAACAAATCACAGTGAGCATTTGATGATTCTAAGTCCAGGCAGAGGGAGGCTGGACTGAACAGCCCCCTCACCACCTGGAAAAGCTCAGCCAGACAGGACTTAGCAGAAGCAATGAGGGCAGCAAAGAAAACTTTCTTTGCTGCCCGCACCACCACAGCATAGGTACGCAAGCAGTCTCTATGCCATGATCGGTCAACTTCAGCAAGTGAGTGACGCCACCGTCGCTGTAACCACCGCCCTTCCCGCTTCATCTGCCGCAGCTCCTCCGCATACCGTGGGAACCTGCATTGTCGGTGGTTTAGGAGCAGACGCCTGGGAGCCACCCGGTCGATGGCCTCCACTAGCACGGAATTCCATATGGTCACGAGGTCATCTACATTGAAATAGTGGCTGTGAGATGGAGATATAGGGCACAATTCAGGCTGACCTCAGGATCTGTGGGGCTGTCTCTAAGGTTAGCACCCCTATGGGTTGACCCAGAATCTCTGGGCTCAGTGAAGACATGATTTCCATCCAGATTTATTTTTTTTTCATGGAAGCGGCACATCAGAAAGAGGCAGAGGAGGCTCCTCCCACCCCATTTCTGATATGCCCCTGCCCCCTCTATGGTGTGTTGTGATGTCACGATGCTCTGAAAGGAGGTGTCATCACTTCAGAAAAGGGCGGGAGAGTCAAGGGCAGGTGGTCCAGTTGCAACTGGACATATAAGCCTGGGGCCCCAGGCTCCCTGCTGCAGCTGCATCTTTTGCTCATAAGAAGGAGAGGGAGGTGGGCTTATTCCATCTTCTGGACCAGAGCCCACTCCAACCTAGCTACACCTCTGTATTCAGACCAGAAAATTGGGCCTGTTTTGGTGCCAGGGCTGACTATATTGTGCCTGACCCAAAGGCATGCCCAATGCAGCTGGGTCAATATGTCTCAGTACCCTGGCCCCACATGAAGTGCCATCATGTCAGTCGCTTTTGACACCGTGGACCATGGGCTGCTGTTGAGACGGCTGCGAGATCTGGGGGGTCTGGACGGGACTGTCTTTGGATGGTTCCGCTCAGTCCTCTCAGATAGAAGCCAGCGGGTGGTGCTGGGAGCTGAAACATCATGCCCCCGGGCCTTGACCTGTGGTGTTCCGCAGGGCTCCATTCTGTCTCCGCTGTTATTTATTTTGTGTATGCAGCCCCTGGGGGAGATCGTGAGATGGTTCGGGGTGTGTTGTCACCAATATGCTGACGACACACAGCTGTACCTCTCTTTTTCAATGGACCCAGGTCCTGCCGTCTCGATACTTTCCCAGTGTCTGGAGGCCGTGGCGGATTTGATGAGGCAGAGCAGACTGAAGCTGAACCCAGATAAGATGGAGCTGATGGTAGTGGGGAGGGCGAAGGAGGTGTCGGCTCCTCCTATTGGGGGGGTCTGCCCTCCGGTTACCCAGCAGGTTCGGAGTCTGGGGGTGATTTTGGATGCTGACCTCCGCATGGATTGGCAGGTAGAGATGGTGGCTAAAGCCGCCTTCCACCAGCTGTGTCTGGTGCGGAGGCTGCACCCATACATCTCCAGACCTGACCTGGCCACTCTTATCCATGCCTTCGTTACCTCGAGGCTTAACTACTGCAACACGCTCTACATGGGGCTTCCCTTGTTTCTGGTTCGGAGGCTGCAGTTGGTGCAGAATGTGGCGGCCCGCCTCCTTATGGGGACGGGTCGCCGTGCGCACATTACACCAGTGCTCCGCTCTCTGCACTGGCTGCCTATAGCGTACCGAGCCAAGTTCAAGGTGTTAGTATTGGAATTTGGTATACAAAGTCCTATACGGTCTCAGCCCCTCTTATATCGGGGACCGCCTCGCCTTCCGTGACTCAGGAAGGACCCTCTGATCCACTGGAGTCGCCTATCTGGAGGTCCCCCGTGTAAGGCGGGGGGCCACCATGGAGAGGGTGTTCTCGGTGGTCGGGCCACGGTTGTGGAACTCCCTTCCAAAGGAAGCCCGCCTGGCCCCGGGTCTGCTTGCCTTTCGGCGGGCATGCAAGACTTGGCTGTTCGACCAGGCCTTTGGAGGGGAGGGGGGGAGGGAGGGGTAAATGGGGGAGATTGGTGGGGTGGGGAAATTGGGGGAATTGGAGGGTAGGGGTAGGGTTAGGGTTTTTTACATTTTTTAAAAGTGATGTTGGGTTTTAATGTATTTTACTGTTTTACCGTATTGTTAGCTGCCCCGAGATGCTGTGGGCATGAGGGGGTGGCATAAAATAAATAAATAAATCAAATGTCACAACATTCCATAAAGGGTGGGGCTAAAGCATTTCCTGGCCCCCTCAATGGAACCCTGTGACAGAATGGTGTTCTGTAAGGGGCAGAGCTATTTTATAAGGGGGCGACGTTAAAGCTGCCCTGAGCCTTCAGAAAAGGATGGATTAAAAATGATAATAAATAAATAAATAAATCCCCCCACTCTTTCTAGCAAGGTCATGGATCCTACAGAATGCAATGACATCATGGGACTTTATAGGGGTGTGGCCTCCAGGAGCTAGGGAGGGGCTTGGACAGAGTGTGCCTGACCTGGGCCAGACAGGAACAGTTAGGTCCTGGTTGGACCCCAAAGGCCACACCGCTACAAAGTGCCGTGATAGCACAGGATTCTGTAGGGTGCATGGCCTACACCCAATACAGGGGCAGACTAGAGGTGCTGGGAAGGTAAAACGAATGGTTTGGTGGGTGCTCAGGGCAGGGGGAAGGAGCCAATGTGGATAAGGTGCCGGACTTGAATCTGAGAAGCCAGGATGTGAATCCCACCCTTGCCATGAACTCACTGGGTGGCCTTGGGAAAGTCACAACACAACCTCTCAGCCTCAGTTCCCCATCTGTAAGGTGTGTGTGCGCGTGTGTGTGTGTGTGTGCGTGCGCATCCGTCCGTCGGTGTGTTTCTCTCACCCTTGTCCATCTTGGACTGTAAGCCCACTGGGCAGGGATCTGTCTTGAATTAATTTATTTCAGCTTAGCCGTAGGCCGTTGCTTAAACAAACCACATAAAAACACAAAATACACAAATACATAAACACATAAGCCCTAAAACCACAAAATCCTAAGGCACTACAAAGTAAAATCTTACCGGTAAATTTGATTAAACCTAAAATCTAGCTCTTAACTTAAAATAATTAGCCTAAAATTATCGCATACAGTGATAAAATAATTCTAATAGTGGGATAACCTATTAATATCCACCCAGAGAACCTTGTACTGTTGACCTACATATACCATCCGCAGCCATTATTTCTTCAAAAATCGAAGCCCCTTTAGGGGGAAATCCCAACCCTTTTTTGACAGATCCGTGTTTTCCCAGCCCAGGACTTAACACAATGGGACACTGGAGCTGTGGCTTCTGCAACACAGATGAGCAACCATTAGTATACTATGGAGATACTGCGGGAACCTGGGCAATGGGTGGACTACCGACTTGAGTCCTTGGAAAAGCCAGAGGAGCAACCCCCACTAAAGGGGATCCTCCGGCTCTGGAAGAAACATCAGCCAACTTGGAAGGGGACAAAGCCACAGTGACTTCTGTCCCAACAGGCGGCGCAAGATCAGATACAACTACAGGTACTACAGTCTGAACCCCATCTTTGGGACTATTAGTATCTAGGGTGTCCAATTGTGAGCCTAACTTCCTCCTATGTGGCTGGATCGAGTTAGAATTTCCTTCTCGGAAGGCCAAATTGGTCAGTGGGACTTGTGGCAACAATGGAACTATTCCCCTCTTGGCGTAAACATAAGCCATGTGAACCCGCCGAAAACGATGGGCATTAAACAAAAGCCGTTCTGCTATATCTGGCGCATGGAAATAGATGACAATTCGCAATACACCACCCCTATCTGGCAAATAAAAAAAACGGGTTATAGGCAAAGGCAAAAGAGAACAGCCCAAAATATTAGAGACGTGCTGGGCGATCCAGAATTTTGAATCCCAAGGGGGAAATAATCCAGACGATAGCGGCAAAATCTTAAATACCAGCGCATTGGCTATAGGGGTAAACACTCGATCCTTGGTTGCCTTCAGGACTAAAGGCCTGGGATGGATTCGGCCATGCAAGGGAGCTGTTTGGCATGATTGGTTCACCCTCTGCAAGTCCAACCCCTCCCTATTCTCTCTTAACTCTTTGACACAATCCCAAACCCTAGTCAGCTGGTACTGTATGTCCTGTAGTTTGTTGTCTAGCCTCTCAATATATGCCGTAAGTGTTTCTGCCTGCTGGAGGGACCCATGAGCCTGATCATGCATCCCGGTAATTTCGGGGCCTGTAGTTCTTGAATTAATACTGGCTCTCATACTGATATTAAGAGACCCTCCCTTTTCTATACTCCCTCCCAGAAGGGGCCCCATTAAGTCTGTCTGCTGAGAATCATCATAGACTTGGGCCTCTTGAGTTCTGGAGATGATACCTCTTGGGGTTATTAACGAACCGGGGGGCATGTCACAGGAACCCTCTTTATCCGTGATTGCTCTGACAGGAGACCCTAAAACCCCCCTAGGCTCCCCAGCCTGACCTACTGGAAAGGATGGGGACTCTATGGGAGCAGTAGAAAATTTTGATTCCCCCTGCCCAGCAACATATATGCTCGGTAAGGGATTTTACCCTGCCACTACGTGGGCTACTTAAAACTGGGACCCCATAGCCTCGATTTGGGCATGAAGGGAACAAATTCTGTCCTCTATAGATGAGACCCGGGAGTTTGTGGAGGAGATCTGCACAGACCCTCGAGATGGGCCAGCCATCTTTCCCCTTGTTGCTTAGACGCCAAAGCGCACGACAGCAATGAGGGATCTGGGGGTACCGGCCCAGGGAGGCTGGATGGGACAGGCCCATCGCACGACTTTCCTACCTCCAAACTTACGGGAGCTTGCACCCAGGTGGGGGACAAATGACTCATACCAGTAGCCACAGGCTCCCGCCCTACGCCAGAGCCCCCCAAGGTAGAACACAGAGGGATTTGCAAAGGACCTCCTCCCCCGCCTGGGCCCAGGGGGAACCGATGCCGTGGCAAAGCAGTCGGGAAGCTGCAATTGCTTGGCCCGTGTTCTGGTCATCACCCCCTCCCCCCCTTCTTACCCTTTTTGGGCATTTCTAGACAGCTCAAGTAGGAAAGGGAATTAAATGAAATACAAACTTCGAGCCCACTCCTAGCAGCAAGGGCAACCACTCTCCACTAAGTCTGATAGCAAGGTCTACATCCCACACCCGGCCTGCGCCTAAGGCCGTGTGCGCAGCCCGTGCGCGCGCAGCCCTTGCGCATGCAGCCCTTAGACGTGCTGCTCCGGAACACGCCTCCAGCGCCGCCAGGGGCACAGTGGTTTTGAATCCTCCCGGCGGCGAATCTCCTCCCCGTTCCCAGCTGCTCCCATTAGTCAATTAGTCAATGTGGGCTCCTGGTGATGCTTGGCGATGACCCTCGGGCTCCCACTCACCCTCGCCCAGGCAAAGCACAGAGGGTAGGGACAGTAGGCAAAAAGGGATGCAGGAAGGGCTCCGGGATCTGTCTTTGAAACTCTGTGACTGCCGCACCTAACAGTGCTATAGAAATGATTAGTACTAGTAGCAGGGAGAGAGTCTGCTCAGTCACAAGGATTTCCTTTTTCCATCCATACTCTGGTTTGGTTCTAGGAAGCACAGAGCAGCTTTCTGTAGGCGGGGAAATGTAAAATGAAAGACCGAGCTCTTCATCCCAATCAAAAGGCCTGTGGCACTTTGGGTAAAAGCAGACATGCAGACAGAGGGACTGGTCCTCAGGGCAGAAAAATCAGGCACCAACCTGACATGACTGCGGCCAGGGACTCGTCCTGCTGCTGCTGGCTGCTCGGCTTGGGTACTACAAGAAATGTGCAGGCAGCTGGCCCTGCCTGTGCTGTGCTCCCAGCACCACACCCCCTGCCATGAGACACAGTCGCAGCAACCCCCAGGCCAGGAAAGTCGTGGCCGCATAGACACGCTCGCCTGCCTTGGCCCAGTTGGGTGGGCCTTAGCCCAGGCCGTGACCTTGGAGGCTGTCTGGAGGTCATAGCCTGGACTAGCCCACAACACCACACAGAGCAACATCTGATGACACGTGCTTACACGTGCTGCTTGGTCCCAGGCCAAAGCAGGCCCAAACCATGCCTGTTTTTACCCTCTGAATGCTAATTGGCAGGGTTAACTTCTGTGCCCTAGTTAGTGTTGCCATATATGCAATTTTTAGAGGGCACTTATGAGATATACAGGTTGCAGGGCTGCACTGGAAAGCAGCCCTGCAACCTGTATAGCTCATAAGTGCCCTCTAAAAATTGCATGCATGCTGCCCTGTAACCTGTATATCTCATAAGTGCCCTCTAAAACCTAGCCCTAGTTTAAATTAGGGCAACTCCATTCTGCCTACCTACCGTTTTCTCTGTAGAGGAGAGAAGACAAAGAGAAGATAAGACTCTGTAGAGAAGAGTGGACAAATCAAATTGTTCTTAACTTCCCATCCCTAAAGTTTTGTAGTGAAAACATTATTGGACACAAACAATAACATCTAATAAGGAATATAAATTACCAAATCCAAAAATAAAATGACCATACACAGTTAATAAATCACCAGCAATTATAATAATTAATATCCTCAGTCAACCGTAACTGTGATCGTTGGAAACTTATATCTAATCATTTCCGCTCTATAAGTAAGTAAAGCAAGATTAGAAACAATATCAAAATCCTTTTGTTGAAACAGATAAAACAATATCTGAGAAATGTTCGAGAAAAGCTTAATTTTAAGAGAGGGAAGGATATATCTACCCCCAGGTTCATCAAAAAGGGCACATCCCATGACATAATGGGAAATATTTTCTACAGCACCAGAACGACCTTCATTCCCTTGGAATTTTGAATGGTTAGCCTGCAAGGACTGCAGTTTGGCATCCGTTCAGGGCACAGCCTAGCGAAAGCTGTAACAAATTTACACTTGAGTTTTGTTAGTAAATAATATTTGATTCCCCAATACAATTTCCAGTATGAGTACATAGGTGCAACATAACTACTTCTAACTGCAGCAAAATCATTCTGCTTAGCTATATATCCTTTAGTCTTAAGTAAAGCTAATTGCTTGTCATGGAAATAAAAAAAACGATTGAGAACCATCAACATAATAACCATGCCCACTTGTCCAATAAATTCTACCAATAAATAATAATCAGTGTTGGGATACTGGTTTAAAATGATGACTTCCAGACCACTGAGATGTCCTAAATTTAATTTATTTAGTTAATTAATTTATTTAATTAGAACATTTAATATCTCGCCCCTCCTGCGGGAGGACCGAATGGGGACTGGAATATAGGAACCTCAATAGCAGAAAGAGTGACCAACAACACTGATGAGGCGATGCGCAGAAGTAAAATGAACTACCTACAGAAGAAGTAGTAACACAGAAGTAAAAGTAAGTGTTTCACAGAACAGAATCCTAGTGGGATATTTAAAAATAAAATAATAAACGAAATGCTCAGCGTTGGTTTCCATAGTAAAGTCCTGCTGACCTCAATGACAGCACCATTAAAGCCCATGCTAAGCATTTCTGGAAATGCCACTTCACATTTCTTGGAGAGATCACTTGCCCACACACTCTAAAATGCTGCTACGGTGACACATAAGAGGGCCTTGTGTTATTAGTTTGCTGGAAACACACAAATGGCTCATTTAAAAAAACATAGGATGGGAGTCAACAGCAGTTTAATTACTAAAGTGGGTGATGCAGGTCAGTTTAGCCTAGGATTATTATTTTATTATTTTTCTAAGTCCCATCTATTCTCCTTGAATGCAAGGAAGAGTGTGATTTCCCCACATTTTGCAATGGAAATGGAATAGGATATATTTTTTAAAATGCTGCTTGCATTTTAAACGGTGTTTTGGTGCAGCTGTTTGGCAAACAGCGTGAAAGCAGATTACATTTTATTCCAAGACCCAGAGGGTTCTTTTACAAGCTTATCTCCTTTATTGCTTTAAAACAGCAGCTAAAACCAACACTTCCTCACAGTGCAAAAGACATTCCTAACAGAAGCCATCTCAGAAATTCCTTTGGGATACCCTATTAATCCCCAGCCTGTCATGCTAAGGAGAAAAGAGGAAGCGCCCTTCTTTCCTCCTCCCAGCTACAAAGGTTTTATGACAAATGGAAGGTTTTGTTCTTGACCTTGTACGTGATTTATATGATAGTTCTCTTTCCCTACAGCATCTTGGAGGCAGCTCTCAATTCTTTTTATGTAAGGAAAAAACTATAGATTTGGGCTTGCCCTTAAAGTTTTGAAATTATCCAGACTAAAAAGTCTATTTGAAATCTGTGTTGTCCTTCTGGTAGGACAGTCACAACTGGCCCTTGTGAAGATCAGTATCGTCCAAAAATGGATTAAAACTAATTTGAGAATTGGAGACCTTCCCTTTTGTAGATCAAAGCACAGACTAGTGTCTCCCAAACGTTTCTGTAAAGCTTTTGTAAGACCAGGAGAGTAAATGGTGTTTGGCTGGCTGGGTAATCATTGTGGCATGATCTCATTAAACGGAAAGTTTGTTTTGCATGCCAGAGATAAGGGAGAGAATGTGGTTAAGACTTGGAGTCAAAATTCTTAGTTGTGCCACTGAATGATCCAATCTGTAAAATGGGTTGGGAGGGGACATTAATTAGCAAGAAAAAAACCCTGAAATCTTGGCTAATTTATGGTGATTGCAAGATTTTACTAGAAACCAAACGGAATGCAGAGCAGACAAGGAGAGAAAAATACCATCACAATTCTTTCAAAGTAAGTAGTTGGGTGTAAGAGGGGTTATGTAAATACAGGCATTTTTCAGAGCATCACAGGTATGGGAAAATGCCTTATTAGGCGTTCTCATATAGTACAACCTGCAGTTTCCCTTCATGATTGCCTCTTGTTCAATAAACTGTTATCCTTCAAAATGTGACTGCTGATCAGTTTGCAAGTTCACATATAAGTGACCAAGGACACATTTGTGGCAATAATATTTCCAAAAATAATCTGTACAAGAAGCAATTTATCTTGTGCTTGGCTGTAAAAGAGGACCTGTCCAAGCATACCCTAGGGCTATGTCACACATGGGTGAGGAACATTTTCTCTTCCGTAGGCCACTTTGAAAACTAGTAGAAGCTCCAAGGGCCGCATAGGAGTTGGGGACAAGGCTGCTTGGGGGGTGCACTCAAGGAAAGGAGGGAACGGATCATGGATTTGTGCCATCAATCTGCTGTCCCCTATACATGTGTTCATGCCCTCATCGAAGCTTGGGGGTAAGAGATGGGTCCAGGGGCCAGATCCAGGAACTGGAGTCACATAAAAACTTACTACGGGCTGTATTTGGCCCCCGGGTCAACCTTGGCTTAAGGGGTGTGCTCAAAAGGAGGACGGTCTGTATCACGGCTCTGTCCCTTATCCTTGTGTGCATGCCTTCCTATCTGCTTCCTTACCTTGAACTTAATCTTCCAGACCTTGGAGAGGAGGAACTGGTTGAGTGGGCCATATTTAGCCAAGAGGGTCTCACCCCTGGTGTAAAGCGATTTCTGCCAAGGTTTGACATCTTGACTAACAGAGACTTGGGTTAATTGCTAGAAGCAGAGATATTGGAAGATCCAATGAGGATGCGTTATTGTCGACTGCATGGCCCAAGTACAAGAGACATTTGCCTATATTGAAGCCAGCCAGCTTTCAGAGTTCTTTCAGATACTGCCAGCGTTTGGACTTGCAGACCTACCCAAGAAGCTCCTGAGGGCTCAAAGCAAAGTGTGATGTGGAGCCCCTTCCACTACATCAGAATCTACATCCCAATTTTGTTCAGGGGCATTCTTTTGAGGTCCCGGGCAAACTTTCATCTTACCCCCAGCATCCCCGTGGGTTAGCATTGCCCTATTGCAGAGCTTTATCAACTGTAGGCTTTGGTTTTAAATAAGTCAACCCCTCCTGCCACTACTATCTGATTGTGTGAACCAGAGAAATTTCCATCGTCATCCTAAAATGATGGGTGAAAACAGACATGCACAGAACTCTGCTTTAACATTTATGCATGTTGCAGGGCTATATTGGTGCCCTATGCAACCCTGCAACATGCATAAGATACATTAAAACAGAGTTCTGTGCATGTCGGGTACACACACCCTACATCCACTGGGAGGAACCAAAATGTAACAATTATACCCACCCCTGCATGGAGCCATATCAGCTTGCCTATATATGTGTGAATTTACACCATATCCATGCAAGACTCCACAGGACTACAGTTCACTTTAAAGATGTTAACTTTGCCCATTCAAGCCAATGAGAGCTTTTGCCATTGCCTTTAGTGTTTAGAATTGCAACTTATGAGCAGATTTCTTTTGATTGAGTTTAAGGTGAACAGGGTTAATCTAGACCAAAATACACTGCTCATTTAAATTGGGTTATATTAAATCAATGCAAGACTAGCGGCTTTTCCCCAAAACTCACACTAAACTTATACAGCTATCCAGCTACAAAGAGATTTTTCTCTTTGTACTTTTAACTGGTTTTATGTTACTTAATGCAAACATTTTGCTTATTTTGCCAAGTTTAATTATGTCAAATGACAGGGAAGTTAGAAATGTCATCTGCAGTTTAGAAATGGGTGTTTTTCGTTCTCAACTGTAATTTGTAGAGTGCTTGCGGGAAGAACATAACTACTGCTCTAGTTTTTCAGAATTGCTCTTTTTAGTTCTAGGACTTTTTTTGCTGTCTTTTCTTGCAGTTTCAAAAGACACAGGCAATAGTTAACCCAAATGCTACAAACCATCAGTGATAACGGATGTAGACTCAGAAACAGTCATCCAGGAGTCAAAGTAGATAAAAGTTTCATTTGATCTTTTATCATTTCACACTTGAATTCTCAACTCATTCTACTACTACATCAACTTCAGTATAGAGCTACCTGTAATCCAGGATGCAATAGTATAATTTATTATAGCTGCATTGCAAATTTGATTAGCAAAGGCAGCAGGCTGCAACTCTATTCTACATGGCTTTGAAAGGATCCAAAGTAACAGGCACACAAATCCAGTTGCTTGCTACCTTGGGATACCGAGAGAAAGCTACTTGTTTTATGCTAGTGCACAAGCAATTCATAACTGGAATCTTGGTTCCTAAAGTGAAGGGATAAACATTGAATGGATGGATAACAATACTGTTTTCTGTGGAACAGTTCCTGATTAAAGGATTGACTGTGGACCTGCTCCTACAACAGCAGCTCTATTAACCCCAATCCTGTTAAAACTTTTTTCAGTGGACTTACGGCTGTCCTAGCACAGTAAGAGGGTGAGTGAAGCATGCACAGGGGTCTTTGAATTGGAACCAAAGCTCCATGGCCTAATCTTAATAGACAGGGGCCCCAAACCTAAGCACTTGCTCCTAAGGAAGTCTCAGCATAATCAACAGGACTTGCTTGGGACTGCCCAAGAACCCAGGGACTGCTGCCAATGGGGAAAACCCAGTGAATGCAGATCTTTGCTAATAGGGCAATGTATGTTTGCACCATAATTTATTTTGGGATACATAGGGTGCAGGTGTGTGTAAGAGTGACAGCATGAGTCAAGGAGCCAAGTACACTTCATGAATGAAGTGTCCACTTCCACTTGATTTTGGCCCCGTTACCCCTAGATTTTGGCCAGGTTACCCCTAGTGATGAATTAGAGGAACATGATGAAAAAGGGTAGAAAAGTGACAGTACGGAACGACAAAGCAAAAGTCCTTACACATGATTTAGCTAATTAGATTTTTGGGCAAATATTTATTTATCTAAAAAAAACACAATAAAAATCAATTTGTTTTAAAAAAAGAAAGGTATTAAATAAAAAGCCACAAAATTGTGAAATGTCAAACTTCTGTGCCTTTAACAGGTGGAAGTCCAGAAATTGCCACAACTCCTAAATATTAATGTTGCACTTTTTTCTATAAAGATTTTATTAAAAGTATTTACATGGAAATATATATACAGCAATTCTGGGGACAACTTTTGTTGTTTGGAATCATCTTAAGAAAAATGCCTTAAATACAAAATTGTTTTAAAAGAAAAAACAAACAAACGTTGAAATGTTTATCCCCAAGCATGAAGAAAATGTTCCATATTCCCTTATGTCCAAAGTCCTAACAATGAGGCAGTTTTGAGGTTATGGCTAAACCTTCCCAAAAAGTCTAGCCACAAGGTTGTGTAGTTGCAGAGCATGCAATTTTTTAGCAGTTCAATTTTTACCAACTGGGGTAGTTCATGAGTAAGATTAGGAACACTAACATCTTATCAGTTTTGTCAGCTTCAGGTGATCCTAATCAATGCCCCCAAAAGTTTCTATGCACGAGAGTTCCTTAGTTGCTCAAGTTTGCTTTTCAACTGTTCTTGCCGTCGTCGCAACTGCTCTTTCTCTGCAATCAGTCTGTGTTCATCCGACTGGATAGACAGAACATATTCGGTGGCTTTTTTAAGGATGACAACTTTGGGAGCCTTTTCATTGTTTGCCACCTCGGGTATCTGGTCACGCAAAGCAAAGAAACTCAACTTGAGCTCATTCCTCCTCTGGCGCTCCAAGACGTTGTGCGTTCGCCTCTTGTCGTTTTCTTCTGTGTCTGACGTGCGAGGACTTGAGCATTTGCGATTATTACTAATCTGTTTGAGAACTCGGCCGCTGTCCAACTTTAACCTTTTGGCTGCAGGATACTCCACCTTGGTGGAGGGAGGAGCGGCATAATTGTGCTGATGGATGGGGACATGACAGCGTTTCAGCACCAGCGGGCTGTGGTGGGGTTTACTGTGCACTCCTGTTTGGTGTGATCGGGGCTCTCTCTTTACTGCAGGCTGCCTTTTTTCTATGGTAACAACATCAATTTCTTCATCTTCTTCCACCTGTTCTTCCTCCTCCTCTTCTTCTTCTTCTGCAAGGAAAAAAAAAAAAAAAAAAAAAAAAGGAGTGAGGAGCTCGGGGACTGAAGTACTTAGGGTGGAGGGAGGCACAGGTCTCTTACCTACAGACCAAGCANTTCTTCCTCCTCCTCTTCTTCTTCTTCTGCAAGGAAAAAAAAAAAAAAAAAAAAAAAAAAAAGAGTAAGTTGGTGCATCAAGTGGGAGAAAGTGTCACAAATTGTCACTTTAAAAAGTGTGACCCAGCTCACCAGGCTGTGGTGGGGGTGGGAGAGGGGAAGAGACAACTTTGGCGTCAAACTGGATTTAGACTATTGTGTAATCTACTTTCTGAAAGCTGAACTTCTCCAACACTAAATTCATTATGCAACCCAAGAGAAAGAGGACACTCTCTTCTGCACATTTCTGGAGGGTACAACTCCTTGTAGTGCTGCAACAGGACTGCATCCCAGATTTCAAGATGTCGAAATTACAGAGGGGTTGCATCATTTGGACAACAGCACATTGAAGATAGCAAGGAAGCTGAATGCTGACAATGTTGCAGCACACAATCCAATTTACCACTATGGAGTCAAGAGTTTGTGCCGCGAAACAAAGCCTATTTACTTAATACTTCTGTATCTTGGATTCTGGGGTTCCCTGCCCCCCTCCCCCATTAGTGTTTTAATCACATTTCTTAATTGGTGAAGCCAAAAAGGCAAAGTTATAAACTTTGTCAGGAACTGTCAGCAGACAATACATGGGCTTTTTCTCATAAAAAACACTTGAACCGTAAGAACGTGTCTTTTTAAAAAAACAACAAAGCCAGCTTTCCCAAGCTCCCGTCACTTCTCTTTAATCACTTTCACTAGCACCTTTTACAGGCGTCCCTAGGCTATTAACTCTTTCCTAGTCCAGGCAGGTCACTAGAGGGCAGATCCAACTGGGTAGCCTCTGCTTCCAGCATTGGGAAGTTACTCTGTCCCTGTTATGAAAGCCAACACCATCCTCCTCTCCTGGGTTTCCTCCCCACCCACTTTCCAATGGGCTGGTTTTCCAGGAAATTCAATTCTCAGGAAGCCTCTCCACATGCACAGCTAACGTGGCATTTTAAAAATGCCCGTGCAAAAAAAAAAAAAAAAGGAGTGAGGAGCTCGGGGACTGAAGTACTTAGGGTGGAGGGAGGCACAGGTCTCTTACCTACAGACCAAGCAGTCCTCTTAAACCAAACCCTATATGCCTTCAAAGCTGAGCCGATTACACTGCAACCCAATAGAGCCTGGAAGGGGGAGGGAAGTTACTTCTAGGATGCATTCTTTTTAAAAATGCTGTAAATAGGCCCCCACATTTACAAAGGGGGTGGGGAGAAGAGGGACTCTTAGAAAGTTCACTGGTTCCCAGTTACATCTACTCATTGAATGAGAAGTTGCTTAACTATTTGGAATCAGAGATTTGGCTTGAAAATTGGGGGGGGGTGGACAGAAACTTGAGAGTTGCCCAGGCCCCCCCCCCCATATTGGTGGGGGGAGGAAAGGGCAGGCTGCTCCCCACCCCCAAGTGGGGTTTGGTACTGCAGATACTCACCAGAGTCACTGCTTGTGGTGGGTGGCGTGTCTTCTCCAAGCAGAGAAGCCGGGCTGGAGTCTGGCAAAGAGTCATGCTTGGGGCACCTCTCGCTGAGCGGGTAGGGAAAGACCACCGAGGGATCTATGCAGTCGGTGGCAGAGGCGCCTAGGTCGTGCAGGTAGGTGCTGCTGGCTGAGGAGGCAGCCGCCAGGCTGCTGGGAGAGATCGGGGGCGCTGGCTGGACTCCAGGCGGTGGGCTGGAAAGCCGGGATCCGCTGCTCCCTTCCTTGCGGGCTGCCTGGTAGGAAGCCAGCTTCTCAGACACCACTTTCTCCAGCTTGGCGGCTGCCGAGAACCCGCTCCACATGCAGTCCTGGATGATGATGGACTTGACGAAGGCCTCGTCGCCCGGGCCGTAGATGAAGCTCTGGTTCACCATGTCCCCCCCCAGGAGCTCGGTCACCATCTCCAGCTGGTCGGCGGTGGAAGGGAAGCAGGAGCCGGTGGCCAAGCTGGAGCGGCGGCTGGGGGAGAGGGGCGGCGTGGGGAGGAGCTCGAACTTCTTCCAGATGTCCTCCGAGGGGGCGGGCGGCTGGAGCTCGCTGCCCCGGTGCTGCGCCGCCAGGTAGAAGTTCTCCTCCTCCTCCTCGAAGTAGAAGTAGGGCTGCACCGAGTCGTAGTCATAATCGTAGTTCTTGCTGGGGAAGCTCGGCGCGTTCAGCGGCATCGCGGCGGCTGGTGCCTGGGGGAAAGGGTGGGGGGGCAAGAAGGGTTAGAGCTCCGCGGGGCAACGAAGGGGAGGGGGGCGTGATGGGTGTGGCATTCCCTATTCCGCAACACCCCGATCCCCCACTTCAGGGGGCACCCCCCCACACCAGGGCGCACCCCGACCCTAAAATGCACCATACCTGCACACGAAACTGTAGCTCTCCCCGGGGCACCGCCTAAGCCCGTTCAAAAGCGGGGTGTGAACCCCCATTGCACCATATACATTGGGGCGCAAATCGTGCACGCCAAGGGGGAGCTCCTATACCGACCGCCTACAACCCCTCCCCCAAAATTCCCGCAGTATAAAACGGGTGCACAGAACCGCGTCCCCACTAGATTAAACACACAAACGAACAAACACGGAGTTCCCCCTATGGAGCCCACGGAATTCCAGTGTGAGATCGGGTGCAGACATCGCAGCCCGGTCAAAACGGGGGGGCTCACTCTCCAGAAGCCACGCGCCCCCCCATGGCATACAACGCAAACCCGGGTGTCACGAACCCCCATCCTTCCCCCTCCAGACAGCGACTCCCCGGTGCTACCGCCCCCTGCGCGTTGTCAGCCGGGTCCCCGCCCCAACAGCATAGAGCCCGCGTTTAAACCGGGACCCGGCACAGACCCAGGGACGCTGCAGCAGCTGCGCCTCCCAATAATCTCCCCCCCCAGCCCCTGCCACCCGCTTGACAGCCCCGCAAACCAGCGCCCCTAACAGGGACCTTTCTCTCCCAGGAAGACTTGCCCGCTCCCAGCCGAACAGCTGCTGATTGACCCTCCCCTTCCTTGCCGGTCTCCGGCTTCTTTCTCCCAAATTCCCCCTCCCCTTGGCTCGATCAAGCCGGGAGCGGACCTACAAGCGCGACAGGCACAAGCGTCTTTCCCAGATCCTCAATGTCCCCCCGACAGACTCCAACATTGGGGTGGGGGGGGGAAGGACGACTCCAAGCAACCCCCCCAAAAGCTGATTTTACATATATGTGCATTAGAGAAAAGCAACTCCCTGACCCCCCCCCCCTACATAGGCTGCCCCTCTTAGCCAAATCCAGCCCGCCCCCCCGGGTAATTGCTGCTGCCACCCGACTGTCATGCCTTTTTGGTCACCCCCGCGATCATGAATCCAATAAAAATCAAATCAATCAATCCACCCCTCGCAGCTTACCGGCTCCTCCAAAGCACCAGCTGGTAAATGCAACCAATCAATTATTGGGGGTTTTAAGAAGTCAGCAAAAAATAATAATAATCAAAGATCCAGAAAAAGCGAAGCCGAACCCGCCAGGAGGGCGAAGTCTCGCAGCTGATCTCGGTGCCAGTCCTTCCCAGGAGAGAATTGTAAGTCCCCAAAGGTAAAAGCCGCGGTGTCCGGGTACAATAGGAAGTTTAAAGCACCGGCAAGAAGGGAGGGCGTAGCGAGAAAGGAGGAGGCGACCGCGCCGTCCACTTAGCGCCCCTTGCTACTCTCTCCCCCTCCTCTCTCACTCTTGACGGCAGGCTCGTCGCTCAGCTGGCTTTATAGTAGTTCGCCGAGGATCCATCCGCGTTTCCCGCCAACAAGCTCTGGCTTGCAAGAGCTAGCGGAGGGTGGTGATGGGGTTAGGCGGGGAGGGGGGAGGCCCCAGCGAGCGGCGCGCCGGGATACCGAACCGCAGTGCAAGCGGCAGCCGAGGGCGGTGAATGAAAGGGGGCATACACGCCTTTGCAAGAGGGGGAGGGAAAGGACTACTTTTTTTGTTGTTGCTCCTGACGGGATTTGGAGCTGCAGTGCGTTAAGAATAGGAGGGGCAGGGAAAACACGGTTCGTGCAACTCCCTCACCATGACAGCCTTACTATGTATCCATACACGCAGAGAGAGAGGACGGAAGTAAACATAGTAAAATACTAGAGCGGGAGGGGGATGAATTACTATGAGCCCCGGTGCGGCTACTACACAGAGACACATCCTCCGCCGGCCGGCTCGCTAGCTGCTTTTCCTCCTGTCGGCTTCCCTGCAGCAAAATCCAAGCCTCCCCCACCCCTCTAGCCAGCAGGATTATTCGGGGGGGGGGGACAGTTTGCTGGGGGTGCATCACCCGCCCCCCCGATTCTACTTCAGAGCCCCAAGCAAGCCCCCCCCCTTCGCACGATTAACACGCTTTCAAAGGAAGGGAATGGCAAATGCTTCGGGAGGGGGAAGCGTTGACTTGTTTGCATTGACTCCCCCTTCCCCTCGCAGCTAGGTAACTAGAAAAGGAAACGGCTAATGGGGGAAGGCTGGCGTGCCCTCGAACCCCGAGGGGCATTCATTCATTCATTGATCCGTTTCCCCCAGATCCCCCCCTTGCACTGCCTAGGGGGTGGGAAAGGAACGAAGCGACTGTCTAGAAGAGGCGGTGACCGGGTTCAAGGAGGGGGGAGGATTTGACCTGTATTTTATACCGATTGAGGTTACTAGGTGCAGCGAATGAACCGCCAAACCATGGCCCCGGAGAGCAAGCGGCACCCCAGGGAGTTTTCACCCTAACCGATCATGCAAACTGCCCCCCGCCGCCCCCCATAACAGCGGGCGTATCCGATCAGCCCCGGTGAAATGCAAGCTTGGCGGCGTTGCATTCCGGCTTCCAGCCCAGAAGGGGTCCAAGAGCCTCCCTGTAACGGCGCTAGAGCAAACCCCGGGACGGCGAATGATTAACCCGTTCCCTGCTCTCACACCTCCCCGATGGCACAAGCCCCCACGCCCGGAATCCCCAACCTGCCATTTCAGTCTTTGCCACCTTCCCTTCCCGTTTCAGAGGCTCAAGCCGCCTCTCTACTGCTTCCGTTTCTGATCAGATCCCGTTTCTGAGGGATACGCCACTTTCAAAATGACCCGAGACTGAAAGGGGGAAGATCGCGTCAGCCACTATCCCTCCCGTGCACCCAGCAAAGAAGCAATGAAGGCGATTTACTTGTCTAAGCTGCAATTTACTGATTAAAGTGCATGGAGGAAAGTCCAGCCTTTGCATCAATTATTGCATTATTTCTGCAAGAAATAATCATTCAGAAGCCGTTGCTTTGCTGGAGAGACAATGCAAATCCTTAAAGGATTTGCAACAGGGGCTCGCTTGCAAAGTGTTCTCACGCCGACTCTGCCCGCCCGCCACCTGGCAACCGCCCCCATTGCTAGGCGCTACCCGCCAGCTAAAGTAAAGTAATCGCGCCCTCTACTGGCCCACCCAGGGGAACTTAATGCGGAGGGGAGAGGCCAGGGTGTGTGATTCATGCACGCACTTTGCACAGATTTTAGGATAAGAGCAGAGGCTCCTTGTTGCTTCAACTCTGAGTAGGAAAAAGGCTTCTCTCGGAGTAAGCACTTGCTTTGAGTCAGATGCCTTTTGATCTTTACTGACGGCTCCAGCACACCTTTTCCATATCGGTTTTACCTTCCCTCCATTGTTTTTATGAACCACCACTGATTATATCTTAAAACCCAGTCCCTCCTCCCCCTATTCATTCTTATACAGCAGACACACAACATCCTCGGGGCATGATCAGCTGATCTCCCAAGCACTTAGCGTTAGCACAAATTCCATTGAAGTGAATGGCACTAAACCGAAGGATGATCACGTTGATAGTCTAGCTTAGCTAGTGGTTGCCACCCTTTAGTCTGCGGCCCACTGAGCCAGCTACAGCAAAGCACCATCGCTATCCCAGCCGGTACTCCAGGGCAGTGGGCGAGCCAGGGTTTGACCCGAATGCCACCTGCTTTGTACAGCAATGGGCACTCCGGAACAAGCGTGCACTGGGGCTCTTAGAAATGTTGCAGGTTGACAGTCATCCATCGGTGCAAAGTTTGGGAATCCTCTAGTACACGAACGGGGAACCTCAGGCCCAGGGGCCAAATGCAGCCTGTGGCTGATTTTTTTTTTTTTTTAATGTGGCCCCTTTGCAGTTGCTGGATCTGGCCCCTGAATCCAGTTCCTACCTACAAACACACTGAAAGGCTGAGCTCAGGCTAAGGGAGCAGAGATGAGGGCATGCATATAAGAATAGGGAACAGAGATGGCTCCATGGGTGTTTTTAGTCAAGTGTCTCCCTACCCATCATGCATGTTGCAGGGCAGCACAGGGTGCTGACGCAGCCCTGAAACATATATGATAGGCCAGGAGGCACTTGTCTAAAAACACCCCATGTCATTCCAAGGCAGCTTGGCTCTGTCATCCAAGAGAAAGCATCATCATCATTATTTATCCCCGATGAATACTTACCCAGCTGTCTCTTTAAACTCCTCCAACAAAGGAGAGTCCACAGCTTCCCCATAGAAACTTGTTTCACTGTCCAGCTGCTCTTTACTTTGATGGAGTTATCCACTTTCCTGCAACCTAAACTCCTTCAGTAGCAACCTTCCTACCTGTAGCAACTGTTCTCCTTCAGTAGCAACTGTTCTCCATCTTCCTTACGGCAGCCTTTAAAATAATGGAAACCCATTAAAGGGGACATAGCAGGAATGGAAAAGGTGCACAGCAGGGCAACAAAGTGGATCATAAATGATGGAACAGCTAATTAGGTTGGGGCTCTTCAGCTTTGAGACAATTGGGGGAGGGTTGAGGAAACGGAATAGAAGTTTGCAAGAGCCTGAGCAAGTAAATAGGGTACATAGCAGCTCCCTCTCTCAAAATAGTCAAACTTGGAGAAATCCTGTGAAACTAACTGGCAGGAGATTTAAAACAAACAAAAGGAAGTTCTACTTCACTCAGCGTACAATTAACCTGTGGAATGCATTGCCCAAGGAAGTTGGGAAAACCAATAGCATAGCTGGGTTTGAAAGGGATTGAATAAGTTCTTGGAGGGTAGGTCAATAAATGGCTATTACAGTCAACGCTGATCAGAGGATGAGACTTTTTGATTGCTGCTCGTTGTTGGAGACAGGATGGTAAGCTAGATGGACCATTAGTCTGCACCTCTTCTTACTGGGTCCCAGTATAATTTTACCCAGGGAATGTTCACACAGTAGCTCTGTTTGTCTTATCTAGCCAGTAGACAAGCAAACAGCTCAATGTCATAAGAATGCTTAGGCTGCCACCCTGGGGTCAGACCATGACTGAAGTCTTCAGGAGCAGGCCCCAGGGTGGGAGCAGAGAACTAGGCGATATCAATAAAAACAAAAGAGATTTATTTATTTATTTTCAGAGTTTATCCCCCGCCCCCTCCTGCCTAATGGCAGCTCCAGGGCAGTGAACAATCCATAACAACAGATACAAAAATATCAAACCTAAAATATCAAAATATAAAAACTACATCTGAGGCCCACAAAAAAATATTCCCCTCTCCCCCAAACAACCCCCCATCCCTCTCGCCAAACGCCTGGCAAAACAGCCAGGTTTTACATCGTTTGTGGAAGGAGGGGAAACCCTGAGAGAGGCATATCTCCGC
>QEPC01010552.1:1196357-1210874 GCA_003113815.1 Sphenodon punctatus | reverse complement strand
GTGGGGTTGTCTTGTATTTTAACTGCTTTTATTGATTGATTTTTTAAACATGTTTTTACATATGTTGTAGACTGCCCTGAACCTTTGTTAGGAAGGGGTGGGATGAAAATAAAATAAAAATAAAAAAAAACCCCTTTGTTTTGCAACTCAAGTGCCCAATTGTAGTTACTTTATTTGATAGGATTCATGTGTAAATGACCCCTAGGCCAACAGAATTCCTTACCTGGACTTAATTAGGTTTTGGCTCAAGTGAAATCAAGTTATCACCCCACACAAGTGGGTGGAGGATATTAGAGTCAGATGAAAGACAGTTACTGCTAACAGCTGTAATCCTGACAACACTGAAGCCAAGGACTTAGTTGCCCATTGAAGGCGGTGGGCAAGGTGAGGACTGCACCCTCAATTAGAGTTATCCACTCTGAATCTGAAAGCCCAACGTCAGGCCCTCCTTTGAAAGGTCTAGGATGCAGCACAACTTAATTAAGTTTTTCATCTTTTCAAAGCCCTCATGGTTTGAGTTTGAGAAGGTTATGGCGGTGTGGCTTGGAGTGGTGTTGGGTTAGCAGGTGTCCCTTATCTATCACGAACAAAGCCAAATCTTTGACTCACCTGTTTGGCCCCTTTCCAATTCCTAGATCTGGCAAAGGATCCAGTTCCTACCCCCAACTACCGAAAAGCACCTCCCCATCCCTCATGCATGTTGCTGGGCCCCATTGGGGCCCCATGAAGCCCTGCAACATGCATGATGGGTGGGGAGGTGCTTGCCTTTAAAACACCCCGAGTTCAGGGGAAAGGAGCAGAGATGAGGGCATGCACTCAAGGATCATCATCTGGATCCTGCCCTTCCTTTCCCCCCAGCCTGTGTCTACCCTTTAAGCCCCTCTCTGTCCCCAACTCCCACCCAGCCCTCAGAGCTTGTACTCATTTCAAAGTGGCCCCAGGACAGGAAAGAGGTTCCCAATCCTTACCCCTATTTATAGAGATGCAATTTGAATTTCTTTCTCCATGTAGTTATTGGCTTTAGGGCAAGAACAAATTAACATTCCTTCTTTCAGAAGCTCTGTTTCTTAACGGGCTAAGACTTAGATCATTAATGTTGCAGATTTAATTTAATTAAGGGGGTGTGTGTGTGAGAAATCCACAAAAGTAAGCAAGTCACTTATACAAAATACCTAGATCTCTCTCTCTCCCCCTCCATTTTGTTTTCTGTTCCCACTATTTCTGCCAGTGTGTTCCATAAAGGCACGTGTCTACCTGCAAGCGTATCCAACCATGGCTAATACTAGTGTATTTGAGCCAGTGGCGTTGCAAGGCTGGGGTGGGCTTGGGCTTGGGCTTCTGTCCCAATCATGGGCCCCCTGTATGGGTAAAGGACCCCTCAGAGTTGGGGGGAGCGAGTGCTTCCCCATGAAAACTCCCAGCAGGTCCTCCGGAGCCATAAAGATGGGTTGGGGCAGCACTTACCATTACGGTGGCCATACCTCCCCTTTAAAAGAGGATGCTTATGAAAAATACATGGTGCAGGGCTGCATTGGTTCCAGTACAGCCCTGCACCATGTATTTTTCATAAGCATCCTGTTTTACAGGGGAGGTATGGCCACCCTACTTACCATCCCCCCCCTTTCTTGGCTGAGTCCTTTCCAAACATCCAAAGTACCACCGGGAAATTTTCAGAGTGCACAGGCACGGAGTGCTGCCTTTGCTCCCTCCTCTGCCCAGTCTGAAAGTTTGCTAGTGGTACTCAAGGCACTTGCAAAGGGGCCCTTCAGGGTCCAGGCTCAACTGAGCCCCCTCGCTCTGTGGTGGCTACGCCCTTGAGTCTTGATTCTCCGAAAGCCAGCGTAGCCCTAAGGAATAAGGTAATGGGCCTGGACCCAAGAGATCAGGTGTTCAAATCCCATCTCATTTCACTGGGTAGCCTCGGGCAAGCTGTTCTCTCGGCCTTTGTTCCCCCATCTGCAAAATGGGAACAAGAATGAACTCTGTCACAGGAGTGTTACTTGTGAGGCTGAACTAGATAAGGGGTGCAATCCAGCTCCCACTGAAGTCAATATGAGTTTGGTCACCGATTTCAGTGGGAGCTGGATTGTACCCAAGGACTGTAAAACACTTTAAATATTGAAGTGCTATATAAATTATAAATAAAAATTAGCTCTACTGGTGTGGAAGCCAAGCCCCAGTGTAGACTACCACCAGCTGACGACACTTTATTAAGTGCTATCAACTTGACCTGTTCAGACTAGCATAAAATTACATGCTGCTTAAAGGTGGCAATCCAGCTGCCTGCCTGCTCCTAATGGCACTGGACACACACACACACAGTGCACTGGTGTCTCTGGGACTCGCGGACTGGCCCACACCAGTGAGCCTCCCTCCATCTATCTGTGAATCAGAATTCAGTTTTCCCTCTTAAATTTTTGTTGCTGTTTTTAAAGTGACTCTAGAGTCTTGGGTCATGTTAGATTACAGCTGGTAAGGGTAGTACAAAGTGTGTGTATCTAGTTCTGAGCTCAGGTTGGAGAGGTTGGACTATTGGGGGAATTCAGTTCAGATTCTTTTCTACAGAAATGAACCTAAATCAAAGACTGATAGCTACAGCTGTGTTTTAGCAACAGATGGAAATGATAGACCCCCTATTACTTGAGCAGAAGAGCAGGACACCTGGTTAGCGCACAGGAACTGGAAATGGGACAGCTGGGTTCTATGCCCAACTTTGCACTTTTGCTGATGTCCCAACCTCTGTGACTAGTCATGATGGAGTATCTCTTTAGTAATATTGCCAACAGTCCGATTTTATGCTCTCCTTAAAGCCCCAGCTCCTAGTTATGCAAGTACACAGCTTTCATCATTTATTTTTAAAAGCTTTTGGCTCTCGTGGTGATTACAAGAAACACGACTCAACTGAACTCTAAAGCAAGAATTCCAAAACACTATGCCTGCGTGACCTCTAGTTTGAGAATTAAGTCTGGACTGAGAGTAGGGGAAGGCCTCGATTCAAGTCCTGCCTTAGCCAGAAACTCACTGGGCCAGTCACAATATTATCTCAGCCTAACCTACCTCATAGGGTTGTGAGGATTAAAAGTTAAACTGTTCCATGTGAAGCGCTCCGAGTGCCATGGGGGGTGGGAGGGAGGGAGGGTACTATATAAAAATAAAAATTATTCTTATTCAGATCAAAAGGTAAGGAACCTCAGGCCCAGGGGCCAAATGTAGCCCTTTTCCAGTTCCTGGATTCACTTCCTTCTCCCAAGCACTAGAAAGACTAAGGGCTCTTGCACATGTTAGGGGGGGACTTCCATAAGGGCAATCACATCTCTGTTGTCACAGGAATTAGCGCTGGTAGGAATGGGTTATTCCACTTTTCTCCTGTGAATACACTTGCAACTGCCTGGGTCCCCAGATGTAGCTCTTACAGTCACAGTTTTCACTTGTTCTCACAGGAGAAAAGCAGAAATAGCACATTTCTATGTGTGCTAAGTCCTATGATGATGGAGACATTATTACCCTCATGGATAATGTGTGCAAGCTCTCTGAGATCAGAAGGAAGCAGAGATCAGAGCATACACATAGGGATCATCCAGGATAGATTCATGGAACACATCCATGATCTGGACCTGCCCTTATTTCTTCCGCCCTGAGCACACCCCTTTAGTACCCCTCTCTACCCCAACTTCTATTCAGACCTCAAAGCTTGTACTAGTTTTCAAAGTGGCCTCTGGGAGGAAAAGGTTCACCAGCCCGGTCCTAGATTAACTAGGATGGTGCTTAGGGTGGCCAGATATGCAAATTTTAGAGGACACATGAGAAATACAGATTGCAGGGCTGCATTGGCTTCAATATGCAACCCTGCAACCTGAGTTTCTCTAAAATAAGTGTCATCTAAAATGTGCATATCTGGCCACTCTAATGGTGCTTCTAGAGTATAGGAACTGCTGCCCATACGTTGCAGAGGCAAGGCACACAGGTAATACCCCAACATTTAAAAAACAAAACCCCACACCCTGCTTTTTCATTGCCTTGGGAAGAACATAAGGAAAAGCCGCTAAATATCTAAAGGAGTTCAGCACAATCACCAACTGGAAGAGAGACATACAAAATGGGGGCAGCTGATTATTGGCTCCAGATTTAAAGGGCCAGCCCAGCTCTAGGAAGCCATGGTGGGAAAAGTAAACTCCCTTATCCAGAGCATAATTAATCGGGCCATATCAGGCGGTCAGAGTATGGAAGAGGACTTGGGAAAGCGCTAATTGAAGAGTCTGGGCTTAATGATTTTTTCTGTCTGTGCTTCTACAACAGAGGTTTCTAAAAGGTAGATTGTGATCTTCTGGTGAACAACAAACTAATCTCCAGGAGATTATCGCATGGGGAGGGGAACCAGGCTCTTGGAGCTCGCCTTTGAGGTGGGTGTGGGACTGGTGCCCCAGGGAGTGGCTATTATATGGAGGAGCTTCCAGTGTAACAGGGAAGGCACTCTGGGGAGTCAGATCAGTTTCCGAGATGCTCTAGAGCAGGGGTTCTAAACCATTTCCCAGTCTTGAACAAGCGAGTGATGTAACTACTTGGGAGCGCTGCATTATTTGCATGAATGAGCTTAGGGGGCACTTTCACCCAGTGCCTGTTGGTGCTCCCCAGCATCAGGTTGAGCATCCCTGCTCTAGAGCTAAGGGCCAGTGGAGGGACCCTGGTGTGGAGCCCCAGAGCCAGTGGAAGGGATCCTGGTAGATTGCATGAGGTTATTATTATTATTATAAGCATTTATATATAGTGCCAGAAGTGTACCTGGTGCTTTACAGAGAATAAGAGACACGGTCCCTGCCCGAGAGCTTACAATCTAAAGAACTAGATCAAAGGGATCCTGAGCACCATACGCCTGGTACCCTGCCCTACAGTCTGGTTTTCTGGATACAACATAACTATGTTTATTCCTGAGAAACAGTCATGCTAGTTGAACCAGGAGTCACTGTGGGTTCGTCTTGAAACTTTAGACGTTCATTAGGTGGCGATGGATCCCAGAATAATTTTTCAGTCTCATCTGAATAAACCCCAAGGGTCTGGTCCTGAAAATACTTATCTCCTAGGGCAGTGGGGGTAGCTAGGTTGGAATAGGCCCTGGTGTAAAAGACTGAATTGGGCCTCCCAGGCCCATGCTGACACACTCCCCCGCACACAGCCCACTTCTGCCCAGCCGCCTGTGGGCTCCTTGGAAGAGGGGAAGTTTTGATCGAAAAGCCATGTCACTCCTCTTCCTATATCTCCTCTCAGGCCCGGCAGCAGTGGTCACAGCAGGAGGGGATGCAGTATGACAGGTGGGGTTCATGGGCCATGGTATGGGTGGCCAACATGAGAAATACAGGTTGCAGGGCTGCTTTGATGCCAGTGTAGCCCTGCAACCTGTATTACTCATGTCTTCTAAAATTTGCATATCTGGCCACTCAAGCCCTGGTAATGTTCCACATCACCCTATAGGATTTAGATACACTCCTGAACTAGGGTGTAATCCTCCCCTACTAAAGTCAATGGAAGCTGAGCCACTGATTTGGGTGAGGACAGGATTGCACCCAAATTCTCACTGGAATCAATTTCAAATTCGGGCTAAGGTTGCCATATCAAAATTTCAATAATAAGGGACATTCCAGAGCGGAGAGATCCTGAAATATGGGATGTCCATTATGTTCCAGGGAGCTGTGGGGTTCAGAATAAGGGACACCTGTGGCTGTTATACTCTAAAGCAGGGGGGGAGAATCTCAGGCCAAATGGCCAAATGTGGCCCTCTGCTAGTTTTTATTTGGCCCTTTTCATTTCCGGGATCTGGCCCCTGGATACAATTCCTCCCCCCCTGACAGACTGAACTCAGGAGAAGGGAGCAGAGGTCAGGGCATGCTTACACACAAGGATAAGGGACAGACCCATGGCTACGATCCATGATGTGACCCTTCTATTCCCAAGCTCTCTCCTTAAGCATCCCTGCTCCCAAATTCTGTGTGGCCCTTGGAGCTTGTACTGATTTTCAAAGTGGCCCCTGTGAGGGAAAAGGCTCCCCGACCCTGTACTATTGAGCTACAGGTCTCTGAAAAAGGGATACTCCTATGAAGTAAGGAACATCCCCCTAAAATAAGGTACAATAGCATTCCTCCCTGGGCCAGGGGCTAATTTTGATTGCACTGCCGGAGATCTGCTGGCACAGATACATATAGGATTGCAGCCTTTTAGCCTCCACATGATCTCGGGAAATCAAGCTCATCAGTGATTGACTCTATGGATGTCAAGAGCTAAATTTCCATTGAATTAAATGGAGACAGGACTGCATCGCTAGTTGTCTCATGTCAGGAGCCTAAAGACTGGTCTCCAGAGTTAACACAGGTGTCTGAATATGTTGGCTTGAAACTGTAAGTAGCAACTTAAAGTTGTAGTATGGTGGCTATGGTGTGGGGTTTGGATCAGGTTTCAACTCTTGTCTTAGCTACAAACTTACTGCCTGGGCCTTGAGCAAGTCATTATCTCTTTAGCCTCAGTTTCTCTTCTGTAAAATGGCAATAATAATGACCAGGGTTCCTAGTTTTCACTGCCAAAAACTTGGAAATTCTCTGGGGGGGGGGAAACCTAAATTCTCTGATTAAAATGCCAAAATCTGCATTTTTTTGGACATTCAAATTAGAAAGTGTGTATTGTAAATTATTCATTGTTTATGATGATTAACTTGTTGCCACTGCCACTCAAACAAATTAATACAATATCCCACACCAGCCAGCCCCGGCATGGAGCCCAAGTCTCTCCCTCTGAAGGGGGTTGGCCCCACTCCAACTCCCTCCTCTCTGCCAGCCCCGCCATGCACCCCAGCATACTCTGCCTTGCCAAAAGCCAGACATGGCTGTGTTCTTCTTGTTCCAAATCTCTTCTCTTGGACGCAGGTGCACACCAGAACCTCCACAGAGCTTCTGCCTCCTTTAAATTTCTGCTGCTGCTGTCAGTGAGTTTTTTGCAGGCGGAAATGTCTCCCTCAAACCCTGGAATTCTGTGTTTTTCTCTGGTTTTCCACACTAAACGGGAAATTAGGAACCCTGATAATGACCTCACTGGGTTTTTATGAGGGTGAACTATTTAAGGGCTGGAAAGTGCTTTGTGAAGCATGGCTCCAAATTTCAAAGCACTCTGCTAGCGCAGGTTACCTTGAAGCAAATGAGGCTTGCAACAGTGCAGTACTGTGTGGGTGGGGACCCCATCAACAGTTTCTCAGCTTTCAAGTGTAATAACCTCTCTGTGCCTATAATGCCTTTATGAAAGGGTTTTTAGCATATCATTTCGTTACTTACAATGTAGTTCAGTGTACAAGCGATCAGAATGAATCCCACACTACATAACCATATTTTACGCATCCTAGAGAGAGCGCGGTTTTATCTGTTGCTACCATTGTATTTTAAAGTAAACAAGGCAGACAGAAAAAATACATCAGTGAACATTTGCTGCTGCCAGTCGATATTTAAAAGGAGCATTTAGCCAGGAAGACCGCTATAAAATGGCTCCATTTGGCTGATAACTCAATTTGTTGATAAGGAAAAGGGAGTGTGTGTCTCTTTTTATCAGATAAGAGACTTATCACTTCTTCCAGTGTAAGGGATGAACCTGTTCATCTGGCAGATCTCAGCAATAAAACTGTATCTCCCCATTGCACAGCTGCATCAGATGAAATTAAGGGAATCCATTTTCAAAACACATCAAAGGAAATACTCTTTGAAAAAAAAAAACACCCAACCATGTGATTAACCTGTGGAATGCCCTGCTGCATGATACTGTCAAAACAAACAGCTGATTCAAACGCAAATTTGGGTGTGAGACTCACCCATTAAAAACAATGGAAATGAAACCCGTGTCTTCAATGAGGACAGGACTGCTTCCAAATTAAGAGATTTGCGACCGCGGTTGCAGTTTTGAAGCGTCTTGCTTTCCCTGGCATAGTCCTATGACTTCAGTGGGACTATGCAATTGGTTTGCGGATTGGGGCAGTAACTACAGTTGTAGTTAGGCTGGCCAGGATAACGATGCAAGGGATACGATGACACTTCTTGATCAGAGTATCAGATAGGGTAATAATTTCCCCCATGGTTTTGAGTTGTACAATGAAAGAGATGTGGGGGTTAAGTGTCCCTCCAATGGAGTTGGGTGGTGGGGTAGTGGGTGGGTATTGGAAACATCTCAGCCACTCCTGACAGATAAGCGCTGGCAAATACTTATACGCTTATGAAAAATACGTGGGGCAAGGCTGCATTGATTCCAATGCAGCCCTGCCCCATGTATTTTTCATAAGCGTCCTGGATTAAAGGGGAGGTATGGCAACCCATACTTATACACTTATGAAAAATACATTGATTCCAATGCAGCCCTGCCCCATGTATTTTTCATAAGCGTCCTGAATTAATGGGGAGGTATGGCAACCCTAAGATAATTCCAGTTTCCATCTTCTTCCCCTCTGCTTGCCCACTCTGCCGCTACCAGCCATCAGGGCTGGCCTTCTTATCACAGGGCGACTGCCTGGGGCCATGCTCTTTCCAGGGTCCTCAGAGTGGCTCCTGTTTTTTGACTGAGACAGGGTGTAGAGGCTCCACTCCCTCTCAGCGGGGCCCAAGACACAACCCCCTTGAGGGCCCTGTGGGGGAAGAAGAGACCACCAGGGCCCTGAATTTTATCTTCACCCTGGGCCCCACAAATTCTAAGGCCGGCCCTGCCTTGGGTTACGGCCTACATAAATCTTTAAGGAACACTTATGAAAAATAGTCATTACAGACCCTGCATTGGCACCTTGCAGGCCCTGCAACATGTATGTGTCATAAGCGTTCCTTAAAAAAATGCCTAGGGGGCCACCTTAGCCTTGCCAGCAAAGACCGCTCCAGGACACACACTGCCCCCCACCCCCCGGGCTGAGTCGCCTCTATACAGACCCCAGGGTGTGAGGCAGAGAATCCTCTGATTCAGTTGTGGCTGCCTCCAGGAAAGGCTGAGGAAGAGGCAGTGCCTAGTGGGCGGGGCGGGGTGGGGGGGTACCATCATGCTGTCAAGGCATGGTAGCCCTCTTAAAGCAACGGTAGGAACTGTGTAGCTGGACAGCGTGGAGCAGACAGGTTTGGGGGGGGGGGGTTATAATAATATAAATCAGTGCAGGAGACATGCTATTGTTCTCTATTGGGAATAGTCAAGTTGGCCAGATTCCGGCTGTTACCAGACATCCTATATTATGCGTCCCGATAAACATGCCTCCTGCATTCCACTGTCGTTCTGGCTAGGGTGGCCAGAGAAACAAGTTTTAGAGGATGCTTATGAGAAATCCAGGTTGCAGGGCTGCATTTGCTCCAGTGCAGCCCTGCAACCTGTATTTCTCATAAGTGGCCTCTAAAATTTGCTTCTCTGGCCACCCTCGTTTCTGTCCCTACTTTCCATAAAAATTAGCCACTGATTCAGTTCAGGGTAACTTAAGCACCAGGGTAATGGGGTAAATGTGCCCCCCCACCCCCCAGCACTTTCTCATGCAAGTGCTGTGTAGTTACCCTAGTGTAGGAGTGGAGAACCTCAGGCCCTGGGGCCAAATGTGGCCTCCGGCAAGTTTTTTTATGTGGCCCCTTTCCAGTTCCTGCATCTGGCCCTTGGATCCAGTTCAAACACCAAAGCACTGAAAAAAACTCAGTTCCGTGAGCAGAGATGAGAATATGCAAACAAGACTAGGAGACAGAGGCCACTTTCAGACATGCCCCCCTCCCCCACGCATATTCTGGCTGCAGGGCGGGGGGGGGGGGGGAACCAGCCAATACCCCGCACATATCCTGGCTGCGCATCCCCTCCCGCCCCAGCCAGAATATGCCCCGGGGGGTGGGGGATGTCTGAAAGTGACCAGAGCCATGGCACAGATCCATGATCTGGACTTGCCTTTTCTTGGGTGTATCTCTTACACCCCCGACTTCTACACGGCCCTCAGACCTTGTACTCATTTTCAAAGTGACTCCTGGGAGGGAAAGGTTTTCCCACCCTGCCCTAGAGTAAAGAATGTGACTCTGGAGTAACTGCCTTGTGTGTACGCAGACAAGTGCTAAGGGTTTTTTTTTGCCTTTGAAATTCCACCTTGCCCATTCTTAGCATTTGCAAAGTCTGATTAAATCAACTCATCCATTCGGATCCTGTTTAGAACAGATTGCGTCAAATATTGGTATCAGGGAAGGAACCTGAGTACAATATGGTTTCCTGCTTGACATGGTTAGAATACAGTTTGGCCTCGCGTGGTAAAAGAAAATCAAACCATACTCATGTGTCTGAAATGAGCCAGAGCCGGTGCTGGGGATGGTAGGGGCCCTGAGCAGGATGGGCAGGTGGGCCCCCTCTTAACACAGGATGCATACTGACCCATTAGAAAAAGGGAAATGTTACCGTAATTCATTTTTGATGCTCAGTTAAACTTAACTTCCCTATTGGGGGCCAGCGCCCCCTGCAGGCCTGTAGGCTACATGTATGTTGTTATTCGTAATTTACTCACGGGCCCTGTGTGTTAGGTGCCTCCTCCTGAATTGCCAAGGCTCCCTGCTTTAGAAGCTCTCTGGGCCTTATTTTATGCCAGTGCTTTTCACAGCCATATTGTCACTTCGAGTTCATCGACCCCATGTATTGGAAACCCCTGTGGGCCCCCTCAGCACATGAGGCCCTGTGAGGTCCCACACCCTGCACTTGTCTAAATCCAGCAGTGGCCACAGACCTGCTTTCTCTATGGTCAAGAGTGCAGGGCACAGGAATGAAATTCTGGAGGCATGAATGCTCATCCATACCCTCCAATAGTACCTTTTTGCCCAGTACAGTAATGGGATTTGTTATCTTGTACTGCCTTACCAGCAGTGTAAGCTTTGTACCTGGCTCAGCAGACAAAGAGTGTTGTTAACAGATGTGATGGCGGCCTGCATTCGCCGGCAGGCCACTGGCACGTTAGTTTTTGCGCTGCCAGATCTTGCATGGGATTGCTCCCAGGCATGTTGGCAGCGCGCCCAGGCTGTGATGCTGGAGATCTCTGGGGTCACCGTCTGGGCTAGTGTCCAGATTGGGGTAGAGGCTACAGCAGGCTGCTGTGACCTGGGCTGGATCCGATCTGCCATGGCCGGCCGCCATAGAGGCTGTCATTGGCCACCATGGCTGCCCGTCATGGCAGGAGGTGGGGCACTAGGTGCAGCATGGGGGGTGGTTCTGTCCGGCTGCACATTTGTGTGGCTTCCCGCCCACCCTGATGACCCGGCTGCATGAATGTTTGTTCCACGGCCAGACCCAATCCTGACCGTGTCCACCGCGGTTTCCCCTTCTGATTCAGGCTGGATTGCTGCGGCGGTGCTGTCACTTCTGTTATTACTCATAGGGAGTTATTAACACATCATGAATCCAGCAGTAGAAAGATCTGTGACTCTTTGTGACTGGGCAGATGTAGCGCGCCTTTGCCCGCTTTAACAAGCTTGGGATAAGCACCTCCATCAAAAACAAAGCAAGGTAACACCCAGGTAGGAGGGAGCTGCGTGCCTGGGAACAAGATGAAAACTAAAAAAAAGTGGGAGGGATAGGAGCGTGTTTGTGAGAGGTGATTCTTTAGTGCGGGGAGGGGGGGCGGACTTGCGGTGCACGCGATTCACTTAACGCAAGCATCAACCTCAGGTGATCTACCAGGACTTCTCCTGCTGACTGTGGTACTCCAGACTTGGCCCACTCCCAGTGGCTGCTAGCTCTAGGATACCTCAGCAACTGGTCTCAGGAGTAGAGAGGAGCACTCTACTTTAGAGAGCACCAATCTCCGCCTGCCTCCTCCCCAGAGATGCTCCATGGGATGATGGTTCTGCTGTCTTCCCCAGAGGTGATCTCTGAGAGGCTAGTCCTCCTCCCTGCACTGTGATCTACTGGGGACTAGCTTGTTGTGATCTACCTCTTGGCCACCTCTGCTTTGGCGTGCTGAAAAGCACTGTTACTGCTTCCATCTGTGATCCTCGGAGCGACTTGAAAACTAAAACATTAGAGCCAAAGTCAATGCACCCATCTGAGAATTTTGTCTGTTGAACAGGCTGAGTTTCAACTTGAACTAACAGTCTTGCACATACAAACCTATGTGTATGCAGAGCCTCTCACAAAGAACTAGCCACAGTCCACCAAGAGAGGTCTGATCAGAGTCGAGTATAGGCATACTATAACTTCCCGAGCCTCGAATATGACGCTTCTGCTACTAATTCTGTTAAATATTAAGTACGTATCAAAATGCAGCCGCAGATGTAGCTGTCAACACCAGTACCTGTGTTATATGTCATGAACAGTCTGGAATTTCAATAAAACAAACTGCAGTTTCCCTTGCTATAAGTATCATGCTTTGAACAGCTTTACCCCAGAAGAAACAGAACCTGATCACCAGTGTTTTGTTTTTTTCTTTCTTTATAAAATTTATGGATGTTGATTTCAATGGGACTGCATCCAAGCCAGTGTTGCCAGGATTAGTGCCTGGGATTTTAACTTCAGTTAGCTGATTTAAGTTAAAGAATACACTTTTTTTTCTTTAAGGACTGAGGCTACAATTCACAAAAGAATATGGCTGCTTTTAGACAAGCAAGCTGGTCTAGCACATTAAAAAAATGTGCTTTGAGAAATGTCACCGGGGGACGGGTGTGTGTGTGTGTGTGCATTTTAGACGCACTGGAAGTCGCCGGATGGCCAGCAACTTCCAGTGCATCTGAATGCCTCCCCTATGCGACTTTTCTCAAAGCGCTTTTTTCAATGCACTAGCATTGAAAGCAGTCTACACAACACAATAGCATAACACAATAACCCAACGTTACTTAATAAGTAATGAACACCTCCAACCATTAGTGCATAACTGTTCAGCTACACAACACTGGCATAGCTACCATAGGGACAGGAGGGGCATTTGTCCCAGGGCCCATGCAGAGAGGGGGGCCCTCCCATCGTGAGCCCCGGGATCCCTCCTGCCCTGTTGTGTCAGACGCGTGCAGCAGTATTGCTAACCCAACCCTTCCGTTAAAATGAGCAGGCTTATGAAAAATACATGTTGCAGGGCTGCATTGGTTCCAGTGTAGCCCTGCAACATGTATTTTTCATAAACCTGCTGATTTAAACGGAAGGGTTGGCATGGCAATAGCGCGTGGAGGAAGCGTTAGAAGCACTCTGTGCACTGCAAAGCCTATAGCGCGCGGGAGTCCGCAACACTGGGCAAGCAACAGCAGCGGGTAGCAGCAGTGGCAGCGGGGCTGGGTGGGAGCAAGGAGGATGTGTGGGGGCAGGCGGTCGGGGTGGGGTCTACGCTGACTGGGAGAGAGCAGGGAGGCTTGTTGGGGGAGGAGAGAGGAGGGGCGGGGAAACGGGAGAGGGTGGTGATGGGGAGCAAATCCATTTCTTGCCCCTGGACCCATTGCAACCTAGCTATGCCCCTGGTACACAGCCAAACCTGCGGGCTTTTAGCTACCCTGTGGGCTTCAGTGTGAGGCTATTCCCGAGTACCTGGTTTGTGGATCCCCACCTGAGTGACTTGACTTATCTAAAACCCCACAGAAGCAGGGAAGGGGATCAAAGTCCCCCGAGACCTAGGCCAGTTAAAAAAAAAAAATTCGCTTGCTTTTTGCCATCTAGCCCTTTGATTAGCTCACCGACTCTGGGGAAACCCCTGGTGAAATCTGTGGCTCAAGCCCCTCTTGAAAATGCAGCCAAAGTCCCAGATTAAATACTGTCGGAAGAATGCAGGGCAAACTGCAGGTTAATTTAGCATGCTGCTATTTTCCAAACTGCCTGCCAAGAGGATGGTTCAGAGGAGTCGGCAGTCTGCGGAGAGCCAAGCTGGAAGGCGTGGGCTGGTGCCGAGGGAGTTCCCTTCAAAGAAGGACAACTATATAGACTGTAGGGTGAGAGGCTATGGGCTGGAGTCATGCTGCCGGGGGAACGGCAAGGGGAATAGGCGTGACCTGTTTCTGACCCAAGATTCCTACTTCAGACCGAGCTGCTGCTGCTGCTGCGTTACCAGACAGATTCTGGTGGCAGAATTAGGCAGAGATGTCGGCACAAGGGCCATAGGAGTCCCATGTTTCCTGTAGCTAAACAGGATGGTCAGTTGTGTTCATCACATGCAGCAAGTCAAACCAGCTTTATTGTGCTCTCATTCTCTATTGTCCATTTCCACAGATAAATCATCAGTTGCTGATTTCTGAATTTAAGAGAAGCATCTTTTCAAACCAATTCGAAGACCAGCCAGCTACTAGGGTCAGATATGTCACCACTAGGGCCTACTACTACGAATCATTTCTATAGTCCTACTAGGCATACACAGCACTTTACAGTCACAGGCCCCTGCCCAGTGGGCTTTTATAATCTAAAATGGACAAGGATGAAGGGAATGACAGACATTCACATTTCATAGATGGGGAACTGAGGCTGAGAGAGTGTGACTTGCCCAAGGTCACGTGGTGAAGTCATTGGCTAGGTAGGATGAGATTCAAACCCTCATTTCTTAGGTCCAAG
>QEPC01010552.1:1162700-1185511 GCA_003113815.1 Sphenodon punctatus | reverse complement strand
GGGCCAGGAAGGAATTTTTGACGGGAACCCTAATTTGGCAAAAACACGGGTTCTCGTTTTTTCGCCTTCCTCGCAGTGTGGGTATTCATAATCTGGTCATCCCTTAGACAAGGGTGTTGTTGTGCTCGTTCATTTGTCGCACTCTAGCTGGGGTCCAGTACAGTTAGAGTAGGTGAGTTTATATCATAAGGAAGAGTCATCTCCTTAAGAAAGCAGAGTATGGCAAGCGGCGGGGCAGCCTCCCTGGGAGGGGTGTCGAGCGAGGGCGGTAGGGACAAGTATGGTCCCCCGTCTGTAGGTACCTTTATCCTTACTCACAAGCAAAGGATTGGGTCCCTCTCACTTGTGGCTTGGGCCACTGAGAGGGGGAGACGTGATGTTCACGGTTGGGGTGGTAATCGAGGGTACATCGAAACCACCCCTGAGTTATTGTGTTATTGTTACGATGTCAAGTTCAAGTATTGGACCCGCATTGCAATAGGCGATTTACCCCCACCTATTGGTTAATTATGATTTGATTTGAATAAAGAGTGCGGCCGTTTAATCCCAACAAATGTGTCCTGTCTTCTTCGGTGTGTCGGCAATGGCTACTGGCTACGTGTCATTGTGAGTCTTAAAACGTACTTTTATTTGAAGCGTTGGATTGCCGTGTTGGTTCCAAGCATGAAACAAAGGGTGCTTTTGCGTGGACTGCCCCCATGCCCACGCTCCGCCCTACCCCCAAGTGGCCTGTCTGTTAAAGGCAGGCTGCCCAGGTGCGAAGCAGAGCAGAGGCGGAGCAGGTGCTGCCGGCTCTGCTTGCGGTGCTGTGGAACATCCTGGCGCACCACAAGCTGAGCAGGCCACCCAAATCCAGAGCGCTGGCTGGGGGCAGAGCAGCGGTCTGATTTGGACCGGAGGTTGCCCCAGTGGTGCCATAGAGCTTCAGGGGGCAGCCTAGAGTGGCAGCCAATCTGCTCGCAGCTCTATGGTGCAGGGGAGGGGGTGTTGCGTGGATGTACTGCAGGCCGCAGCTGCTGCCATGTCCATTTAAATCTGGCGCTGTCGGGGCTGCTCGCGGGGGTTGCAGTGCTGGCCACCCCCGGATCAGGTCTGGGGATGGTCCATCTAAAGACACCCAATGTGAGTCTTCTGAGTAATCGACCATCCTAACTATTTCAGGGTTGTGACTGTCGGTAAGGGTCAGCAACCCAACCACTTGGGGCTAACTGTCGAGCAAGACATGTCCAGGTGGGATTTAGGGTCAGGACTGGAATCCAGGACAGAGCCGATCTGGCTTCAGTCAGGGTAGGACAGGGCAGGCCCAAGCAGGAACAGGACTGGAGCAGGGCAGAAGGGGCGTAACTAGGTGGGAATGGGCCCCCAGCTCAGGCAATCCATGCCAGTGTGCGCATGCATTCATGATGGCCGCCCCCCCCCCACACACACACACCGGGCACATGGATGGGCCCTGATGTGGCTGCACCTGCTGCACCTACTATAACTATGTCCCTGCAGGCTGGGAACAGATCAGGCTGAGGGGAGCAGGAAATGGGAGCTTGGCCAGCTTCTGGCTGCTGTTAGACAGCCTTTAGTTGGGATACCAGCCGATCAAGAAGTATGGCAAGGGGCTGTAACCAGAGCCTATTATGTAGTTCAAGGGCTGAAAGCAAAGAGGGGTCCAGCTGGGCCAAAGCAAACCAGGAGGAAAGGTGACCTGTTTGATGTTCAGTGAGCCAACCCTTGGAACGAAATTTGCATCCAAAAGCTGCTGCATTCACGGGCCCTGTTTTGGCAGGGCCGGGGTTGGAGCAGCAGTTGCTGCCACCGCCGCAACAACAGCAGCAACAGGAGGAGGGAAGATGGGAGATGGGTTCTGCCGGAGAGACCTGAGGCTCTGCTGTAAACATCCAGCTCTCTCATCCAGTGCCTAGCAACGCCACTGTGGATTGGAGCGTCGATCTTCTTCTCTACCCAGCTCCGACACCGACTGGCTGTGGGACCTCAAGAGAAGTCATTCACTTCCTGTTTTGCAACATGGTCACGTTATGGAACTCTCTTCCGGCCCTCTCTTCTTTTCAATGTCATTGCAAGACCTGGCTGTTCCATTGGGCCTTTGGTGAAGGAGATGGGTGAGGGTGGGTCTTTATTTACTTTTGGGGTTCGTGTGTATTTATTTTTCTGAATTTGTTTATGTTTTGGGCATCTTCCTCTTTCCCCTCTTCCCTTGGGGGGAGGGGAGGGGATGCTTTTCCCCCTTTCCCCCCCCTTTTTCTATTGTTTTCTATTATTTTATATGTATTTTATATATTGTAAGCCGTCCCGAGCTGCCTTGGCAGGAGGGGTGGGATATTAAATGTTTAAAAATAAATAAATAAATACATTCAATTATTACTGAGGTTGTGTATTACACGGCAGCATGCCATAGCCCAGAGTTTCTCAAGGTGTGTGTCATCGTCCTGTTTGCAAATTAGGTCATGATTCCAGCTGACATTTTAAATGTTTTGCATGTCTTTGTTGCTGTCTGGAATGATGAGATCACACACACTTTAGGAACCGCTGCAGTAGCCACTTGACTTCACTTGATGCATGCGAGGTCCGTTGTTAACAAGGCCCCAATTATCCATGATTTGATCTTGGATGGGGCCGTGGACCTCGCATGCATCACGGAGACCTGGCTGGATGATCTGGCCGGTCCAACTTTGGCGGATCTGGTTCCAGCTGGGTATGCCGTGCAGCATCAGCCCCGCATGAGCGGCCGGGGAGGAGGCGTAGCTATTGTTTTTAGGGAAGACTGGCCTGTTAGGAGGTATCCAGTGCCGGAGATTGTGGGTGTAGAGGCTCTGCACGTGGTGATCGATTTGGCTGGGGGCAAGCTAGGGGTGCTGCTGGTGTACCGGGCCCCTTCATGCCCGGCGGCATCCCTTACCGCTCTAGCGGAGCTGGCCTCGGAGGTGGTGTTGGGCTCCCCCAGGACTTTGGTTCTGGGGGACTTCAACGTCCACGCCGATGCCGGCCTTGTTGGGGCGGAGCGGGAGTTCATGGCCGCCATGGCAACTATGAACTTGTCCCAGGAGGTGATCTGCCCGACCCACGTGGGGGGACATATCCTCGACCTGATCTTCGGCTCTGGCCTTGAGGCGGGGGGTCCGGTTGTGGGGGAGGTGACAGCGGTGCCCTTGTCGTGGACGGACCATTACCTCCTTCAGGCCGGTCTTTTAGCGCGCCCCCTCCAGAAGGGGAAGGGACCAGTTAGGATGGTCCGCCCTCGGAGGCTGATGGAACCCCAGCGGTTCCAGGAGGTCCTGAGGGAGCTTACCCTGGATGTGGACGGTCACTCTGTGGATGAGCTGGTCCGGCATTGGAACATCTTGCTGGAGGAGGCCATTGACAGGGTGGCTCCGAGGCGCCTTCTGCCTCGGTCTCGTCACCGCAGGACCCCTTGGTTTACTGAGGGGCTGCGGTGTATGAAGCGTGTGGGCAGGAGGCTAGAGCGACGCTGGCGTCGGACTCGGTCTGTCTCCGATCGTCTTCTCCATAGGGCCCATTTGCGGTCCTATGTGGAGGCTGTGAGGACGGCGAGGAAGGAATTCCTCGCCGTCCTCATAGCGTCTGCGAAGTCGCGTCCAGCGGAGCTGTTTCGGGTGGTGCGGGGGCTGGTGAGTCCGGCCTCCCTCCGCCTGGATGGGGACTTGTCCCGGGCCCGCTGTGAGGAGTTTGTCATCTACTTCGCAGACAAGATCGCTCGGATTCAGGCCGATTTCGACGCTGGGTTGATAGCAGTAGGGGAAGAGCGCGGGGGGGCGGAGGGTCCGTCTGGTCCATCTTTATGGGGTGAGTTTCAGGAAGTGACGCCAGCCGATGTGGTGGATGTCCTGGGGTCTGTGAGGGCCACGTGTTGTCAACTAGATCCATGCCCGTCCTGGTTAATAAAAGCTTCCGGGGAGACGTTGGGGACGGTGCTGGCGAGGGTGGTGAATGCGTCCCTTCGGCAGGGGAGGTTGTCGCCTTGCTTAAAAGAGGCTGTGGTGCGCCCCCTGCTGAAAAAACCATCGTTGGACGTAGACGCGCTCGCCAGCTACCGACCTGTCTCTAACCTTCCCTTTTTAGGGAAGGTTATTGAGCGGGCAGTGGCGCTCCAGCTCCAGGGTCATCTAGATAATATCGGGCTCCTTGACCCTTTTCAATCTGGGTTCCGCCCCGGCTATGGCACCGAGACGGCGTTGGTGGCCTTGGTGGACGACCTCCGCCGGGAGATGGATGCGGGATGTTCGACATTTCTCATCCTGCTCGATCTCTCGGCCGCTTTTGACACCGTGGACCATGGGCTGCTGTTGAGACGACTGCGTGACCGGGGGGGTCTGGACGGGACTGTTCTTGAATGGTTCCGTTCATTCCTCTCGGGGAGGAGCCAGCGGGTGGTGTTGGGGGAGGAAACATCGAGCCCCCGCGCCTTACCGTGTGGCGTTCCGCAGGGATCGATCTTGTCTCCATTATTATTTAACATCTATATGCAGCCCTTGGGGGAGGTCGTGAGAGGGTTCGGGGTGCGATGTCACCAGTATGCTGATGATACTCAGCTGTACCTCTCGTTTTCTACCGACCCAGACCCTGCTGTCTCGGTGCTATCCCAATGTTTGGAGGCCGTGGCGGATTGGATGCGGCGGAGCAGACTGAAGCTCAACCCAGATAAGACGGAGGTGATGGTGGTGGGGAGGGCGAAGGGGGTGGTGGCCCCCCTGATTGGGGGGGTTTGCCCCCCTGTAGCTCAGCAGGTCCGGAGTCTGGGGGTCATATTGGACGCAGACCTGCGGCTGGAGCGGCAGGTGGAGGCAGTCGCTAAGGCTGCCTTCCGCCAGCTTTATCTGGTACGTAGGCTGCGTCCGTATGTCTCTGGCCCGGACCTGGCCTCCCTCATCCATGCCTTCGTCACCTCGCGGCTCGACTACTGTAACGCGCTCTACGTGGGGCTTCCCTTGTTCTTGGCCCGGAGGCTGCAGCTGGTGCAGAATGCGGCGGCCCGTCTTCTTACGGGGACGGGTCGCCGGGAGCACATTACACCGGTGCTCCGAGCGCTGCACTGGCTGCCGATAGTGTGCCGGGCCAAGTTCAAGGTCCTAGTAATGATCTATAAAGCCCTATACGGCCTTGGCCCCTCTTACCTTAGGGACCGCCTCGCCCTTCGCGCCCCGGAACGGCTCCTGCGGTCTGCCGGGGGTGCCCTCCTGGAGGTCCCCCGTGTTAAGCGGGGGGCCACGATGGAGCGGGCATTCTCGGTGGTAGGGCCGCGGCTGTGGAACTCCCTTCCGGAGGAAGCTCGCCTGGCCCCAAGCCTTTTAACATTTCGGCGGAACTGTAAGACCTGGCTGTTTGCCCAGGCCTTTGGGAGGGAGGGTGGGGGGGGTGATTTTTAATCCCCCGCCCGTTTATTTATTTATTACTGTCCTTTAACCCTGTTTTATTGATGTATTTTATATTTATATTTTAAATTGATCTTAATTGTTTTTATGACTGCTGTTAGCCGCCCCGAGCTGCGTTGCAGGATGGGGCGGGATACAAATCTATAAAATAAAAAAAATAAAAAAAATATAAATAAAATATTGAACTCCCTCCCTGAATACATTCACTCGACTTCCTCCCTCCAAAACTTCAAATTCCTCCTCAAAGCCCATCTCTTCCATCAAGCTTTCCCTGGCTCTTCGTTCCCCTCGCCGACTTACCCTGAATCATCGTATCTTGTGTAACATTAAATTAGGAACTACACCTTTGTAACTAAGCCAAGCATGTGCACCTGAGACTTCACGAGTTCATGTATGTATCCTTGTCTCTTCCTCTGTTTCCCCACACCCCTTTGTCTCCCCCCGCCCCCTTGTCTCTCTGAGATTGTAGGCCCACTGGGGCAGGGACCGTATCTCTTCCTTACAGTTGTAAAGTGCCAGGTACATTGCTGGCGCTATATAAATGCTTAATGAAAATAATAATAATAATAAATAATAATAATAATATAATATATATTCAGAGAGAGAGAGTCAGGAAGCAGGGTGGGTAAACGATGGTTTATTAGTTCCATAACAAAATAGCTCCTGCCCAAGAACTCTTCTGAGCTCTGAAAGCCCTTGCATGATGCAAGTAAGCTCTTCCAATTAGAAGCCCCATACTGATTCCATGCCGCCACAATACCATAAGGACATAAGTAGTAGTGCCTACTGAGTCAGACCAATGGTCCATCAAGCCCAGCATCCTGTCTCCACCTTTGGGCATTTCAGAGAAGTCCCCAACAGGTCATAATGGAGTGAACTATTCCCTGCTGTTCACTCGCAGTTCCCAACAGTCAGAGGTTGCATCCCCTGACCTACCTGAATAATAGACATTAATGGACCTATCCTCCAAGAACTTATCCAATCCTTGTTTAAACCCAGCTATGCTACTGGCCTTCACAACATCCTCTGGCAACAAGTTCCACAAGTTAATTGTACGTCAAGTGAAAAATTACTTCCTTTTATTTGTTTTAAATCTGCTGCCATCTTCAGACTGCTGCTATCATTTTGTTTTTGTTCTGCCTTAGTTTTCCCATTTGTAAAATGCGTTTCCTTGTGAAGGTATCTTGAGATCTATGGTGGAAAGAGCAATACGCCTTCTTCCTGACGCTTCTCTCACGCTGGCTTTGTATCCAGTTCCAAGAAATAAATTTGCAGCTAGGACAGCCAGGAGCGGCTTGGGAGTCTGCCCGTCTGTTAGGGTAAGTGTTGCTACTGGGTGTGGGCTGCCTTGTCATCCTGGATGTTCCTGTCTTCCCTGAGCTCACTTGCACTGCTGAATCATTTGCATCCTTTTATTTGTTCTCAGAGAAAGTCTTCCAAAACCTGTTGTGACGTGACCTCTCCAAGCTGGCTCCCAGGCTAATAGAGAGGGGAGCGCCTTCATACTCATGTATGTGGTCTCCGAACAAATCTGTAAATGAGGCTTGCAGCTATCTCTTAATGAGTTCTCTTTGTAAATAATGCTTTGTATGTTCACTGGAAATATAGGTAATTACCCGGCTACAGGAGGATGGATTGTATTATTGCTGGTTTTCACAGAAAATTGGTATCTTGACAGGACAGTTCCCTTTCAGAGGATTCAGGTGCTATTGTGCTTTGTTATTGGTATACAAAATAGGTCTCCTCTTGTAATTAGTCTCCTCCAACACATATTCAGTTAAAAGAACAACTTAATGCAGTTACTATTAATAATTTCTACAACCCTTTTAGTGTTCAAAGTGCGTTACAATCCTTACCTAGTTCACCCTTGCAATAACTCTGTGAGGTAGGTCATTATTATTCCCATATTGCAGATGGAGAACTGAGACTGAGAGACTGTGACTCACCCCAGGCCACCTAGGGAGTTCATGGCTAGGACAGGATTTGAAGCTTGGTCTCCTAGGTTCATGTTGAACACTTTCTCTATTAGGCTATACAGTTTGTATTGAAGAACACCTGTCAAATATTACAAGAAAGATGAGACAAATTCCCCCACGGTGTCAAGAAGCCCAACTTCATTTAAGCCAATGGAGTTACACCAATTAACATCTGGTTTATTATTGTTATTGTTATTAATTTAACATGGTGCCAGCAATCATTAATTAGAGACAGATCCCTGCTCCAAGGGGCTTACAATTTAATTAGGATTAACAAGGGAAGGGAGACAAGGGAGAAGGAAATGCAGGGAAAGACAGGGGTGTGGTTTTGCTAGTGTTTAAGATGCAAGCGACAAGATGCTTCCTTGCATGGCCAGCCAAGAGCCACGGGTTCGACTGCCCGTCTGAAGGGGGAGCAGCTGGATGCTCAGTCACATGCTAGGAATTGCGGCGTGCACCCTGAAGGGCAGGCCAAATGTGTGGCGGCTGCCTCCGTGGTCGCGGTAGCCATGCTGGGAGCTGCCCATATGCTTCACTCCCCATGCTCTCCACATGCGTGGGTGCTCCGTGACAGAGCCACTCGGTGGCCACGGACAGCCCCCACCCCCATCGGCTTGCTCGTCTGAAAACACCCAGGGATACATTCATGAAGCTGAGAAGTTACAGGTGAAGTCTGGGTGCTATATTGTATATCAGGTGCCTTGACGGTGGGGCCAGTGTGCATGCTCAGGGTCTAACGGATCGCCCTATTTGGGGTTGGGAAGGAATTTTCCCTCTGAGCAGAGTGGCAGTTGACTCTGAGGGTTTTTCGCCTTCTCCTGTAGCGTGGGTGAAGCTCGCCTCTTTGGGACATCTGGATCCTCTTTTTCTAAAACGATTTCCTGTTATTTCAGGCATCGGTGCGCTCTGGTTGGCCCCAGTCTCTACTTATAGCTATTGATGGGATTTCTCTGTGTGGATGGGTGGGGTGTGGCAGGTCCTGCAGTGACACAGGGGGCTGGATTAGATGCCCCGTGAAGTCCCTTGTGACTCTATAACTCTAGGTGCATGTGCTTGGCTTAGTGACAGAGACGAGAGGGACCCTGAATGACAGGAGAGCAGAAGGAGCATCACTGAGCAGTCTGTGAGAGTCAGGAGCTAGGGAAAACCTGATGGGAAAGAGAGGTTTTTAGGAGGGATTTGAAAGTCAGGAGAGAGGAAGCAGAGCATACGTGTTCTGGGAGAGAGTTCCAGGCATGGCCGGGGTGGGAGTGGGGGAAGCGTCCAGGATTTGAAGGTCAGGAAAAATGAGCAGAATGTGTGTCTTGTCTGGCAACCAATGGTTTTCATAGTGTTTTGACTTTATCTTCTACACGAAGCTGAGTACAATTTTCCAGAGTCAGCTCACACTCAGCGCTGAATGGATTTATAAGTGAGTTGATTTTCACCTACCATCTGATGGTGCCATCCATTAGAATCTCATTTCCTTGCTTAGAGACCTCCAAACTTAGGCCTGATGGTCTCCATGTGTTTGACCCACTCTGTAAGGCATACCAAGCAATCTTTTACTTTTTCTGCTTTGCACTCTTAACTTATTATTAAACCCTCTCTCACTGTCATTTTATAAGGAATAGAGACAAAGTAGTAAAGTGATATCTTTTATTGGACCAACTCCAGTTGGTGGAGGTATGCAAACTTTCGGACCTCACAGGGTCCTTCGTTGGACAGGTCTGGGGTTACAAAATGAAGAAACAAAGCCGAGGCAAGGTATATACAGTGGTGGGAAATGGACCAGAGACAGAAATAAAGATTCCACACAACTTGAGTTCTAGCATTGTCTCCATTGTCTACCATGAACCATATCCCTGAAACGCTATAAAAACTAAAAGCACACAGAGTCATCTAGTGGTAGAACAATGTACTGCAAGTAACCTCCTACGGGTGTTTTTAAACAAACAAGGCTGGAGGGGTGTGGTCGACTGCCCGTCTGAAGGGGGAGCAGCTGGATGCTCAGTCACATGCTAGGAATTGCGGAGTGGCACAGCTGTGGAGCAGCCATTCAGGTGGAGTGCGCTGGGAGGGATTCTAAGAGGCGGCTCCCAGTGTGGCTACCATAGCAGCCACCTCACACTCCCATGCCATGGACAATGGGAAGGGGGAAGTGCCTTTGAATAGGGAGGGGACTGGCCTTTGAAATTGACACGCCCCAGGCATGAGCGCTGGGGAACCCGGCTCCCCAGTGTTCATGATGAGTTCCTGTGACTTGCAACAGCTGCGTCCCCTGCCCACAGTGCGTATGAGCAGGGGACAGGTTTGCTGGTATGAGTGGCTGCCCCAGTTCATATGGGCAAGGGATGCGTGGGTGTCGGTTGCCACACACTTGTTTGGCTTACCCTGCACGGCGCACTCCGGATTTCTCAGCAGTGCGCTGTGAGTGGGTGTTACGTGGCTCATGGGAGTGTGCATCTCCCCTCCCCCCCTTCTTCCTGGGTGACCATGCACGGTAGCATCTCATTTAAAAAAGCACAATTAGATACTTAAAGAACTCCCCTCACTTCAGGGTTTGGGTTGGTTGGAATTTCCATTTTTTTGTTGGCACTGGCGGCCAGCGTCAAACAACTTACTCCAAAGTAAGTCCGGGGATGCCCTGTTCGAGGTCTCCCGAGTTTCTCGGGTGGCCACTCAGGAGAGGGCGTTCTCAGTGGCCACGCCTATGGAACTCCCTTCCGGTGGGGACCCGGCTGCCCCTGGACCTCCCCTCTTTTCGGAAAAGTTGTAAGACCTGGCTGTTCCGCTAGGCGTTTGGTGGGGGAGAGGGGGTGGGTGGGTGTGTGGGTAGGAGGGGTTGTTTTTCTATTTTCTCCTTTTTAATGTTTTTAATTGTTTTTATTGTTGTAAGCTGCCCCGAGCTGCCTGTGGCAGGAGGGCCGGGGTATACGTTTTTAAAATAAATAATAATAATAATAATTAATAATAAAAAGTAGACCTATACACTTCAATGGGACTACTTCAGAGTAAGCGCTTTGGGGCTGCAGTAAGCATCTGGCATTTCAGCGTTCTATTTGGTCTGCCAGGCCCAGATTCCGTAATTTGCTCCTCCTCTTATGGGGTTTGGATTAGATGACCCATGAGTCATCTTCCAACCCTAAGTTCTATGACTTATTCCTTGTTATTGTATCTTATTTTGTCAATTTTTCTTACCAGAATAATTTCAGTTTCAGCCAAGCTGGAAGTCTGTTGTCTGTGTCAGGTGGAGCAAACCTTGCTCCACACTACTAATCTAGAAGAGTTTGAGCTAAATACTGCAATGACCTATGTACAAGAAGAAAAGCAGACACTTCTCACAGTGTGGATCGTTCTGCAGTGGGCTGTGCCCTTCCCAGCTGTGGGGGAAGCACACAAGATGCAGCCCATGTTGACTTCGCTTATGGATTTGAGGGTGTTTGTCATGATAGATTGCTGTGCATGGATTTGCCAGTGTGGAGATCCCTTCAGATAACCTTTGACTAGAGTTGCCACCTCTCTGGTTAGCCCATGGCTAAGCTGGAAAGTCGAGGCATTCAGGAACAGGTCATCGGAACTTCCTTGCCCTCCTTTTGACGTGACCTACCTCTATGGAATGTCATAATATCATGATGCTTCACAAGGGCAGGGTTATGTCAGAAATGGGTCCTCACACCCCTTCCCTCCTCCCCCCCCCCACTTCCTGACATGGCTCCACCCCAGTCAGAGCCTTATCTCATAATGCTCTGCAAAGGCAGGGTTATGCCAAAAGGAGTAGCCTGACTGTTGAGCAAAATGGCATGTGTTTAGAACAAAGGGTAGGACTGAATGGTCAGTTTTCACAAAGAGATGTAAAAAGTGGTGTGTCTCAGGGATCTGTATTGGGACCAGTGCTGTTTAATGTATTCATTAATGATTTGGAAAAGGGTGTTAAGAGTGAGGTGATTGAATCTGCAGACGACACCCAGTTATTCAAAGCAGTTAAAACATGAGCAGACTGTGAGGAACTGCAGCAGGATCTTACAACACCAGGTAAGACCCCTGCACATCTAAATGGCAAATGAGATTTAATGTGGACAAGTGCAAAGTGATGCACGTAGGGAAAAATAATCCAAACTATGCGTACACAATGATGGGTACTAAGTTAGGTGTTACCACTCAGGATCTGGGAGTGGTTGTGGACAATACAATGAAATCCACAGTGCAGTGCGCAGCAGCAGTAAAAAAAGCAAACAGAACGTTAGGAATTATTTGGAAGGGGATAGAGAATAAAACGGAGGATGTCATAATGCCTCTCTACAAACCAACGGTGCGACCGCACCTTGAATATTGTGTGCAGTTCTGGTCGCCCCATCTCAAAAAAGACATAGCTGAACTAGAAAAGGTACAGAGAAGGGCAACAAAAATGATCAAGGGCATGGAAGGGTTCCCATATGAGGAGAGGCTTGGTAGGTTGGGGCTCTTCAGTTTGGAGAAGAGATGACTGAAGAGATATGAGAGAGGTCTATAAAATCATGAGTGGTGTGGAACTAATAAACAAGGAGCAGTTATTTACCCTCTCAGCTAGTACTGGAACTAGGGGACACTCCATGAAATTAATGGGTGGCAAGTTTAAAACAAATAAAAGGAAATATTTTTTCACTCAGTGTACAATTGGGTTGTGGAATCTATTGCCAGAGGCTGTGGTAAGGGCCAGTACTATAGCTGTGTTTAAAAGAGGTTTGGACAAGTTTTTGGAAGATAGGTCCATTAGCAGCTATTAGCCAGACAGGATCAGGGAACATGACGGGATCTGGGGGAAAACAACAGGGAATGGATCCCCCACTGTGACCTGTTGGGTGCTTCTCCCAAGAAGCCACCGTGATTGGCCACTGTCGGAGACAGGATGCTGGGCTAGATGGACCATTGGTTTGACTATTTCATTAACCTTGTAAAAAAATACCACTTATCAGGCTGGAACGTACAGTGGGGGATGGGACTTGGGACTGTAACGATCCATTCTTCCAGCTCCAAATGTATCCTTGTCGGTGCACCCCCCAAGGAAGACATGAAACCATGAATGGGTTTAAAAATGGCCGCACTCTTTATTCAGTTTGAAAGAATTCTGATATCCGAATCGTAATGGTGGGGGCAATTCGCTCCTGTGAATTGGGTCCAGCACCCATAAATAACATGTAACTATAACTCAAGGATTGGCCCGATATCCCATCGGGTGCCAATCCCTCTTAACTTTAAGCGTCTCCCCTTCCCGCTACAGAGATCATGGGAAGGGGACAAGAGCCCATGTGCGCCCAGGAAGGAGGATAGTGCCCTCAAGTCGGAGACAGTACATGTCCCTACGGCCTTCGCGGTCACTTCTCCCAAGGGGTTGACTCCGCCGCTTGCCATACCCTGCTATTGCGGCTGGGCTCCCCTCATCTCTTATGGAGATGGCCAATCAAATATCTACCCTACCTAACTTTGGTGCTGGACCCCTGCAGAGTGCAACAAATCAACTAGGCAGCCAGTAACTATCTTAATGGGTAATTCAATCAGCCAAATGTACCCCCAACACTATGAGGAAGGCGAAAAAATGAACAACAAAAGGGGCCAAACAAGTTGTTCGCCCAAAATTCCTTCCTGGCCCTACTAAGCGACCGCTCAGCCACAGTGTTGAACGGGTGGGTGGGAGGGTGCTGCCTCACTCGCCACCACCACCACCGCCGCTCTGAGGAGACGCGCGGCCGGCTTCTGTTTTCATCACTGCCCCTTTTGGGCGGTGATCCAATCAAGCGCCCGATTGGCGCTTCTCCCGGCGACGGTTGCCTGGCAAACCTGGCTGGGTCAGTCTTCTTTCCCGCCATGCGGGCACTTTAAGTCTCCACCCCCTCCCCTTCTGCAGGGTCAGATACTCCTGCGGGAGGGGGGGGGCACAATCGGGCCACAGCAAAAGGAGGGGAGGGGATGCGGCACCCCCTCAGCATACCCTCCCCTCAGCCATCCCGTCGTGACCCCTTTTCCCGCTCGGAGAGGGGCGCGACAAATTGGCCTTTGCAGGCAGGGTGCCTGCAAAGGAGCAATTGCCAGAAACAAGCAGACAAGTGGATTTTTTATGGCCCTGCCCTTTAGGCACCGTTAACCTCTTTCTTGCCACCTGCCCAAGAGCCTTGAAGCGACAGCAGCTTCCACCAGCCATGGATCCAGCAAGAAGTAAATATAGACAAATGCCCCTGAGCTGACTTTCTATTCCAGAAAGCTCCCTAGTATTCCCTGCTCTGCCGTTACCATTGTCGGTAAATATTTTGTTTTATTTATTTATATTTCATTTATTTATTATTTATTTATGTAAGCTTGCTGGGTTAGGGCTTTTTGGCGGGGGGAAGGGGGTTTATGTTAGGGTTAGGTTTTAAAGGAGGGGTGTTGTTTACCAGAGGAGACAAGTACATTGTTGGCAGCAGGCTGGCTTTGCCTGACTGTGTGGAGTCTTGCCTGCTCTGGAGTCTGCCAGGAGGGAGGGTGAGCCAATGCCAACCTCACAAAGGCAGACAGGGAAACGTTCCCCTCCCGCGGGCCACTTTAAAAATTAGTATAAGCTTCAAGAAGCAGATACGAGTTGAGGGAGGGTGTGCCCGGGGAGCGGGGTGGGGAGGAGGAAGAGATGTGTTCAGATCACAAGCCTTGGCCATGAGTATATCCCATCATCTCAACTCCCTTCCCCTGAGCTCGCCCGATCTCACCAGCCCCAAGTGACACCACCACCTCACGCCTGTTAATCCCATCCAAAATGGCATTTTTGATTTTTGTGGCAGCGTCACGCGTTGCTGACTCGTGTTCCAGCTATGATCCACCCTAACTCCCAGAACCTTCTCTGTAGCGTTACTGCCAACTCCGAGCCAGTTATCCCCACATTTCTTTTGGGTTTTTTCATTCCTTTGTGAACAGTTTTGCATTTGTCTTTGTATCTTATTTTCTGTAAAGCACCAGGTACATCGCTGGTGCTGTATAAATGCTTATAATAATAATAATTAATAATTAATAATAACAAAATCAGTCCCTTTGTGCCTGGCCAAGGCTTCCCAATAAAAAGAGTTGAATTTATTGGTACAGCCTTACCCTGGTCTAAGTTACACACTGTGTTTGGTGCTCTGGGATGCTTAGCGCTACTATTGCTTGGCTGAATTGCTCACTGATAAGCAATGCAATTAATAATGTTCAATCTAATCTAATCTAATCTAAAGGCGCTGCTGATTATGTGCTTATTATCAGCATGCTTGGTTGATCTTATCAGCTGGAGGTTGTATTTTCCGAGACTGCGGGGGGAGAGCAATGTAATTCATACTTATAACCGAGCAGCTAGTGTTAATGCAATTGATAATTAGGAATGACACACCATTATTCTGGGAAACAAATATGCTGGAGAATTATTATTTTCATTTCTTAATTAACTCTTACCACTCTGTAGGTGCGGATGATGCTTTGTGGGCAAATAAAATACACACGAGGAGCAGACGGTCTAGTTCCTGTTCCTGCATGGAAGCCTTATGGAGCCATATCAAAATTCATCAGGCTCTGTAGAGGCCGAGGGTCTACCTGCACGGATCTGACTGTATGAGTGGGTCAGGCACGAGACATAGCCCAGCAAACAATCACTACAGGGAGAGAGTATAGGAGGAAGAAAGTTACTAGAGTGTCAGATCAAGACACGAGTTTATCCTTATTTATAGAGCTAAAATGAGTATAGAAAACATTGCTCACAGGTTGTTGTTTTTTATTTCAAGTAGTGTGCTCTCAATCCAAACAACACTCCGACAATGATCAAGTGTCAGGGTCCATGGGGCTTGAACTGGGGCAGGTGTCTTGCCCAGTGAGCTATCTTCAAGCATCTAAAAGCTTCAACCCGGCGGGCATACAAGTCCCCAGTGCCTGACAGCAGCCTGGCCCACAGAATTCCTGATTGGCTAGATGTAACCTCTGCAGGAATTGGCTGGATGAAGATATAGAACATCCAGGTTTCCCCCTTGAGTTTGTTAGTGCAACAGTCCAGAGTCCAACCCATAGGTCTCCATGTTGCTTGGCTCATCCCTGCACCTGCGTCTTTTCTACTTTTAGCCCCATCACTCTCCAGTTCCTCTACTCTGCCCATTGCTGCCTTGTGCCTCATCCATCCTGCACTCCAGTTCTTGATACCTTCTGGCTTCACTGCCCTCCAGCCCCTGCAATCTGACCCTTGCTACTTTTAGCTTCATCTGTCCTCCAGTTCCTGCACTCCTACCTGCACTACCTCCTGCTTGGCTGACCCCGCTACCCACTGCTCTGGGGACCTTGGCTTCAGCTCTAATCCTGACAGGACTCAGCAAGTTTCCGATCCTGAATTGGCACCCACAACCTGGCCATTGCACTGAGCACCCATTTATTTATTGGGCCATTTTTGGTATTTTGTTTGTTTGTTTGTTTTGTGACAGCATCACGCATTGCTGACTCATGTTCCAGTTATGATCCACCTTCACTCCCAGAACCTTCTCTGCACCATTACCGCCTACCCAGTTATTCTCCCATTTTATAAAAATTCCATTTTTGGTATTTTGTTTGTTGGTTTGATGGTTTTGTTTATTTTGTTTTTCATTTATTTTGTTTGGTTTGCTCGTTTCAGCAAAGCAAAACAAAATTTCTTACAAACTCTCTTTGTTTTCTCTCAGGCCTCTTTCTGTGTTCTCAGAGAAAGTGACTGTCTGAGGAATGTTATTGTGGCCTTGGAAATACATTTTCTGCTTAGAAAGTGATTTTGACAACTTTATTCTCATGGGCCTAGTTGGATTGTGTCAGCCTGAGGCCTGCGGCTGAATTAGCTGAACTGAGTTGTCCAAACCTCATCCTGCTTGTGTCTCTGATCATGGCCAATATTGCCTAATTAAAACATAACAGCACCATCAATGACTGAAGACTGGTGGATACGGTCCACACTGAAAAGAATCAAATACCATGTTCCTGCTATGATACATGATTCTTTTCAGACTAATAACCATCGCTGTCCAAACTGTACCTCAGTCTTCTGTTATTGACTGTATTTTGGATTTTGGCTAAACTTTTTTTATTTTTATTTTTTAAAAGAACCACCTACCACAGCAGAAAGAGGTCCAGTGGCTGCATGGTTAAGATACGCAGCTATATCTCTGAAGAATGTATGGGCGTTAACACAAGTGACGGCAGAGCGCCACCGCCACAGCTCGATCTGGACCAGGAGGCCACTGGCAACCCTGTCCAGATCGGGTCCAGCCATGGAACAAACATTCACACAGCCGGGCTCGGGGGGTGGGTGGGCAGGGAGCCACATGAGCATGTGGCCAACTGGCTTCGCCCCCGCACTGCTCCCAAGGCCCTATCCCCTGCCATGAAGGGCAGCCATGGTGGCCTATGATAACCGCCATGGTGCCTGACCATGGCAGACCTGATCCAGATTGGGCCACGGCTGGCTATAACAAATGTTATAGCCCACTGTAGTCTGCTCTGGCCAGATCGGGCAGATGGTAGGCCAGGCTGCGGCCCTAGAGGCCTCTAGAATCACAGCCCAGGCTAGGCGCTAACACGCCCAGGAGAAAATCTGGGTCAAACATCTGGAAGGGCTTTAACACATGTGATGGTGGCCCATGGGCCACAGTGAGACTGAGTGGGCTGCTGTCTTGTTTGTTAACACCCTATGTTCTAGCCCCCACAGCAGAGGGCTGCCTCCAGCCTGCCCAGCTATGAATGGGTACCTGATTGGTCTGGTTGGGGAACGTCAAAGGTGGTCAGATGTGGGGCCGGCCACGCTGCATCACACACGTCAGATGTGGGGGTCATGTGCCACAGAAATGGTATACCTTGTCTTGTGCTATTTTTCTCTATACCTGTCTGATGTTAAGCAGTCATTATTAGAGTCAAGTCCCTGCCCTGACAGATTCACAATCTAGGATGGACAGAGGAGGGAGGGTGTAGCTGAAACAAATAGTAAATCTAGTATCTGCAATGAATATTTATTTATTTATTGATTTATTTAATTATTTATACCCTGCCCCATCCAGAGCTCGTTCCAGGACCCAGGGAGTGAGGCGGTCTCTCAGGTAGGAGGGGCCCAGGCTGTGCAGGGCTTTAAAGGTCAACATCAGCACCTTGAATTGGGCCCGGAACGCTATAGGCAGCCAATGCAGAGCCCAGAGCACTGGTGTAATGTGCTCCCTACGGCCCGTCCCCGCCAGGAGGCAGGCCGCAGGATTCTGCACCAGCTGCAGCCTCTGGACCATCACCAAGGGCAACCCCACGTAGAGCGCATTGCAGTAATCCAACCTAGAGGTGATGAACGCACGGATGAGGGTGGCCAAGTCAGAGTTTGAAACATATGGCTGGATCCTACGCACAAGATGTAATTGGCGAAAGGCTCCCTTTGCCACCATCTCCACTTGACAATCCAGGCAGAGCCCAGAGTCCAACAGGACCCCCAAATTCCACACCTGCGGGGCCAGCGGGAGGCAGATCCCCTCCACAAGTGGGGCCATCGCCTCAGCTGCCTTACCCACCAACATCACCTCCGTCTTATCAGGGTTCAGTCTCAGTCTGCTCAGCCTCAATCAGTCGCTCACTGCTGTCAGGCACTGGGAAAGCACCGAGACTGCAGGACCTGGGTCTGCTGAAAAAGAGAGGTATAGTTGCCATTCCAGATAGTTTGGCAGTTATCCAGCCATTAAACAGATTACCACAATGGCTAATTAACAAACCAAATACCACAATGGTTAACTGGTTTCCTACACTACCGTGACCATATTATCATGGTACCACATCACCGAATGTTACCGTTACTAGTCTGAAACCAGGGCTGAAGGGAGTAAACTGGAAAGGAAATGGTGGGTATTTTCAGACGTTACGAGATCACAGTCAACCACAATGAACCACAGTCAATCCCGCGGCGGGGCCAAAGAGCCCTGAACGTTTGTTCGGCGACCGCCAGATGTTCACCACAGTCAATACCCACATGGGGTCAAAATCAACCATGCTTCCGGACCTCCAGCCTGGACCATTTCCGAAAGCGTGGTCAAAGAGATTCCCAGCAGGAAACAAAAAAAAGTAACGTCTGGACAGCAACCACAGGCCAGAATCAAACAAAATGATTCCCAGCCAGGGACAAAGCACACAACATCGCTGCCAGGCAACCAGCAACAACACAGGATGGGGAGGGAGATTTAAAGGGCACACGGCAGCAGCCGGGACAAGCCGCCCCGGCGCCTTCTGGGTGCTTTGACCACTGTCCGGCCTGGGATCGGCGTAACGTCTGTTGTGCTGCCCCGGGCCATCGTCTGCCGGTCCGATTCCCTGCCATGGTCCCGCTCCCGTCACCTCTGTTTGGGACCTCTCTTGCCCACGGGGGGTGGTTAGCCGGTTCACCACCGCTGGGAATCCACTGTGGTGAACTGGGCACCCGTAACGTCTGAAATCACCCGGTAATCAGCAATACGGTAAATGGTAGTTTAGTAAATGGCACACAGTGGCATTATGCAGGAAATTGGTAAAATGGTTAACAGGTTCAACTGCTGAACAATAAATTAATACTGCCCGATAACTGTTCCTTGCTGAAACGGATCACATACTTCAGATCCTGTCGGTGACTAGAGAGCTTGGGATAACCATTTCAGGTCTAGGGGAGGTCAACATAGGGAGAAACAGGCATACGTTAAAAGAAATTTCTGAAGCATGTGCTTAGCTTAGTTACAAGAGGGAAGGGACTGCTGAAAGATAAGATGGTATATGGAGGAGCATAAATTAGTTATCTATGGGGGTGAGGAGCTTGGGAAATCTATGCTGGCCTGATGAGACTCAAGGCTTGGGGGAGGACTTTGACCATAATACAGTAGATGAGGTTGGTATCTCATCTACTGTAGATACTCCCAAACATATGGAAGTGTGGAATGCTTTCCTGAATGTGTCTGAATATGATTTGATAAATAGTTGGACCCTTTTTGACTTGGTAGCAGTACATATCATGTGAAAAGGACCTAGGGGTCCTAGATGACCACAAGCTGAACATGAGTCAGCAGTGTGATGCAGCTGCTAAAAAGGCCAATGCAATTTTAGGCTGCATTAACAGAAGTGTAGTGTCCAGGTCATGAGAAGTAATAGTTTCACTCTATTCTGCGCTGGTCAGACCTCATCTGGAGTACCGTGTCCAGTTCTGGGCACCGCATTTTGAGAAGGACATTGACAAATTGGAATGGGTTCAGAGGAGAGCAATAAAGATGGCCAGGGAGGAAAGGTTAAAGGAGCTGGGTATGTTTAGCGAGAGAAGAGAAGACTCAGGCTGCTTTTAGACGATCACGCTGTGCGCTCGCACGGGGTTTCAAAAACAGCGCAAGGAGAGATTACACGTGACGCCGCCGGCAATCGCGCGCCTGATATGGCGCCGCGCATACTTTTCAAGCAACGAACTGATGGGAGCCTGATCGAGGTAGGTCATTCGCGGCTTGAAAAGCATGCGCGGCGCCATATCAGGTGCAGGATTGCCGGCGGCATCACATGTAATCTCTCCTTGCGCGGTTTTTGAAACCCTGTGCGAGCACACCGCGCGCTCGTCTAAAAGCGGCCTAAGGGGAGACATGATAGCTGTCTTCGAATATCTGAAGGGCTGTCACATGGAAGATGGAGCAGTCTTGGGGTATTTTCAGAAGTGACACTACAATGCTTAGACCCAATCTGGGGTAACAGCTGCTATCCCACCCTGGGATAGGCAGGTACCCAGAACAGACTTGACGGTGTGCCTTACCACACTTTGCCCCAAACCATGGTAGTGCTTACCACTGGCTGTTCCCCGAGATTTTTTGAGATTCACAACTGGTGGTAACGGCTACCACAGTTTGGGGCAAAGCATGGTAAACGTGGTGGACGCCGAACAGATGTGACAGTGATTGTGACCCTGGGGTGGGGGTTAAGTGTGGTAAAATGTGGCTAAGCATGGTAGCGTCACTTCTGAAAATACCCGTGTTCTCTGTTGCTCCTGGGAGCAAGATTAGAACCAATGGGATCAAATTACAAGAAGCAGATTTCGGCTAAACATTAGGAAGATCTTCCTAACGGTGAGAGCTGTTTGACAGCGGAACAGACTTGCCTAGGGCGGTGGTGGGCTCTCCTTCACTGGAGGTTTTCAAACGGAGGCTGGACGGCCATTGTCGGGGATGCTGTAGATGTGAATTTCCTGCACTGAGCAGAGGGTTAGACTAGATGACCTCTGAGTATCCTTCCAACTCTAAGATTCCATGATTCTATTCCTCTCCCCTTCTACTCCCCACCTCGGTCTACCTTCCTTGTCTTTCATCTCTTCCCTTATTGGTGTCTCTCCATTCTTCACACCCCTTCTCTCATTTTCCTTTCACCTATTATATCTAGCGGTGGGACATTCTTGATAAACATGGTCAACGCTAGCTGCACTAACATCATTACCAGAAGGGCACTGTGGTCATGAGAACTATATCACTCGTTTCCTCAAGATGTTTGTCTGACTTCCTCTCTCCTCACCTTTAAAAAGCGCCCGAAAACGTATTTATTCTCTAGGTGCTTTTAGGATTCACTGCTGGTTTCACCTCCTCCCTCTTTTCCTTCCCCCTTGAAATGGTTTTTAATGGACTATATGTTATATTGCTTTATTACTGCATTTTATTAATGTTTGGCAGGGCTCTATATAAATAAAATTATTCTTGTTATTATCACCTTGCTTTTGAAAGTCGTTTCATTTAATAGTTAAGCGCCATTAATCAACTCATTCTGCAAAGGCGACTTATCACTCAAATCATCTGGCTTCCCATCCCGTTGTCATTGATACATTTCCTGTCAAAGTGGACAAAATGCAGAATGGGTTTATTTTGAATATACCCACCATGGAGCAGCATTTTTTTCCCCCTCATTCAATTCTCTGGGAATCCAAGCTACACAAGTAGTCGGGGGCCAATAAAGCCTGTCTTATTTGTGTGGAGTTTCAGTTTCTGTGTACTTGATATCTCAGTTGTCTTGCATCTTTCGCCACCCCCAGATAACATTTTTTTATTCTCACTACCATGGAGGCCTCAGTTATTCCTGTGTAAATCAAAGCTGCTCTGCTGAAATCGCTAGTCATCGCAGCACAAAGGTGACAGAACTGAGATGAGAATCAGCTCCTTTCGAGCCTTGTTTGCCATAAACATAGGTGGGAGCGGTAATTACAGGGGATGGCCTTGAAAGAAAGCCTACTCTAATCCCTACCTTGCTTTCCCGCCATTTGTTTTTCCTGTCCAAAGTGTTACGCAGCTGGCAGCCTCCTGGTAGCCTGTAAAAATTGAAATGTAACAACTAAAAAGCCGGCAATGGCAATTAAAGCCTGTGGTAACGATCAATTCTGGGCAATAATTGGCATGGATTAAAAAGAACTTAAGGATAATTGCCCCAGGACACACTACAGACACCTGAATGATAAGTGCAAGAGAGGACTTTGAAACCATTTAATTGAATCGGGAAACCCGTCTGTATAATATAATATAATATAATATAATATAATATAATATAATATAATATAATATAGTCACTTCTTTATACCATTTTTTGGGGAGATCAAATAATACTTTTCAAAATAGTTCAATACTTTGGCTGTGATCTACCAATCATTTGCTCTGGAGTCATCCTACTGATGGTTTTAATAAGCTGATTCCAGATTCCGGCTGAAATGGGTACCCCCCCCGGTGAAAATAGTTGTGCCCATTGAATCTGTGCTGCCGCACTTGACCTAAACAGGGTCAGGCAGTATGTATTGACAGAAAGGTATATGGTGGGTGCTCATTTTATACATAAAGTGTTTAAAATGAATGTGTGGGGGTTGGTTGAAATCTCTCAAGTTGAGAGGGCACCTTGCAGGGTCCCAAGGCTCCAGGCAGCTGGGGTGGATAGGTTCCCACTTGTGGCGAGTGGGTGCATTGGGGGGGTGCTCAAGGTGGTGGGAACAGCAGGAGGTGCAGGTGGGGGTGTGGGGGCAAGCCAGCTCCAATGTCTCTCTGGCTAGATGCCATGTTGCCCACCCAGGATGCAGACAAGGGCCTGGCTGGGAGCTGTAGTTCTGATCAGCTCCACCTGCAATTTCCTAAAGCTCAGGGAGCTTTTTGGAACTACACATCCCAGAAGGCCCCAGCAAGACAGTGGCACTATCTCTGCAGGCTGAGAGCTGACGGGGGCTTCTGGAAGGTGTAGTTCATTCTTGGGCATTAGGAAACAGCAGGCAGAGCTTATTGGAACTACAGCTCCCAGAAGCTCCCAACCAGGTCCTAGTCTACATCTTAGGTGGGCAACATGATGTCTCACCCTTCCATGCCTTCCCTGCTCCTCTAAACGCCTTCGTCCCTTCTCACTTGCTGCCCCCCATGCCTGGAACTCCCTCCCTGTCCACATCTGCCTTGCACCCTCCCTCTCTGCACTTATTGTCCTCCATACTCCAGCC
>QEPC01010552.1:1127939-1147770 GCA_003113815.1 Sphenodon punctatus | reverse complement strand
ACTGGCTGCCGATAGCGTGCCGAGCCAGGTTCAAGGTGTTGGTGTTGATCTATAAAGCCCTACACGGTCTGGGCCCCTCATACCTCAGGGACCGCCTCGCTCTCCGCGCCCCAGAGCGGCTCCTTTGGTCTGCCGGGGGTGCCTTCTTGGAGGTCCCCTGTGTTAAGTGGCATTCTTGGTGGCCGGTCTGCGCCTTTGGAACTCCCTCCCGGAGGAAGCTCGCCTGGCCCCAAGCCTGTTGACATTTCAGTGAAGTTGCAAAACCTGGCTGCTCGCCCAGGCTTTTGGGAGGGTGGGAGGGTAAGGTACTAGGCATACATAGCACTTTAAAGTCACAGATAGGTCCCTGCTCAGTGTGCTTACAATCTAATATGGACACGGGTACGGGGAACACAGGGACAGACACACACATATTCCCATTTTATAGATGGGGAACTGAGGCAGAGAGATTGTGACGTGCCCAAGGCCACACAGTGAGTTCACGGCTAAAGCAGGATTTGAACCCTGGCTTTCCAAGTCCAGCATCTTATACACTACACCACCCCCTCTCTCCCCTTCTCAGCCAATCTCCCATATGGTTGTGGTGCAGGAACAGGGTATGGCAGAAGATGTGGTAGATTATGGCAGCTGCATATGAATAACAAGGACTCAGCAGACCTGGTCTTAGTTCAGGATCCTGAAGATTGACCCTATCCTCCAGGGCCAGCCTTAGAATTCATGGGGCCCATGGTGAAGACAAAATGCAGGGCCTCTAGTGGCACCTTGCCATTACCCTGCCCCCTCGGGGGCACCCACTGTGGGGCCCTACAAGTTGTCATGTTTGGGTCCCTGCTAGGAGTGAATGGGAGCCCTGTGCCTGCCCTGCCCTGGTGAAAATGGGGCCACTGGGGGACCACTGGAAGTAGAGAAAATAGCAGGGTCTGGGGCAGTTGCCCTGTGAGAAGGCCAGTTCTGCCATAGAAGGAGCCCTTGAGAAGGACTTGAGATAGACTCTCATTTGCTCTCTAAAATGATCCTGAATGGCGTACATTGTGTCATTGGCTTTTTCCTTCTGTTATCTCTTGGGCGCAACATGTTGTCATCACTGGAAAAAGCCAGGGATTACTTGAAGCGTCAGCCAGGCGATTAATTCTTCTGATTATGCAAAGGAGTTTGCTGTAGCGTTTGTTTCCTGGCGAGCCAGCCACTGCAAACATGTGGCTTTCAGTTCATGCAGCTTCAGAGCCAGAGAGGCATCGATGGGCAATAAATGCAACGAGAGCCCGCTATGGCGTGCCTGGGATGGAGACACACCCAGATGTCTATTTCTCAGCCCCCAGATGTTTGCCCACTGCTGCCCTGGCGTCCACATAGATCGTGCCCACTCATGAACACGTAGATTTCTGCATGTTCATGAGTGGGAGAGGCCCATGTAAAAAGGGCCTCTATTAATTCTTTGTTGCACCACTGTTTGGAAACTGCAGCTGTTGCAGAATGCCGCGGCCCACCTTCTGTCAGGGCTGGCCCATCAGGAGCACATTACACCAGTTCTCCAGAGTCTGCGCTGGGTACCAATAGCATTCCAGGCACGATTCAAAAGTCTCCCCGCTCCCTCACCACCCCTCCCCCTCCCCCCTCTCTCCTCTCCTCCTTCCCTCCTGTCTCCCTTGAGGAAATCTCCTCTTTGCTCTCTTCCTCCAACCCCTCCACCTGCCCTCTCGACCCAATCCACACCCGCCTCCTGACCTCCATTACTCCCACTGTTGCCCCCCCCTTTTACATGTCATTAATCTCTCCCTTTCCACTGGCTCCTTCCCCTCCACCTTCAAGCATGCCACTGTCTCTCCCATCCTCAAAAAGTCCACCCTCGACCCTTCTGACCCCTCTAGTTACCGGCTGGTCTCCCTTCTACCCTTCGCCTCTAAGCTTCTGGAACGTGTTGTCTACTCCCGCTGCCTGGATTTCCTCTCTGCCAACTCCTCCCTGGACCCTTTCCAATCTGGCTTCTGCCCCCTTCACTCCACTGAAACTGCCCTTGCCAAGATCACCAATGATCTGCTTGTCGCTAAATCTAAGCGCCTTTACTCCATTCTTGTCCTCTTTGACCTCTCTGATGCCTTTGACACGGTTGACCACACACTCCTACTGGACTCCCTTTGCTCCCTAGGCTTCTCCAGATCTGTCCTTGATTGCTTCTTCTCCTACCTCTCTGACCGCTCCTTGAATGTTTCTCTTCCCAATTCCAAATCCTCCTCCCTCCCCCTCTCGGTTGGGGTTCCCCAAGGCTCTGTCCTGAGCCCACTCCTCTTCTCTATCTACACCCTGTCCCTTGGCAAACTCATTGCCTCCCATGGCTTCCAATACCACCTTCATGCTGATGACACTCAACTCTATCTCTCCACCCCCTCTCTCTCCCCATCTATCCAAGCTCGCCTCATCAACTGTCTCTCTGATATATCCGCCTGGATGTCCCAACGTCAGTTCAAGCTCAACATGGCTAAGACTGAACTTCTTATCTTTCCTCCCTTCCCTTCCTCTCCCTCTTCCCTGTCCATCCTCGTTGATGGGGTCACCATCTGCCCCGTTCCCCAAGCCCGTAGCTTGGGATTCATCTTCGATACTCACCTTTCCTTTAAACCTTACATCGACTCTGTTGCCAAGTCCTGTCACTTCACCCCCCATAACATTGCTTGGATTTGCCCCTTTCTCTCTGTCTCCTCAGCCAAAACCCTTGTTCACGCCATGGTCATCTCTCGCCTTGACTACTGCAACCTCCTCCTTGCTGGCCTCCCCCGCTCTCACCTGTCCCCCCATCTCCATCCAAAACTCCGCTGCTAGGGTCATCCACTCAGCCCGTTGCTTTGACCACGTGCAGCCTCTCCTCGCTTCACTGGCTCCCCCTTCCAGAACACATCCTTCACAACAGGCACGGCTGGCCTCCCCGGGCGTTTGGGGCGCTGACCCTCCCAAGCGCCCTGCCAGGCGCCGTGGCCGCCGCTCTTTTTTGTTTTCGTTTTTTAAACAAAACCTCGCCGCCACCGCCGCTTCCCGCAGTGTCGCAGCAGCCTCTGCCTTGCCTTTGCTTCAGAGCGGAGGTTGCTGCAGCGCCCCCCCAAGCTCCCTTGGCCGCCTGCCCTCTTGGGAGACCGGCGGGCGCTGTGGCCAATGCGGCAGCAGCGCCCACCCGCATTGACCACGGCCCGGAATCCCGCCGCTGATTCCAGGCCGTGGTCGGGGGACAGACGAGATGATCCCCCTGGTCACAGGAGGGAAATCACATTGAACATGCAAACGGAGATGGTCCAGGCAGGACCTCCATTAGCGTGTTCAATGTGATTCCCCCCTGTGATTCACGGGGGTGAACATCTGGCAGGGAGCTTCCGTTCCCCCCAACAGATGTGATGCGACCACAATCACCATGTGGGAATTCCCCGTGGCTGAGCGTGATCTCGTAACATCTGAAAATACCCTATGTTGTTTGACTAATCTGCAACTGGATTGCAGATTAGTAAAGGAAACTGTGTACCAGCCGATGAGTGACAAGGAAGTACAAGGGAAAATGGAGTGTGAGAAATGTGGTATTGTGTCGGTATTACTTCTTGGGATTTGAAATGGACAGCAAAGCGGAGAATGGCAAAGCGGCAAACTGGATCAGTCGGTAAATCAAGAAATGAAATGTTGGTCGAAACATTACAGATTCATTCATATTAATCTGTAACTGCTCATAAAGGGCAGTTATGGATTAATATGAATCAACCTGTGTTGAACCACAAAAGGTGCATTGGGGTCTGGTTTAAAATCTGTTAAATTAAAAAAAAATTAGCAAAATGGCTGCAGGACTGTTCTATGCATGCGTGAGATTTTCCAAAATGGCAGCAGCAGCATCGCTGCCATTTTGGACAAAGGTAATCAGTCTGCACATGCGCAGTGGCCATTTGCACACGCACGGCTACTTTAAAAAAAATATTTAAAAATTTTATTAATATTTATGGAACATGTACAATTTGATATATTACCATACATGTAAGAGCTCCATCCGGGCCCAGGCCTATAGTTGGATGTTGGACGTTGGTCTTTATGGTATATAGTTAATTGTACATATACTCTTAGATTACAGGTACCTCGGTACCTTAGTGGCCACCTTTTATAAACCAACCAGCAACTAATACACAGGGAAGCACTGATCACATTTGTCACCTATGTAAAATATCAGAGATGAGATTTCTTTGAAGCATATAGTATGCTTAAATTTTTCCATGTTAATGTTCTTGGTTATTATTGTCCAACATGAGTTCCATGTAGAGTAAAAGTCTTCTAGGTCATCTTTTAGGGTCGCTGTGATTTTTTCCATAGAGATGACTTACTATATTCGCTGGATCCAGTTCTTCAGAGATGGGCCTGCAGTCGTCTTCCATTCCTTGGCAATTGTGTGGACCGCTGCTAGTAGTAAGGCTTGACAGGTTCATTGTTTATTTTTTGGGATTTCCATTCCCAAATAGATTCCTAGCAGTGCCATTTCTGGTGTTGGAGATAATTCTACTTCTAGTGCCTCTTTAGTTAATTGTCACATCCTTTACCAGAAGATGGCAATCTTTGGGCAGGTCAACTAGCAAATTGTAGCAATGGTAGTATGTTCCTGGTGCTCCACATTCCCTCCAACATAGTGTTGAATAATCATTATTAATTTTATGATTTTTTTCTGGTGTGGAATACCATTGAAGCACAAGTTTAATTTGTGGCTCTTTAACTAGTAGCGATGAGCAGCATCTACTCATATAATACCATATTTGCTTCATTTTATCATCTGTTATTTCCACTAGCATGTCATCTTGCCATTGAGATATATAACCCGCATCAGGGAGTAGGAATATTTTTTAAAGAGTTGAATATGTTCCAGAGAAATTTGATCCCTGGGGTATTATTGAATAGAATTATTTCCAATTCTGTAGGACGTCGGATATAATGTATTATTTCTTTAGAATTATTAAAAAGGCTATATATTTTACAGTAGAGACAAAAATTAATTTTCTTGCCAAGGATAGTTTAGATGGTATCCACCCTTTTTATTTGGTCATTCACGGAGATATGCATAGCCCTCTGAAGGCCTTTGGCTTTCCATTTTTCAAGGTCCTGTAGAGCCTTCTGGGACCACTGTATTCTGTTTTGGTTTTTTTTTTTTTTTTTTTTTTTTAAATTTTATTTTATTTTATATAACATTGTAAACAAATTAATAGGTGTGTATGGGGTTATTCCTTGCACAATTTCTAATTTCCTTTGACAGTTTTGACATATTTGTTTATAGCTTTCCCTGCAAAGGGGTGATCCTTTTCTTCTTTTAATCTCTTATTTAATGTAGTAGCCTGGTCCAGTAAATCTTTTATGTCTGGTATTCCCAGGACTTTCCTCTCTATCTCTCCCCTGCAAGGATCCTGCTTTGCATTGTACAGATTTTTATGGTTCTCAGCACCAAAGCACTGTGATATAGGCTAATATATGGTAAGTTACATCCTCCTTGCTCTAAGCTGGTTTTAAAAATAGATTTTCTTACTTTGTTTCTTTTTACCCCAGGTAATAAAGGAGATTATTTTGTCTATTTTTTGAATGAATTCCTTTGGAATATCTATTGGTAGTGCTTGTATAGTATATAATATTTTAGGTAATAGTTGCATTTTATTTTTCCCATCCAGGAGCAAGTTATTCTATTCCATGTGTGCATCGTGTCCTGCAGTTCTGCTAAGATGGGTAAGTAATTTTTTTTAATTTAAGTGTCTTGTATTTTTTGTAAGGTATACACCTAGATAGTTTATTGCTTATTTTTGGGTCTGAAACTTGTTTACCAAAGATTTTTCTTGCTGGTTTATTAGCTGGTCATTAATTAATAGTACTTGGGATTTAGTGAAGTTGATTTTATAGCTGGATAGGGCCCCATATTTTGTAAGCGGATAAGTCAAATTTGGAATGGACTGCTCCAGGTTTGTTATAAAAAGTAGCATGTCGTCTGCATATACTGCCAGTTTATGTTCCTGTGTCTCACATTTGACTCCTCTTATTTCGTTATGTTGTTTTATAGCTATTATTAATGGCTCAATTGCAAGGTCAAACAAAAGGGGTGAAAGTGGACAACTCTTCATGGTGCCCCACATTAGTTGGAAGGTTGTTGTGCGTTCCCTATAAGTTTTGCCATGGGTAGCTTGTATACTATTTTTACACGCGCGGCTATTTTAAAAATTCCTTTTTCTTTTTTAATCGATTTAATTATGGATCTGTAACACGATGCATAACGGATCCATAATTCTATCTGGACTCCCATCCCTACCGAATACCGAGAGGTTCTCAATTCGACCAAGATGGTATCGGGAACTGGGATTTCGAGAAGGGGAAAATGTGTGGGCAGCCCACCCGCATGGTGCCAGGGAGAGGGAGTCCAGTGGTGGGGAATCCTCTTACACAGAACTTGTGCCCTTGGTGGTAACAAATGCAAGGAGATGCAACGAGCTTGGAAGAAGGAACTTGCTTGTAAGGTCCCTAGCAGAGAGGAATAAGACTCAGGGGAACCTTGCCCAGGCCTGCTGCCAGGGAACTGCAGAATAAGGTTGTTCCGGAGCTGGCTTGGAAACAGGGGTTCAGGAGCGGTCTGGGTTAGAGATGACCCAAAGCCAGTGCTCAGATGTGGGACAGGGAGTACCCAGCAGACCGTGGCCTAAGGAGGGGGCTGACAGACTTGTGTGTCTCTGCTTTGCAGAGTAACTAACTAAAGAGAGCTAGGGTAGCCTAGTGGATAAGGCGTTCGATTTAGAATCACAGAGTTATGAAAGACATCACGGGTCCCCATGTCCAACCCCGCTGCTTGGATGATGCAGGATGACTACAGCTACGGCATCTCTGACAGACAGTTGTCCAATGTCCAGCAGCTTTTTAAAAACCTCCAGTGTTGCTATTTAAAAATGCATTTATGATATTCTTTCAACCCTTGGCTATTTAGCATATTTATTTGGAGTTCTAACCTGCGCTTCCCCAAAGGGTTGGGGGGGGGAAGAAGGGGGGCAAGAGGGTAACAATACAAGATATATAGATCATAGAATGTCAGAGATGGAAGGCACCTCAACAGCCGTCTAGTCTAACTCCTTGCTTGAATGCGTACAACTACAGCATCCCTGATGGCCGTCCGGCCTCTTTTTGAAAAGCTACAGTGACCGAGAGCCATGTCCACTATAGGTCATGTGTTCCGTTGCCAAACAGCTCTTACTGTCAGGTGACAGTAGGTTTTTCCTAGTATTTTCCTAGGTTTTTCCTAGTATTTAACCTAGGAAAAGGAGGTTTTTCCTAGTATTTAACCAAAATTTACCTTCCTGTCATTTGAGCCCATTATTTCTAATCCCGTGTTCTGTAACAATGAAGAACAGTTCATTGCCATTTTCTTGGTGTCAGTCCCTTAGGGCTGATAGACTCATATCATGTCTCCCCTCTATCTTAACTTTGCTAGACTAAACATACCCAACTCCTTCAACCTTGCTTCATAAGCCTTACATGGCTTGGACCCCATGTATCTGTGGGATCACCTCACTCCCCGTGCTCTGGAGTGGCCTCTGTGGTCATCTGGATGCGCCCTTCTCGATGTCCTCCGGGTTTCCCGAGGGGTGACTATGGAGAGGGAATTCTTGGTGGCCTCGCAAAGACTGGAACTTGCTCCTGGTGGAGGCACCGGTGGCCCCGAACTGCTCCTCTTTTTGATGTTATTGCAAGACCTGGCTGGTCCGCTGGGCCTTTGGCGAGGGAGACCGGTGAGGGTGGGTTTTTATTTATTTATTTATTTATTTTTAGGGTAGGGTATTTATTATTATTATTTTCTTTTTTGAATGTTTATGTTTTTGGCATCCCCTCTTTCCCTCTTCCTTTGGGAGATGCTTTCCCCCTCTTTTCCTTTCCCCCCTTTTATATTGTTCTTATAGTTTTTATATTATTTTATATGGATTGTACATGTGTTTGTGTATTGTAAGCCGCCCCAAACTGCCTTGGCAGGAAGGGCGGGATATTAAATGTTTTAAAATAAATAAGACTTACTTTCCAGATCCTTTATCATCTTTGTTGCCCGTCTCTGAATCTACTCTAATCTGCCAACATCCTTCTTGAAACCAGATGACCCAAACTGGACACAGTATGCCAGGCACTATCTAACCAGTGCTTATACCAGGGGTGGGGACGCTTTTTCCTCCCGGGGGCCACTTTGAAAGATTACACAAGCTCCGAGGGCCACATAAAAGATGGGGTGGGGGTGCTTAAGGGATGCCCTCAAGGAAAGGAGGGTCCAGATCGTGGATCTGTGTCATGGAACTGTGTCCTCTAGCCTTGTTTGCATGACCTCATCTCTGCTCCCTTCCCTTGAACTCAGTTTTTCAGTGACTGAACGTAAGAACTGGATCCAGGGGCCAGATCTAGGAAAAGGGGCCACATAAAAACTTGCCACGGGCCACGTTTGGCCCCTGGGCCTGAGGTTCCCCACCCCTGGCTTATACAGTGGATTACCCCTGTTGCCTTGGAAATAATACTTCTGTTAATGCAGCCTAAAATTGAATTAGCCCTTTTTTGCAGTTGCGTCACAGTGCTAATTCATGGTTTAGATTGTGATCAATCCATAGATCTTTTTTACATGTGCTGCTGCCAAGCCAGGTATCCACCATCTTATACTGTTGTATTTGTTTTTTCTTCTCCAAAAGCAGAACTTTACATCTATCTCACCTGAATTTCATTTTATTCATTTCAGTCCAGATTTCTAACCTAACAAGAGTTTTTTGAATTCTAATTCTGTCTTCCAAGGTGTTAGCTACCCCTCCCAGTTTTGTGTCATCTGCAAACTTAATAAATATTCCCCCCACTCCTTCATCCAAGTCATAGGCCCTTTTTACATGGGCGGAGGTGGGTGGGGGGATGGGTGTTTAGCCATGGAGGGGTGTGTGTGTTTGTTTATATGGACACTCACCCACCTCCATCCATGAAGCCTCCTCTGGTTTTCTGGAGGGCTCCGTGGGTGGAGGTGGGTGTTGCACGGGAGCATACACACACCCCTCCATCCCCCCCCCGCCGACGATATACACAGATGCCCCCCCGCACACCCGCCCGAACACCGAACAGGGGTGGGGGACATCTGTGAAAAAACGACCATTAATAAAGATGTTGAATAGCACAAGACCCAGGACGCCCAGCCTTACTCGATACCTCGGTCCAGTTTGATGATGAACACTCTTTGAAACAGTTCTTCAGCCAGCTGTGAATCCAGGTTGTTGTACTGAGTGTCTACCAGCCCACACCGTGCAAGCTTATCCATGAGGATCTTGTGCAAAATATATAAAATATGCAAAAATAAAATCATGAAAATAAACTGTAAAAACGTTAAATCTCCATTGAAACAACTCCTCCAAACTCTCTCCCTACCTTCTAAATGCTTGGCAAAGAAGGAGGTTTTCCCAGACTTCTCATAGGCCGTTTTTACACGGACGGGTGGGTGGGTTGGGGGGATGCGTGTTCTGGCATGGGTCCCTTTACACAGACGCACACCCACCTCCACCCATGGGGTCTCCTCCAGTTTTCCAGATGGCCCTGTGGGTAGAGATGGGGGGGGGTGATGGGTGGAGGGTGTGCGTTGGGAGCACGCACGCACAAACACCCACCACCCGTGGTGTTTATACGGGTGTGCACCCAGCGTACACCCATCCCGTCACCCACTGCCGGCCCATTTCCACGGACGCCCCCCCCGACCGCGCACCCACCGGAACAGCCAGCGGTGGGTGGGGCCATCCATGTGAAAACGGCCATAGACTGAGCTAACTGAATTCCTAATCCGTTGGAAAGAGGTACAGGCTGAACTGCTATCTTCAGTTGAGGGAAAATCAACAACTCAGACTTTTCTTTGGTGCTTTTTTTGTTCAGCAGACGTGAATTTGGCCCAATGTAATTATGATGTAGGAATAAGTGGCTGTTTTTTTCTCTCCTCATCTGTGATTTTTCTATTAATCTATCACTTGCTTTTTACGGTAAGCCACGCAGCCCATACAATTACCTTCCGTTACTGCAGAACAGGCTCACAGGGCCATTAGCCACTTTATATTCATTCTCGATGTAACCAAGCCAAGCACGTGCACTTGGAACCTCGCATCTTCATGAATGTTACAATCCTTGTCTCTCCCTCTGTTCCCCTTCCTTTGTCTCCTCCCCCCGTCTCTCAGATTGTACGCCCTAGGTGCAGGGACCGTGTCTGTTCCATTACTTTGTAAAGTGCCAGGTACATTGCTGGTGCTATATAAATGCTTGATAATAATAATAATAATAATTAATATAATATATTGTGTGTGAAAGCTCAGGTTATAAACATAGATAAAGGAAGGCATTTGTTACAGATATCTCACTTTCAAGCGTTTCTTTTCTCTCTCTCTCTCTCTCTCTCTCTCTCTCTTTCATTTAAGCCTACCCAGGGCCGTAACAAGGATCCTAGCTTGGGACACCCAGATACACCATGAGTCCTGCCTTTTAACTCTGATGCTCCCTCCTTGTTCCGAGGTTGTCCTCACACAAACTGCCACCACCTCTGGGTGGAGCACTCCCTCCCCTTCCTCCCCCACTTCTGCTGCTGAAGTGGAGGAAGGGCAAGAATTCCTTGTTTCTGCTGATGGGGCTGAGGTCCCCAGTCCCACTGCTGACAATGGACAGTTCTGTGATGGAATAGTGTGAGGCAGCTCAGCTCAACTGTGTTTTGTAGGACTACGCCGCAGACTCAACGTTCTGCTTCACCAGTCTGCCCCAGCTGTTGTCACCTCAGCAGTTCATGTCCTTCTCCAACACCTGGGGAGAGTCTGTCTCCAACATTACTCCTGGAATTAGTTTGGTGTCCTCCCATAGTCTCCAGGACTCCACCTGACAGATAGAGCTTGTGGTCTCCTTTCAAAAGAGACAATTCTTTGTTGTTCTGCCTTGATCAGCAGATCAAGTGTCTCCCTCTTGGGGGTCCCTAGCATTGCTTTGGCCTGTCTCCAATCTACCTCTCATGTTTGAGGTTCTTGGCCTGTGAGTATGTGTCTCTATTTTTGGGATCTTTACGTAGGGGCCCCTCTGTGGGGCCTGTAGTTCACCCCTGGTTTCTCCCTTTTTTCAGTGCCCTCTCTGAGAACAGTCATACATTTATTTATTTATTTGACTAGTTTTATACCCCGCCCCCCTCCTGCTCGAGAGCAGCTCGGGGCAGCCTACAAGCATCAATAAAATACACAAAATATAATTAAAACATTTAAAAGGACAAAAAGAACTAAAGACACAGCTTTCAACTATCTCCTGTCACTGCACACCAAGACTTGATGCTGCCTGAACTGTTACCAGGACTCTGGTTTGTCGATGCACCCCAATGAGACACAGAGACTTGTGTTGGTTTAAAACTGCCCGCGCTCTTTATTTCAATCATCAGCTTAAAAGGCCGGTGGGGTAATTGCACCATGCAATTTGGGTCTAGTATGCCATGCTACTAATATAACTTATTAACTCATTAACTCAGGCATTGCCCGGATGTGCCCTCCGTTGACAATATCCTAAACAACTAAACATCCCCTCCTTCGACAAGGGCAAGGCCGAAGGGGGATGTGGGGGGAGCACAACTATGGGTGCGAGTAAGGAGTGAAGCGTCCACAAGGTCCAAAGACAGCGCATGTCCCTGCGAACCCTGTTAAGATACCACTCCCAGGGAACATGATCACAGTGCATGCCGTGCCCTGCATTACACTGTGTATCATCTCCCCATCTCTTAAGGAGATGACTCTTAATACCTTATTACCCTACCTATTAAGCCTATCATGGCATACTGAACCCCTGCCACTAAGGGGTGGTCAATCAAGAACCACCCCGACCCCCACTGCCTAACCATCCAATAGGCTTTCCAAGTGACCTGCCAATGCTGCTAAATACATTTCATTACCCAGCTTCGATAGGTGGGCTCCATCTTCCCTATATAACTAAGTTTTGGTGTGGGTGATTCCTACATGTCTGATGTTTGACCCCCCTAATCCTCTTAACCATTTTACTATCTCCCGGTTAACATTTTTTTTGGTCTTGTCAACTCTCCCAGGTTTAATAAATAAATTGGGCACCCAATCTGTCCATACTAAACGAGCCCCCCCGTACCATTCCATAACCTTTAACAAATCCTCCTTTATATTTATAATTAGATTAACTCTCTTCCTTGCGGGCAAATCATTCTCTCCGAGGTGTACCACCAATATCCCAGGTGGGGGCAGGTGTCCCATTCCTCTCAGCATTGGTAGGAATTGATTCCAACGTAGCCCACTCCTACCCATCCATCTAACGTGAGCTATTTCGGCGAGGCCCAAATGCAAACCCCAAGTGGACGTTGAAGCAGCGGCACCTGCCCACTGTATGAGGCTGTGGCCGATGATCCACACCTCCTCTCGAGTCGTCCTGATAACCTTGTGTCCTAGCAAAACAAACAAAAAACTGTTAGTAATGATACGACCGGACATATTTCTTGTATGTCCCCGACCGCCATCTCCCCACAGCCTTAATAGCTGGTTCAGACAGCCCTGCTGCTGCTGCTGTCGTGGCCGCCCCTATCCTAAACAAGTGGGATCCAAAATCCTGGCCCGGGAGCCCCATCTTTTTTAGTGTTGTGCGGAGTACTGATGTTACCTGGTAACTTGTGACTACCGCACTGTTCCTGTAAATGAATAATTCCCCAGGAACACTTGGTCGAATTGCCATGTATCGCTGCATCTGACCAACCAGGCAGATTGCCTCCGGTCCCACGCGATAAAGCTCTACTTTTTGACCCTGACCCTTCTGATCTGTCTTTGAGCGATGGAGACGTAATATTACCCTGTGTGTTGCTGTCTCCAGGTCATCTAGACCTAGGGCCGTGTGGGTAGTGTCCCTAGTGGAGCTACACACTACTTCACTTACCCTAAAGTCACCAAAATACATAATGACATACACCGTCTTAAAGAGCTGCATTTCGTAAGTGTTGTAGCAAACCTCCGGTAGGAACCCCACCAGTCTGGTGAGTATGGGTGATGTTATCGGGGCTCGGTGCCTACAAACCGCTGTCTGGCCCCTTGCTCATGCCTCAAGCATGTGCTTTAAGTAGAACCCATTATCAGGGGGCGGAAAGCCCTTCAACCTGCTAACAAAGGTGATAGCAACGATTTTTCCTGCGATGGTCCCAACAGCTAAGCCATGTTTGTGAAGGGCCTTTGGGGAGGGGGGTGGGTAGTTGATTTTTATTTCCTCCCCTATCCTAATTGGTTTTATATCCCAGGCCCTGTTTATTTTTAATATTTTTGAAATGGTATTTTATGTGTTTTAGACTGTTTTATATTGTCGTTTTATGACTGGAAGCCTCCCCGAGCTGTGTTCAGGAGGGGTGGGGTACAAATGCAATAAATAAATAAATAATAAATAAAATGAATTGGATAAATTCAGGTTCTCCGATGGGGAAACCTACCCCCCACCCTTTGCTTGCCCTAAATTCCTGAAAGTCCCGAAAGGCCCTACCGTATGCAGCCTGTGTTCTAGGGGCCAATGCCCCCTGGACGGTGGTCTGCACCACTACCTCCCAAGGTTCCAAATTCCCTGCGGCAAAAGATCCGGGTCTGACAAGGCTTCTGGTGCCAGCTCCCGGAAACAGTCCATCTGGAACCGAGAAAGGGCATCTGCTATGCCATTATCGATTCCAGGGACGTGCTGTGCATTGAACAAGATGTTGTCCTTCAAATACGCCAACACTAACGCCCGAACTAAGTTCATGACCCTTTGAGACCGAGAGGATTGCGAGTTCACCACATGGACAACCACATGGACATTTACATCCCAGCAAAGCCCAGGCGTGGTGGCCGCCCTGTGCCGGAATGCCTCGTCATACCTTAACCATGCACCGACCGGCCCCGTTCCATATGCCCGTCGGACAATGTCCGCGCACTTATGGAGCTCAAGCCCCCTGCTTGGGTCGCCCTGGAGTATAAATCCCATATATACTGCGAACGCCGACGTCCAGTTTGTCCAATTCCAGTCGGCTTTAGGGCGCTTGAATTTCTCTTTCTCTTTTCCCCCTTCAGGCTCGGAGTGATCCATGATCGGATCACTGAATAAGAGGGCATAAATATCCACATACTCGCCTTTCAAGATCTTTTCTTTGACCGCGGGCAATAAATGGACTCCGAAGGGTGTGGCAACACTGGGTATGGCACCCCCTGGTGGTGGTGGAGGGTGGCTCGCCGCTTGCTCTCCAGCCCCTCTGCTAGCCTCGGCCGGTTTCTCAGCTCCCTTTTCTGTAGCCATTGTTCCCCCTATTCCTTGTGCCGTCCCTGTGAGATTCCCTTCCACCTGCACATGTCCGACCTAGACAGTTGTTGGGGTGAGCGCCGGTGTTACTCTCCCCCCCCATCTGCTCCCTGTACACTCCCAGCATGGCATACCCCTGTCGCCATAGATCCCGGTGGCCCCCCTGGCGGTGCGACTGCCGGTGTCATCCATACCCATGCCCCGTTCCACCACACCAGCTGTGGTGCAGTGTTCGGGGGGGACCTCTCGCGCCCAACCCCCATGGGATCCGCAGTCATATTCTGAGCCCAGCCACAAACGGCTATCACTGTCCCCTCCCCCGGAGCGGTCGGGAAACACGTTATGCCTGGGCTGGCCCTTGGTACCGCTTTGGCCATACCCCCGTTTGTGTCTCCGCCTCCCTGGGGGCCCTGCTCACCTTGCTCTCCTCTCCCATACTGCCCCCGGTAGCTCTGGGACACCTGCCGGAATTGGGACTGGCCTTCTTCTGATGCCCTCGCGCAGCTTTTGCTCGATGGCTAGAACCCTTCTCCAGATTTCAGCGTTGCCCATGTCCTGTTGTTCTAACGCCTCGACTCTCCTTCTGCTGGCGGCGGGCCCTCTGTCTTCCTGGGGAAACACAGACAAGACACGGGTGACGGGCCCTCCTCCCTGGGTGCCCTGGTAAATCCCCAGGCCCTGATGCCCGGTTGGGGGCCAAGACGGGCAACGTTCCTAAAATTGGGCTAGCCCAGGAACCCCATATGTGTCCACCCCCACCCCCCAGTTTTGGGCCACGTTTGGGCCATTTTGGCGGCGAAGGGGACTTTGCCTTGGTACTCAGCTCTACCTCCCTTGGTTTCTCTGCCCTAAGAGCCAGGAACAAAGCTATCATAGGGACAGGAAAAACATTTTCCGGGGCCCAATCTGGTGTGGGGCCCCAAGGGGGTGCACAAATCCTGTCCTGTTGCAGTGTGGCTGGGAGGAGACGCACGTGGGACCCCCACCACAGGACAGAGTAAGCACCAGTGGTGGCAGCACAAGGCAGACAGTCCAGCTCAGCCTCCAGGGCCCAGCGGAGGGAGGGCGAGGCGCCCACGGTGTTGGAAGTGTCTCTGGAGTCTTTACCGTGTAAGGTGAGAGTTTTCATCAATAAGGATGCGGGCAGTGGGGGAGGGGAAGGAAGGGAGTGGTGGGACAGGGGAAAGGATAATGACAGGGGTGTGGGGAGTCAGTTTCTTGCACCTGGGCTCATTCCAACCTAGCGATGCCCCTGCTGAGAGCTTGAGTTCACCTTGGGTCTTTCCCTAAGGAGTTTTCCTTCATTACACTTCCTGGGGGAGGGGCGGCTTTCCTAGGCCTCCCAGAGTTGGGTACAACAGCACCACCTCCTGGCACCCTGGCATCTAGCCTGCTTGCTGTACCACCCCATTACACTGGCAGATACACCCTTTGCCTGGACTCCTATTAACACAGAGGTGGCCTGTCCACATAGAGCAATCCCCCAGGCCATGACTTCCCACCTGACTGGTCCCCAAACTGCTCACTGTCTGAGCTATCCTGCTGCTCTCTCACAAGACTTTATCTTCGACCCAGTCCACTCAGAGGGCCTCAGGGATACCTACCTTCCCTGCAGCATTCTCAGGACTGCTAGCTGTTTTTGAGAAGTTTCCTCCACCCTGCTGCATTCCCTAGTGGTTCTCCCATTAGCCCCGAACGTCCTCTCACATTCCTAGCTTCTGGTCCTCTGACTTGACTGATGCTCACATGGGCAAATGACTTCTGAATGGGCTTCAAGTGACCAGTTTCAGGGTGCTGGCTAACTCTGTGTCTAGTCCTACAAGGGATTGTCCTACAGCTCCCTGCCACCTGTCGCTACAGCAGCAGCAGTAAATTTGAGGTGGGGAAGATTCTTCTCTTTGAAAATGAAGAGCAGGAAGCCTTCCCACTGTCCTCCCTCTCATTACGATCCTACAATGATTAGCCAGTTAAAAAGGAAATAATCTCTCTCCAGTATCTAAAAAAATCTTAGATGAAATGATGCATGAGCAGGATGCCTGGCCTCAGGAATGCCAGGTCAGATTTTGCTTTCAGTTTTTGATTCTAGACTTGACGTTAACATTCAGCTAACAACTTGACGTTAAAATCCAGCCTCATGCATAGGCGACTCATGGAGGGGGGGGGGGGGGGGAGGGGGGCATGGGGACAGTATTTTGAGACTGTACCAATAATCCCCCTGTTGTGCATTCAGAGCCATAAAATGGATGAGGAGAATTACATTTAGCTTCACCATTAAGAAAGTCCTCTAGACTGACTGGAATTCCAGTGGGTTAGAATTAGGCTAAATGGGGGATTTTAGATATTTCTATCCAAGAGGAGCTGATCAGAGTGGCTGAAGTTAGAATTGCCCCATGGTACCCTATAGTTAAAACTGATGTACTGTCAGAGTCTTACTTTACTTACCTGCGTGATTACCCCCTCTGCCGAGCGCTGACTTGGGCCCGGTTCCAATTGTTTGAATCAGCTGTTACGAAAGGTAGAGCTGAGGGGGTGGAATATTGCGATAGACTGTGCTCCTGTGATTTATCCGAAGTAGAAACCGTGGAGCATGTTCTGTTGGCTTGCCCCTACTATGAGGAATTAAGATTGTGCTGGATCGCCCCTGTATTGGGGTCAAGTCCACTACCCACTATGCAGCAGAGCATCACTGTTTTATTAGCTCCTAAAACTCAGGCAGGAATGAAGGCTGTGGCCCTGTTTCTCTTACTTGTTTTTAAGAAAAGAAGAGTTATACACTAAACTATATGCTTGTCTGTTTCCTTTGTGGCCATTGGCAGAATGTTGTTTTATTATGATATATTTACTTGAATATTGTTTTATATTTATGTTTGCTTTATATACTTAGTCATGGCGAATAGCTGTAATAAACTGATTTGATTTGGTTACCAATCCCTCTGCATCTGACCCAAAGTCTCCAGGTTTTAATTCATTGTCTCTGAGCTCTGGTGGAGCCAGATGAAGCCCTGATTTCTCCAGATTAACCAGTGGTGCCTGGATAACCTGGAGAAATTGGAGCTTTGGAGAGTAACAGGGGGGGAGGAGGGGGCCCACTCCAGAATGGGGTGAGGGCCTCTTTCTGACATTTATTTATTGTTTAAATTTCTTCTACCCCGACCTTCCATGAAGGTCCAGGCTGGCTTACAGAATTAGAAACACAACAAAACCTTTTAAAATCCCTTAAAAAACCCTGCCCTTGACCCATAGCCACCATGTGTGGTATATTGTGACATCACTGCTCTGAGACCCTTTCCTCTGCCCCTTCTGGTGTGTCTCTGCCCATTTGCGTCAAGACATTTGGGGAAGGGGATGAGCGTAGTTGGGATTTAGATGTCTTTTAACTGAAACATGAGCGTGCTCAGCCTATCCGCCGCTAGGCGGGCAGCCATGTCTAATGGGGTAGCCCTCTACCCCATCAGACGTGTTTGCTGGCATGAGGAAGGTCAGCGCTATGTGGGTGCCATGTTGGCATCCTCAGAACAGCATGATATTCTTAGTGTGCTAGCATCCCCTAGGGCAGCTGAGGGCCCTAAGATCTATTGAGTGTCTCAGTCTGTCCAACAATTACCCTGCTCCTTCCCACCCTTCTGTGCTAGTGGGGGAAGGACAGACATTGGGTGTTTTTACACACACATTTCTCCTGCATGTTTGCTGTTACATCTTGAACTTTCTGTGTGTCTAAATCACTCACCCAGATCTTAAACATCTGGCTCTTTGAACTTCTGCATAGAACTTCTCCCAGAACGTTTGTGTGTAAACAGTTCTTCTGGTAAATTGCTTTGCTCCAGGCAGCTGTGGTCACTTGGTTTCCATGGCAGCCTCTCATGTCTACAGCTGCAGCTACTTTAGGCTGCCTCAGGGCAGTGTTTTTTTGAAGAATGCATCCAGGAACTGCCTCAGGGTAGTGTGTGAGTGAAGAATGCATCCGGAACTTACTTGTGGACTTATAAACCTAGAAGACTGAAAGACCAGCATAAGATGTGTGCAAAAATGCCCATTGCTGTGTAGTAAAGTTGGGTGGGTGGCTGACTTGGGGCCTTATGAAATGCAAAACCCTAGGCAGGCACCTGCCTCACCCAAATTGCCTTAAGGCTGGCTCTGGGTGTGCATGGTTCCAGCTAGTCTCACAAGCTAGAGTTGCCAGTAGTTGACCCCAAATGAGAATACCAGGGGTGGGCATTCGGAGGAAATTACAGATTCTGATCCATTACGGATTTGGATCTGTAATTTCCAGATCTAAGTATGGATTTGGATTACAGATCCATATGTAAATCAATAATAATAATAATAATAATTAATTTAAAAAAATCATTTTGCATGTGCAAAATGGCCACCGGGCTGCTCTGTGTATGTGCATCCTTTTTCAAAATGGCAGCAACAGCATCTGCACCAGTTTGGAAAGGGGCAGCTGGTCGGCACATGTGCAAAATGGACCGTTGTGCATGTGCAAACTGGCTGCCCTTTTCCAAAATGGCAGCAATGCTGCTGCCACCGTTTGTAAAAAGGGTGCACATGTGCAGTATGGTCTAGTGGCCATTTTACGCGTGTGCAATGATTTCTTTCTTTCTTTTTAATTATTTTTTAATACAATCTTCAACTAATGTGTTGTTACTGTTGTGGTTCATTTTGGATTAATCTGTACAAGCCCATTACGAGCAGTTACAGATTTAATCTAAATCCATAATGCCCACCCCTATAGAATTCAGAACCAAGAGCCTTCATTCTCATTGGGTGCCATTTTGTAAAAGTGACTAGGAACAGAAATTGTCTTTTAATGGGACTGTGCTCGTAATTCATTAAAACACTTTAGGAAATTCCACATGTGGCCTTCAGAGGACCTTCACTCAGTCATCACAGTTGAGGTTCTATCCCATAAAATTTAATTACAGACTTCTAGGAAGCTAACGCAAGTTGTCCTTGGATGATTCTGGAGGTTATTAAAATGTTTTCCCTTTAAGGATTGGGCAGCGCAAAAGACTGGTAATAGGATTAACCTTTTACCTCTAGGTCATTGATTGAATGGCTATTCAATCAAAATATTGATTGGTTATTCAATAACCAAAAATGACTATTACGGATCCCTTTTGATGTATTTTACATAGACCACCAAAAAGCCAATGGTGATTTCAGTCCAGTTGCTATCGGAGAAGTTCCACTTCACAAACCAGCTGCTGCCCTTTGCATCGTACCACAGGTTCACACTTTTATGGCCCCTTTGAGCAGACGTACCAAGCATGAATAGTGAACTGTTTCTTACCATAGACATGATTGTTCGAGCCAGGGTGAGCTCATCGGTAGGACAATGTGAGAGAAACTAGCCATGTCAGGTGAGTCCTAGCTTTGGGTGTTTTCAGACGTGACGAGATCACGCTGAACCACACTGAACCACGGTGAACCCCGCAGCGGGGCGAAAGGCCCCTGCACGTCTGCACAGCGTGCGCCAGATGTTGGCCACGCTGAATCTGCAGACGGGGTCAATTTGAACCAC
>QEPC01010552.1:1103891-1117355 GCA_003113815.1 Sphenodon punctatus | reverse complement strand
CCCCCCCCCCCTCCCAAATCCGTAGGTATTACTGTTACTGAGTTACAGATTGGTAAATTGGTAAAAGGATCAGGAAGGTAGGTCAAAAAACAGTCTTGGAAGTAAAAATAATTGTACCGGAAGTCGGAAAATCAGGATGACAAATGGTATTTCAGTACATTGGGTAGCCCATTGGGCACTGATCAAGTACCAGTTAGTACCTGATGTTATTGGGTTGAGTCAAGTACTGCAGTTTCGATGGGGATGCCCATTTTTTTTAGCTCTAATCCTGATACTTCTTGAGGTTCTCATTAATTGTCTCTATAGCATCAACATGCCTGGTGCTGAACAGTCATGAATGATTAGAGACAGGCTCCCATCTTTTTTTCTTTAATAAAAGGAAAAACTGAAGGTGGTGGGTGGAATCAGATCTGAACATAAGTGGGTCAAACCAAATGGTCCATCTAAGCCAGCATCCTGTCTCTGGCATAGCTAGGATGAAAGAGACCTTGTTGCGGAAGATGGATGCAGGTCCACCAGGGGGTGTGCCCTTCCCAGGTGCGTGAACCCCAGTGCATTATAGGCCCTTTTCACACAAGACACTCTCCACCCACCGTCCACCCACTTTACATGTTGCAGGGCTGCAGTGTTACTCTCTGGGTGCCCTGTAACATGAGTGGGTGGTGGGTGGAGAGTGTCTTGTGTGAAAAGGCCCATAGTTACACCTGTCCCTTGTCAACTTCGGTGGCTTCAGAAGAGTGCACAACTAGTTATCATGGAGTGATCCCCCTGTTCTCCTGCAGCCTCTAACCGTTCAGAGGTCTCATCCCTCAAAGAACTTCACTAATAGCCATTGATGGTACTATCCTCTAAGAGCTTACCCATTCCTTGTTTAAACCCAGTTTTGCTATTGGCCTTCACAACATCCACTGGCAATGAGTTCCAGAGACTGTATGTTGAGTGAAAAAGTACTTCCTTTTATTTGTTTTAAATCTGCTGCCAGTTAATTTCATTGGCTGTCCTGATTAGTTTTAGTATTTTGAGAAAGGGTATATAATAGCTCCCATTGTAAGCTGCCCTGAGCTGCCTTTGGCGGGAAGGGTGGGGGGTAGGAAATTAAAATAAATAAATAAATAAATAAATATTTAATTGCCCTGCCTGCCCCGCTAATGATTTTGTAAAACTCTATCATCTCCCCCACAGTTGTCTCTTCAGTAAGCTGAAAATCCCTAACTTATTGAGCCTCTCATTGTATAGAAGTTGTTCCATACCTTTTAACTTCTCCATCTCTACTTTTTGACTTACATGAGTGTAGTGGTGTAGTTATGTTGGGACGGGCTCTGGTGCAGAAGTCTTCAGTGAGTGCTAATCACCCATTGGCCTATGCACACTTCCCACAGAGGCATGCCGCCCAGCTCCCACCCTAACTCTTGGGCCCTGGCAAAGTTGTACTGTCTGTTCCTTTTATACCTTATGCCCTGTGAACGCATCCAGTCTGTGGCTGAGTTGTAGAAGCTCAAAAATGAGAAACACAAAGTGCTGAAAAAACCTCTGATAAACAACAACGCAACGGTGCCTTGAACTAAAAGCCATAACATCAGGTCCATTACTTTAATGTTTGCCTTCTGAGCAGATCCTAATTTACAAGGATAAATGTGTGGCAAACAACCCTTTCCCCAGTGCTATTGTCCCTACAGCAGAAAGAAAGAAGCAATCGGGTTTAGTACGTCAAGGACAACTCACATCACAGGCAACTCGGGACATAAGTCAGGACTAATTGGGTATTTTCAGACTTTACGAGATCACAGTCAACCACAGTGAACCACGGTCAATTTCGCTGCAGGGCCAAAGCGCCCTGAACGTCTGCTTGGCGGCCGCCAGATGTTCACCACAGCCGATTCCCACATGGGGTCAATTTCAACCACACTTCCCGGGCTCCCCACGGGATGAGCTCCGAAAGCGTGGTCAAAGTGATTTCCGGCGGGAAGCAATAAAAAGTAACGTCTGGCCGGTGATCACGGCCCGGAATCCCCGGCGGGATTCCGGGCCGTGGTCAAAGCGGCTGGGCGCTGCAGCCGCATTGGCCATGGCACCTGCCTGTCTCCCCAGAGGGCGGGCGGCGGGGGAGCGTGGGTGGGGTGGGGCCGTGCGGTCGCACGTTGCACCGCGCAGCCCCGCCCCCTCCCCAATTCCCCGCTGGGATCAGCCGACACGTCTATTCGGGCCATTTTTTGACCATGGGGGTGGTGGTGGTTATCTATCATTCACCCCCGCCGTGGATTCACTGGGACGAATCAGGACGGCGTAACCTCTGAAATCACCCTTTGACACAGTTGATGGTTTCCACTTCAGTAAGAGGCATAAGATCTGAATGAATTTCATATCTGTAAAGTCATTGGCAGGGTGAGGGGGAGTGTGGTTAGTTCGCTCCAATTCTTTTTGACTGGTTAATAAGAGACATCCTTGAATTCTTTCACTGAAAACTCTGCAGGCTTCCTTAGGTGCATTATTGTCCATATATCTTTTGATATTTTCCTATGTATCCCCTCCTTATACAGTCATGGAATGCTTCAGCCATTTAAAACAGTGTGTGTGTGTGTGTGTGTGTGCGTTTGAGTGTATCCCCATTCTGTAGTGTAGTTCTCGGCTTTCTGAGATCAAGATTGTAATTGGTTATTGATGGCCTATTTGTATGCTAATGTTGCTCAATAAAAAAAAAAGCTAAGGCATAATTAACACTCTTGCTTCACCTGGAAGGAAAAAAAAAAAGAGCGAGAGCAGAGCTCTGAAAGGTCAATGGTTTTCATGGAATAAATTATTAAATAATGGCAAACACAGCCACCGCATCCCGGAGTTGTAATACTTTCCCATTTTTATTAACTATTATTTATTGCAAATGCTGTTAATATTTACCGTGCAGGCCCTACGCTTCTATGCCGCATGGCTGTAAGTTCCCATAACTAAATTGAGTATTTTGAGAAAGGGTAAATAAATAATAGTTCCCATTGTGAGCCACCTTTGGTGGGAAGGGTGGGGCAGGAAATTGAAATAAATAAATAAATATTTAATCGCCCTGCCTGCCCCGTTCATGATTTAGTAAAGCTCTATCATCTCCCCCACAGTCGTCTCTTCTGTAAGCTGCAAATCCCAAACCCCAAACCTATTGCGCCTCTCCTTGTATAGAAATTGTTCCCATAACTAAAAAAATTATAGGATACAGGACTGTGCCAAATTTCAGCTGTAGTGGATTTCAAGGAGGTATCACATCTGTTTCTCTGGGTATTTTCAGACGTGACATTACCACACTTAACCACACATCCCCACACTCCCTCACCCCCACCCCCCCAGGACAGGACTCACTGTCACGTGTTTGCCGACATCCAGATGTTTATCACACTTTCCCGTTGCCACCCCGATCTGTGATAGTGCCTACCATGGTTCAGGTGGTCGGAAAATCGAGGCGAAACAACCCGTGGTAGCTGCTACCATGGTCGGGGCAAAGTGTGGTAAGGTGCACTGTCATGTCAGTTCTGCCGACACGATTCGTGGTCAGAAAGCCCCGCCCCGAAGGGGGGTGAGCGTGTTGAACGTGGTTGTCGAGCAACAACACAGCAGCCCTCCTGCTTTGGGAAATTGAAAGGGACCAGCGGGGACATCGCCGGAGGGGAATGAGCAGGAGCAGTTGCAACCTCAGCAGCTGCTCCCGGGCTGGAGGCAACAACCAGCCAGTCGGGTAGGGCAGCAGTCCCAGGGAGTGAGGGAGGGGGATAGCAGAGAAACCGGCAGAGGCTCACAAGTGTCCCTCATTCCCACAGGCAAACAGAGCCACAGCTGCCCAGGACGCCCCACAGGGCCTCGCCCGGGAACCAGCCACCTGAAATCGGACATGAGGGGACACCTGGGGTTGCCAGGAGACCATGGCTTTCATCTGGCTCTGGGGGAATGAGGACACCCAAAGGGAACTGGTCGTGTCCCACCAGAACGCTAGGGTGTTCGAGACCATCATCCGGCGGATGGCTGTGGCTGGGTTCCACCACATGGCCAAGTGGTGCCAGGGATTGGGAAAGGCCAAGGAGCTAAAGAGGGGGTACAAAGCCATAGTGGATAATAACCCCCTACCAAGAGCTCCTTGACCGATTCCTGTGCGTGCGAGGATCCATTGTGGATAGTGGGTTAGTGGGCACAGCTGCTGCGGTGGGCTGCAGCCAGGTGGACCAGCCACCCCACATGCCGCTGGAGACTGCACCCGCGTGTTCAGCCAGCCCCACACCAATGAAGAGGCAGGGCCGTCAGGCAGCACCTCCTACCAGGTGCAGCAGACATCCAGGAGCCAGCCACCCTCAGGCTCAGGGGGATCAGAAACCGAAACCCACGTGACCCTCACCAGCTGTGCCCCTGAGGAGCTCACGCAAGCCACCATGGAGTCGCAGGGGCCAGTGGACATGGGGTCTGGATCAGAGGGTATGCGACACCAAGAGGGAGGAAGGGGGGAGCAGGGCAATGGGACATGGGCAGGGGAAGGGGCCACTAATAGATAATGGTGAGAGGAAGCTAACACCTGTCAAACGTCCCACAACCCCGCGCCTGATGAAGGTACTCGATGGGTAGCAACTGAAGTAATGAGAATCTCAGCTTATTTTTTTTAAAAAGAAACAAGCTTATAAAGAATAGAAGAACAAGCATGTAAACAATAGAACATGCAAGTAAACAATAGAACAAGCCCGTGAACAATAGAACCTCAAAGAAACAACCCCTTTAGAAACCACTCATGACTTTGAGGGACTGACTCATTTTATCTGAATACTGGGTGTTAGCAAGTCTGCTTTCTATAAGGGAGAATTCCAGTTGGCTGCAGTGATCCTTAGATCAGGCCGCCTAGATACTTCAAGGATAAACACCTGAGACAGATAGGATTAGCATTGGTTTCTAGCCTCAGTGGATTTCGAGATAGCAGCTATTAAAAAGATGTCAGAATTCAACATGGAGAAGAAGAAAAAGATTGATGGGATTGATTTCACAATCCAATTTCTTGTGACCTACCAAAGCTAAAATCAGATGACTGACAGCACTGGAAGTCTGTACATCCTGGTTTTCCTATAAGGCAAATAAATGTCTCTAGACTTAGTAGCTCAATGGGGTCTTCGAAACCCCACCTTCTCATTCAGGCTAGCAGTCACTTTTTGTCATTTGGTCATCCATTCAATGTAGCAAATTCACAATATCAGTTCAGTGTCATTTTCTATCTTCCTGGGCCCTTTTCACACAGACACTCTAATACTGATAAAATGGGTGTTACATTTTAGTATACATGTTGCAGGGCTGCAGGTGTGCTCTATGGGTGCCCTGCAACATGTATACTAAAATGTAACACCCATTTTATCAGTGTTAGAGTGTCTGTGTGAAAAGGGCCGCGGAAACATGCACAGTGAAACCTTTTATTAGCTCACTTGATCAGAGCTGAAATGCGTATCCACAGCGAGTGTTGTAGCACATGATTTTGCCCACTTTGAATCGGATCTGACAAAGTGGCTGCAAACTGCTATACTTCTCTGATTCATTTGCGTTTTTCAACTTTAAAACCCAAATAGTGCACGTGTGAGTGTGTGTGTTGAAGCACGGGTGGTTCTGAGAGTGTCTTTTTTTCACCTCTGACTAATTTGTAAAAACAGGCCTACGAGGCAGACCTCCCGTTCACTAATCATTCACATGCTTATCACCTCTGAGCTGGATTAATGCAGCGCTTTATATTTAATAAAATACATCTGATGACAAAGGGCACAATCAATAAATGTAAATGGATACAGGCATAGCAGAAGCCTCATGTTAAAAGCTACAAATGTGTGGCCAATGTCTGCTAGCACGCAATCATAGAGTTGGAAGGGACCTCAAGTTTTTACATGGGCTTCTCCCACTCACAAACATGCAGAAATCTGTGTGTTCATGAGTGGGAGAGGCCCATGTGAAGCCGCATGCACGAGGGGTGAGTGGGGGTATGTGCGCACGCTCCCGCCTAACACACATCCCCACTCACCCCCCCCACATGGAGCAACCAGGGAAAGCAGATTCTGGGGGATGGATCCTTTCTTTCCCCATCTTGAGCAGCACACCTATACACTCTTGCCTCCAAATCCTATCCGGCCCACAGGGCTTGTACTCATTTTCAAAGTAGGCCGAGAGAGGGGAAATCTTTCTCTTCCCCTGCTCTCGACAGTCATGCAGACATTGATGGTGCAATGGTCTGGCTGTTTAGTCCTTTAGCATCTGTGAGAATCCCATTCACCGTAGTAGGGCTTGTGCCAGATACAGTTAGAGGCTTACACCCTGTGTCTTATCTGGATCTTCAAAGGACTCACATTGAAAAAAGGGTTTTAAATACATGCCTGCTTCATGGTCTTCAGAGGACTCTCAATTTGGTCTATGCAGGATCCCCAATATAATCTTGGTTCTGGATTGCCTTTGGTTCCTGAGCCAGGGTTGGAATTCAGTCATCAAAATTTAGCTTCCTTTCAGCACTTCCATTGGATTTGTCTCCTGTTCCAAAGGGATGCCATGCAGTAGTGGGCCTGGGCTCATGTCCCTGTTAGGGGTCTCCTTAAAGACAAGGGAGCAAGGCTGCCTCCTGCAAAGGTGGTGGTATTGCCCTGGCTCCCAGCAAGCCCACCAGAGCTCCTAGGAGCGGCAGCAATTGCAATAAGAAATTGTAAGAGTTGGTGGGAGTGGAGTCAACACTCCACCTCCACCCACTCTGAAAACTCCCTTCTTGTCAGGGCCCTTTGCTGCTAGAACATTTTCAGAGTGGGTGGGGGCAGAGCGTAGGCTCCACTTCCTCCCGTGCCCACTCTAAAAAATTCCTAGTGGTGCTCAAACCACTTGCAAAGGCTCCAGTGCAATCCCCTCTCGCTCCATGGTAGCTACACCTCTGATGCCACTGTAACCCAAAAGGGACTATAATTTCAGTACTTTGGGCTCCATTAGGGACTCCCATCAAAGATTTGGCCAGAGGCAAACTTCGACATTCAAGTAAAATTTCAACAAATGAAAATAGCAATTTATTTAAGAAAACAACATGTTTACTGTTCTTTGAGTAGAGGTTACTTATGTTCTTATGTTTAGTAATCCGAAACCCACAAGTCCACCTGCTTCCAACAATGGTAGCTTCTCCACAAAAGGTTGCAAAGAGGCCTGCGGTCTTGGCAGATGCAGCGCTGTTGCGCACCAGTGCAAAGATATGAATTTCTTATTCTTTACAACTAAATCCTGGCATAAGAACAAATTCTACCCAGACAGTGACAGAGAGTGCATTTGCCCCTCAGGACTAAGGGCACTTTCAGACATGATAAAAAGTGTATTTACAAGTTCAGGTGGCAGGACATGTATGTAAATTAGGCTCGGCTTTGATGACGTCGGAAAGGCTGCCCCACGCATGACTGAAGCTTTCTGGTGCACTGAGAAATGCACTTTTACTACGCTGCATTCACCTCGGTAAAGCGCATTTGTCAGTGCACCAAAAAGCTTCAGTCATGTGTGGGGCGTCTCTCCGATATCATCAAAGCCGAGCCTAAATTTGCACGTACGTCCCGGTACACTTCTTATCACGTCTGAAAGTGCCCTTAGTTGGATCCACAGAATTTGCACTTTTACCTCCCTCTTTGGATTATAATTACTACAAAAATAAAGAAGTTTAAGGATACAATTAATACATTTCCCATTATCACACACTTGGTCTAGGTGACACAGGGCCTGGCATTAGGAATACTGTCAGCAGCAGCATCCAGATCTCATTCAGTCACCTCAGCTTCTCCGTCCAAAATGGCTTCTGAAGCCCTGAAAGCCTTCTCCTGCATTCTTCTGCTCGCGATGAAGCCTCACCTAGTGGCTTCAACAGGCAAGACTGAGCAAACTCACAACCATGTGATTTGCCTGGCTCATGGAAAATTCCATGAGTATCACTGCTCATTTACAAAGGCTACCCAACCCCCTAGTAGCTCTGCACACAGCTTAAATCTCCTTAAAGAAACAGGTCTAAATAAGCCATACACCACAGTGGTATTAATTATTACTGGTGCATGCAGCCAGTATCCTTATTGGTAGTAAGGCTACACCACATTGGTAGTAATTACTGGTACGTGCCACCAAATATTTGGCATGGCCAAAGAAGGGTAAGCTCCACCCCCTCAGCCAATAAGCCCCACCCCCTCACATACACACACGCCTCCCAACATTCTGAGTGCATAAAGGACAGACGCTCTCCTGCTTCTCATTCCACTCAGTTTCTTCTTGTTCCATCATCTCCCCATTGTCCTCTCAAGGACTTTTCTGGGGAAATACCGATCTTTGTCTCTCTTTCTCTCTCTCCTGAATGATGGACTTTGACCCCTGACAGAGGGACAGTGGGATTCAGCCCCCAAAGAGGGACTGTCCCTCCTCAACGGGGACTGTTGGAATGTATGTAGTACCAGGAATAAGATACTTGAGGCTTGAAATGAGTCTTATGGGCCACTTTTACATGAGTGGCGGGTTGCAGCACGTTGAAAAGCCCCACGGGGTGCGTTTAGACACACCGGAAGTAGCCGGCTGCCATAGGAATTGTGCTCGTACAGTCTTTTTGAAGCTGCATAGATGAAGCCTCGATATCGGAGTTTCCCAAATGCGGCTTCAAAAAGACCACGCGAGCCACGATTCCTATGGCGGCCGGCTACTTCCCATGCGTCTTCAACACGCTGCATCCCGCCGCTTGTGTAAAAGCGGCCTTGGTCTCTCTCTCTCTCCTGAACAGGGGACTTTGGGTAAGAACAGACATGTGGGCAATGTGGCGACCCTCTGACTTTGCCCGGGGTGTCCCCTCCCCACACCTTTTGTCAGTGGGTCCTGTTGCGGCATCCCATGGGGATTCAGAGAGCGTGGGACTCATAAGGTGGGACTTTCCTGGCTATTGGCCCAGAGGGACAAAGCCTGTAAATAAAGGATGACGCAGCTAGTAGCTGTAAGCCCTACCTGCACTACTAGTGGTGTAGGCCTGGGTTTAGGGGTGACTGGAGCCAGGAACCCTCAACACTATTGGGGCTGAGGGTTAGAGCAATGCTACTTACTGGGTGAAGGACCAGGACTGTGAATTAGTACTTGATATGTACTATTGAGCGGAGTACGATAGCGAACTAGCATGTACTGGCAATCCTCCCGATTCCCCAAGGTGTCCTAGCGCCCCCTGCAGTTCATACGAGACACTCGGCTACACATACATTCAAAAGAAGAAAACCAATTTATGCCACCAAAAGCCCACCTAAATATGTTTTACAGTTTCCATAACATGCCTGTGAGTGGATTTTTAAAAAAACAAGCAGTCCCTATTAAATGATCCAACTATTAATGTTTCAAAAAAGGGATTTCCACACTGTTTGAGATACTGCTTTGTCAAATTCACTTCAGGTTTTTCTTTTAACCCTACTAAGGAGCGAGGCAAAGTCTGACAGCTGATGGAGTGATCTGAGGGGAATCTCAGTGAGGGAAGTTTCCCTCCAGATTCTTCCTCGAGGAGACACGAGACAATAGTCGACAAGGGCCTTGGTCACAACAACATTCCTGTCTGTTGACAGAAGTCGAGGGGGGACTTTTTCATAAACCTTGTGCATCCTACCCTGCTTGATTTGCTGTCGCTATTTACACATGAAAAATGAATGATTTATAGCACTTTGATTGCCGAGACATCATGAATCCAACATTTTAAATGGTCACTGATCCTGGTAGCAACTGCAAGGCCCAGCCTAGAATATACTTCTGTGAGGGAAGGTCAGTGCAAGTCACAAAACATGCTGCTGGCTTCACTTCACAAACCACAAGCTTGGTCTGGAAATTTTTTATTGATGTGGGGGTGGGGACTCCTCAAATGAGAAACAAGATTGTGGGAGGGCTGAGGGGGTGCCATTAATTGTGTTTTATTGCTTGGTTCTTATTGTATTTATTTTATTTAGAAATCATTTGCTACTCTGCCCCTCCTGCTCCAAGAAGTCCAGGATGGCTTACAACATTAAAACACATAAAATCAGTAAAACCAAACAATACAATAAAAAGAGAAGGCACAGAACCAACCCCACCCCTCCCAACCCCCCATCCCACCCTACACCTCATCTCCCTTGCCAAAAGCCAGGTGGAACAGACAGGTTTTACACATATGATGGAAGGAGAGGAGTTCTGGGGCTACCCGTGCCTCCACCGGGAGGGACTTCCACAGCCTAGGTGCGGCCACCGAGAATGTATTGTGGGTAAGGAGGGAGTATGAGGGTTGGGCGTGTTGTGGGGTTAATATAATTTGGCAGGGGTGAGTTGCCAAAAGAACATTACACATTCAAGGTTTTCATGGGCTTCCAATACCTTTCTGAGCACAATCCCAAGATGCTGTTGGAAGCAGGTGGACTTGTGGGTTTGGGATCATGAAACTTCTACATAAAAAAACAGTAAACGTGTCATTTTGCGAAATAATTTTTTATTTTTATTTGACCTATAAATCCCTAAATGGCTTGGTCCACAAACATGTGAAAGACCACCTCCTTCCCTATACACCATCCCAGCCCTGAAGATCAACCGAGAGCATGCTCGTGCATGTACCATCAATGTGCCATGTTTGTACAGCAAGGAGCGCAAAGAGGTATGTATGTTGGCCGCTTTCCGAATTCCCATTCTTTGGAGGTTCACCAAACCCGCGCCTGAGCATTTTCGGGAGGCATTGGAAGACTAATGCAAGACTTGCTTGGCCAAGCATTTGGCAGGTAAGGATAGGTTTTGGGAAGGGCCTTTACATTTTTATATCTATATCTATTTATAATATGAAGTTATAGTCTGTGTGTATTATTTGTGTTGTAACCCACAGGGTAGAAACTGAAATAAATAATAAATCATGATTTATTTGTATAGTCTTGATTTCGTGCTGTTAGCCACCCCATGCCTATGGAAAGGGTGGGGTATAAACAGAGAACCATGTTCATTGCATCCCCCACCCCCATTACTGCCAATGGAGAAAATGCAGTAAACACAGGTCTGTCGGTATGTAAATTCAAAATAATAATAGTAGTAGTGTATAAGTAACAGCTGTCCTGTAAGTGTTTACAGGATCAGGCCCAGCATCAAATTCAAATGGCTGAATTCATTCTGAAAAGTGAGTCTAATTTTGCTGTATCCCTTTAACTTTCTTTCTTTCTTTCTTTCTTTCTTGCAAGGCCTGTCTTGCTTTTCAATAGAGATGTCCCATTTTCCCAGTGATCTGAACTAGCTGACCCCCAGCAACTGCCCTAAGATTAGAAAGTTATCCACCAGCTGCCTGTGCCCGCCGCAGGACAGAGTTAACCTTCCCGTCAGTTCATGCCAGTGCTTCAACTTATTTAAAAAACATGCACTGTCAGTGAATGGCTTTGAATACTTTTATCAGATGAGTACAACAGAAGCGCACTCTCTCTCTCTCTGTGTATTTTAAATATACCCTGAATACATATCATTGATAACCTCCTTTTATGAACTTTGTTTCCTGAACCAACAGTTATTTATTTATTTATTTATTTAACAATTTTAAACCCCACCCCTTCTGCAAAGCAGCTCGGGGTGGCTTACACTTTAAAACAAAAATATAAAAATATAAAATACCAATATAAAACCACATGGTGAAGCCATACAAAATATAAACATAAAACAAAAACACCCCCACCCACCCTAGCCCTCAACCCCCCCCCCCACATCCCATCCCTCCCTCATCCACCCCCTCCACCAAATGCCTGGCAGAACAGCCAGGTTTTACAAGCCCGATGGAGGTCCGGGGTCAGACAAGCCTCCTCCTTTAAAAGACATTAATTTGACTATACGTTCAACAGTCAACACTTAACACTACTGTAACCATAATAACCTCTAACCCAGGTGCCTTGCCTTCCCAGGGGCTGGGAACCTCTCAGCTGTGGGCACCTACCCGTCAGCCTCTGGAGGCTTCCTCCCGCCCCAGTTTACTGTGGTCCACCATGCATGTGCCACGTGCCACCAGTGGCCTACTAGCTGCTGGACAGCCACAAAGCATTTCCGGGCTGGCAGTAGAGTAGAAATGGGTACTTAATTTAGTACCCATGGGCACTACCTGCATTTTTGGATACCGCTTTGGGTACCCAATGGGTTACCTGGGTACTGACTGGGTATTCAGATACCTGAAAAACCAGTAATTTCTGGTAACGATTTTTCAATTCACCAATTCCTAATCAGTATACCAATTCATATATTGTCCTGATCCAATATGGCACTTCTTATGTTCTTATTGGGTTGGAAAACCGAAAAATCAGCACAAATTAAAAAAAAAAAAAACATGACTGGAAGTTAATTTTCTGTGACTAGAAGTTGACTTTCCAGGATGGAAAGTTGATTATCCAGGACGGAAAACCAATAAATAAGTATCAGAAGTCCATAAATAAAAAGTTTTTTAAAATGGGACTAGAAGTAATTTTCCAGGACTGGAAGTTTACTTTTCGGGACTGGAACCTGATTTTCCTAGACAGAAAACGGATAAATCGGTGTTGGAAGTCAGTATATTGATGAAAAAGTTGAAAAATTGATACTGGAAGTTGACTTTCTGGGACTGGAAGTCAACTTCCCAGGACATTGGGTACCTGAATTGGGTCACATTCAGGTACCGATTGGTACCTGATGTTGGCAGATCAATTTGGGTACCATAAATTTGACGGGTTACCTGTTTTTGTGGGTACCCTCTTTCAGTTCTAGCTGGTGTGCTTGCCTTCTATACAGGTGGGCCATGCCCCCTATGTCCCCTAAACAGTCAGGCCACCCCCTAACACTCTGCATAGGAGGTCATCCTCTCCTCCCCCCTAGGATGCTCTGGCTTCTGGGACCCTGCAGATAGAGCTGAAACTACTCACGAAAATAGGTAAATATGTCAAAATTGCAGCAATTGGCCCGACCTGGTAACATCAGGTATTAACGGGTACTCAATTATTGCTCAATAGGCTACTTGATGTACCAAAATACTACTTTTCATCCCCATTTCTCGACTTTTCGCACTGATTTTTTGACTTACCATCCCAATTCATTAATCACTTTAGTAATTTACCAATCAGTACTGATTGGTAAATCAACTCGGTAATGGTACTACCTGGTATTTTGGGGGTAATCGGGTGCCCGATCGGTACTTTGCCACCTGATGCATGGAAGAGAGAAGCTAGATCTAGGCTGGTTAAAAGACTGGCAGCCCAAGGCTAGAAATTTCTCAAATTGTAAGAGCAAAGCTTCATTCCACTCTGCCACCTGACTGCCCTCAATACCTCTCTCCATTTTGATGATAAAATTGATGATCATTCTTTGAGTACAGTTCTTCATCTTTATTATTATTATTATTATTATTATTAGACATTTATAAAGCGCCAGTCGCATGACCTGGTGCTGTACAGAACATAGAATAAGACACGGTCCCTGCCTGTGGCTTACAATCTAAGAGACAAAAACAAG
>QEPC01010552.1:1092879-1103791 GCA_003113815.1 Sphenodon punctatus | reverse complement strand
TGGATGCCCCCATGTGGACTCCCATCCCCATTGGGGTCTGGTCCCTAGCAATGCCTGACTCCTGCCGGTCCGTCTCCCAACACTTTGGGGTCGGACTGAGCACCGTTGCCTGTATCCTCCGGGATGTCTGCGAGGCTGTGGAGGGAGTGCTCCTGGACAGAGCGATCCAGCTGGTGGACCAGGGGGCTGTGATGGCCGGATTTGCGGCCGGGGGCGTCCCCAACTGCATGGGCACTGTGGATGGCACCCACATTGAGATCCTCCGTCCCTCTGCAGGGGAGGCTGCGGAGTATGTCAACAGGCACGGGTATCACTCACTGCAGCTGCAGGCAGTTCTGGATCACCAGGGGAGGTTCATAGACATCTTCACGGGCACCTCTGGCCACAGTCACGATGCCCGGATCATGACCATCTCCCCCTTCTATGCCCAGATGTTCCGAGGGGACTTTGCTGACATGGGGATGACCTGGATCGAGGGGGTACCAATGCCCCCCTCTATCCTGGGTGACCCGGCCTATCCCCTCACCCGGTGGCTAATGAAGGTGTGCCCTGTTGCCCGCAACCCTGTGGAGGTGCTGTACAATTCCCGCCTGTGTTCCAGCAGGACTGTGGTGGAGTGGGCGTTCGGGGCCCTCAAGCAGCACTGGAGGAGCCTCGCCGGGTGGCTGGCCTACACTATGAAGACCTCGGCCCTGGTGATCAGAGCCTGCTGTGTGCTGCACAATGTGTGTGAGACTGAGGGGGCAGCCCTGGAATATCCCGAGCCAATCTGCCCCCCTGGCCCTGTACCACTGTACGTGAACGCGGACAACCTGAGGGAGTACCGTTATGCCAAGCACATCCGTGATGCCCTGGCGAGGCATATCAGCTGAGAGGCCAAGGCGTGAGGGCGATCACCACCTGGCCCACCCCCGTGGTGCCCCGGGGGGATCCCAGGGCCGGCCCCTACACGGGATGCGACCCCAACCCCCCACCCCACCCCTGTCGGCCATAAACGCTCACAGGAAGCAATACTGTCACAAAAGCATTTATTTCACCCCTTATGTACAGGTGCACCCGACCCCATCCCCTCCACCCATGCCAGCCCCCACCCCCATAGTGCCCCCCTCAAACCGCCCTCCTCTTCCCCCCATCCCCGTTCCCCCACATTTCCAAGGACGTCCCCTCAAGCGCCCAGTGGTCGCCACGGAGCTGTGGGAGCTCGCCTTCCCCCTGCTGTCCATCTCCCCAGCAGTGTCCTGGGATGCCTCTTGGGCCAGAGGGGTGGCCGGCGGTAGGGGGGAGGGAGGGGGGCCCCCCTGAGTGGCTTCACCCTCCGGAGGCCTGGGGGGACCAGGAGGTGGATGCATGGCCCCTGCGGGCATGGAGGCAGCTGGGGAAGTTGGAGGCTGGGGAAGGTGGGGGCACCAAGGGGCCTGGCATGGGGCCCTGGGCAGGCAGGGAGCCTGGCGGGGTGGCTGCCATCACATATGCGCACATGGTGCCCACGTGCATGAGCAGGGATGTCCCGATGTCGTGGCTCCTCCGCGCCAGCCTCCTTGCCTGCCTGGGTCTGGTGCCAAGGTGTCCTGTGCCCTGTGGGCGAATGGGGTGGTGGTGGCTGGTGTAGGGGTGTCTAGGTGGGCGGGCGGTCCCTGGACCCCCTTACCCCATTTGTGGGGGCAGGGGCTGGTCCCGGCCCGTGCATCCCTCGCTGGCCCCAGGCCCCCATTCCCTCTCCCCTCCCGGCCACTTACTTACCCTCTATGTCCATCTCCGATCCCTCCGAGGCCGGCCTTTCTGTTTTGATGTGCTCCCCCTGGGACCACTGGCTGAGGGTAATGAGGGTGCCGGCCTCAGACTCCGCCTGTCTGGCCTGGGGGTGGGAGCTCTCTGGGCTGCTGTCCGGGGGGGGGCGGGCCTGCAGGTGTCAGAGGTCCCGGGGCGTTTCTCCTGGGGGTCCGGGGCCCTGGAGCGTGTGCCTTCCCAGGGGGCAGCGAAGGGAGGGGGTACCTTGGCCTGTTCCCTGCCCTGAACCACAGCGGTCCCCACAGGTCATGGGGCAACTATTGACCCCTTCATATGCAGTATGCGGTCCAGGGCATCATAGTAGGGGGTGGTCCGGGCTCCGTGTCCGGACTGCCAATTGTTGTCCCATATGGCCTTGTACCCCCTCTTCAGCTCCTTGGCCTTAGAGCGGCACTCTGCCATGGTCTGGTGGTGCCCCGTCACCTCCATTTCCCGCACTATGTCCTCATAGACATGCTCGTTGCACTGACTGAGCGCTAGCTCCAGCTGGTACTCCAGGGTCCCCCAGATCTGGATGAAGTCCCGGGTCTCCTCTCCTGTAACACCCACTGGCCCCCTCGGTGGCAGGGCCTTCTCCTCCGTCTCCCCTGTGGGTCCTCCTCCTCCACCACCTCTTCCTCCACCTGGGCTAGGCTGGTGTCCTCCGGGGGCTCATCCGCCCGGGCCCGTTTCCGTGTCTGAGGGATGCAGGGGTGGGTGGGTTATGGTTGGGTGTGGTTCAGCCCCCTCCCGCGGGCCTCCCTTTCTCCCCCTTCCTGCTGGGTGCCTGGGCAGGCCCCCTGCCCCCTTTGGTGCCCCTGTGCTGCATGTTCCCTTTCCCTCCCCAGAGGGAACCCCTTACCTGTTTCCGGGGTGCCTCCTCCCCTGGTCCAGCTGATGTCCCCGGGACGGCCTGTCCCAGCTGCTGCTGCTGTTGTCCCTCCGCCTCCTCCATCCGCAGCATGACCCCCACCTCCCCCTCCTCTGCTTGTACTACCTCCACCACTGCCATCGCCTCCTCCTCCTCCTCCCTCGCTCTCTTTCCCACCTCTCTCCTCCGCCTCCCTCCTCGTTCCATCCCGCCATGTTTCCCTGCTGCAGATTGCCCTTTAAATCTCCCTCCTGTGCCTGTGTTGTTGCTGGTTGCCTGGCAGTGTTGCTGCGTGCTTTGTCTCCGGCTGAGAATCATTTTCTTTGATTCCGGGCAGTGGTTGCCGTCCAGACGTTACTTTTTGTTGTTCCCGTCGGGAACCTCTTTGACCACACTTTCGGCGATGGTCCGGTGGGGAGCTCCGGAAGCGTGGTTGAATTTGACCCGATGTGGGTATTGACCGTGGTGAACATCTGGCGGCCGCCGAACAGACATTCAGGGTGCTTTGGCCCCGCCGCGGGACTGACTGTGGTTCACTGTGGTTGAGCGTGATCTCGTAACGTCTGAAAATTCCCATAGGCACCGTGGGCGGGAGAAGTGGCCTTTGCAAGTCACAGGAACTGGCTGGGAGCGCTAGGGAGCCCAGGTTTCCCAGAGCTCATGCCAGGAATGTGTCACTTTCAAAGACCAGCCTGGCACACTTCTCCCCCCTCCCCCCCCATGGTAGGTGGCAGGGAGAGTGTGTGGTGGCTGTATCTCTGCGGTGTCCACAATGGGAACCGCTTGTCTGATTCCCTCCCGTGCATTCCACCTGCAAGGGTGCTCTTCAGCAGTGCCACCCAGAGGCCACCCCCCGCCATTGCCTTGCTTGTTTAAAAACACCCAACGTAAAGATGTTTGTGTGTCCTGATGTGGTAGCTACGCTCAGTGATGGCAGTGGTCAAATAAGCAGTTATCTTGTGGTAGTTTACCCCTACAGTGAGGCTCATTTTAGGTCATGTTTGGTACTTTACCCTGGTAGTAATTGTCATGACCACAAACTACTCATGCAGCTGCTGTCATTTGCTAACATTGGGGGGGGGGGGGGGGGCGGGGGCAGGGCAGTCACATGAATGTTTTCACTCCAGGTGTGGTTCCATATCATGTGAACATGCCCCTTACATTAAGCAACTAAATTGTGCTGAAAAAAGAACGCCCATGCCAGGAACTCCAGAGCCCTGCCTTGCATTTCAAAACCAGGGCAGTGCTTAGAACCAGGCGGATCCAGGACAGACTAAACCCCCAGGGCTTAATTCCTGATGTGTTGTGGTTTGGCAAAGGAGCAGCAACGTGAGAATATGGTAAGTTTTTTCCAACCCCTGGATAGCAAGTGTGCTTGGTAAATTTCCATTTCTTTGTTTACTTCACAGAGAAGAGAGATCTGGTTCCTGAAAGGTGCTGAACACTAGGCAATGATGAAGATATGGACATGCAAGGAGGAAGCTCTGTTACCTTGTTAAGACCTAGAACCAGGGCTGGCCTTAGAATTCATGGAGCCGAAGGTGATAAAATGTGGGACCTCCGGTGGGCCCCCTGTGGCCCTACCCCCTTGGAGGCACCCTCTGCAAGGTCCTAGAGGTGGTTGTGTTTGGAGTTCTGCTGGGAGAGAGAGTGGGAGTCCCACACCTTCTCCTGGTGAAAACAGGGACCACTGTGGAGCTCTTGGAAGTAGAGAAAAGAGTGGGGTCTGGGGCAGTCACCCTGGGTCGCCCTGTGCTACCCTCATGTTGAGTAATGCCATTCTGCCTAGATAGCCCCGGTGGGGCTGATTCCAAGGCCTGTGTGTACTGCTGCACATGTACGCCACCGTGAGGTTTGTGTGTACACATGGCTCATGTGCATGTACATGTGTGCGTGCCATGTGTACTCCTCACACCGGTCCGCAGGGCTTGGGATCATCCCCATTGATTTACTCCAGGATCAAGGTGCTGTTGTGTATTATTTTACTTATTTAAATTTATGGATTTCTCTATCCCAAGGGCTCAGGGTGGGTGACATAAAACAAGTGTTAATGTTTGTTAAAAAAGCATAAAATTAAAAGAAATAATATACATAATATAAAACCCATACAAAACTTACTTAAAAGAATATCCCCTCTTGCTAAATGCTTGGCCAAATAAGAACGCCTTACATTTCTTCTGAAAGATGCTTGGATTCTGATAAACATCCAGGGGAAGGAAGTTCCAGAGTTGAGGAGCACCTGTCCCCAAGAATACATCTCCATGTGTCTTTGTCGTATGGTCTTTGCACATTGGGTGAAAACAGACATGACGCTAACCACCCTTTAACCACCCTTGGTGGTCATTTATGCATGTTGCAGGGCTACATAGGCATCAATATAGCCCTGCAACATGCATAAATAACCACCCAGGGTGGTTAAAGGGTGGTTAGCGTCATGTCTGTTTTCACCCACAGATGTGGTCATTCTTGGTTTAATCTAGGGATCATGCTGGAATATAAAAAAGGAGGTGGTCTTTTGGCTACGTAGAGCCCAAGCCATTTCTTTCTTTCTTTCTTTCTTTCTTTCTTTCTTTCTTTCAATTTCTACCCCACCCTGCATGCCTCTGGTGTCCTGGGGTGGCTCACAATAAAATAATCACAGTGTGACATAAAATGGACAAAAATATAAAACATCAACAATATATAATAAAGCAAATCTTATAAAACCATTCACACATCCAGATCTGTGATAAAAATATGACCCGCTTTAACCCAACCCTCCCTCCCCTGCCCCCTGCCCTCAGAAAGCCACGTGGAACAGTAAGGTCTTACAATTACGTCGGAAGGCCAGGAGATTCGGGCTGAGACAGTCCTCTGTGGGGAGGGCATTCCAAAGCGATGGCATGGCTGCTGAGACTGTCCTCCTGTCCGTCCAGACCCGCCAATATTGCGGGACCCCCCCGGAGGGCATCCCAGATGACTGCCAGGGGTGCCCTTGGGACATAGGGGACGACGTGATCTCTCACGTAAGTGGGGCATAGGCCGTGTCGGGCTTTAAAGGTTAAAACCAGCACCTTGAATCAGGCCCGGAAGACCATAGGCAGCCAGTGCAGAGCTGAGAGTACTGGTTGAATATGCTCTCTGTGACCTGTGCCAGTAAGCAGCCGGGTTGCTGTATTCTGCACCAGCTGCAGTGTCCGGACCATCACCATGGGCAGCCCCATGTAGAATGCACTGCAATAATGTAGCCTCGCGGTAATGAATGCATGGATGATGATTGCGAGATCAGAGTCTGAGACATATGGGCGCCGGCGGAGCCTTCGCGAAAGGCGAAAGGCGCCCCTGGCCACAGCCACCACCTGGAGATCCAGGCGTAGCTGTGAATCCAGGAGCACCCCCAGGCTCCGCACAGATGGAACCAAAGGAGGACGAACATCCCCAATAATGGGGGCGACCGCCTCAGCCAGATCGTTGATCCCACCAACCAACATCACCTCAGTCTTGTCAGGATTGAGCTTCAACCTGCTCGACCTCATCCAGTCCCCCACAGCCACCAAACACCGGGACAGCAAGGAGACTCGGCAGGTGTCACAAGTTGAAACTCCTCCCATAAAACCAGCACCAGACAGGGCAATCCTTACCGCTGGCTCCGCTACTGCATCTACAATGGCAGAGTCAAAGTCAGGCTCAATATGAGCGATTTTATCTGCAAAGTACACTAAAAATAAGTCAGCGGGCAAACCCATATCCAGGCGGAGAGATGCTGGACTGACCAGACCCCTAATCACCTGGTACAACTCTGCCAGATGTGATCAAGTGGATACTATGAGAGAAGCAAAGAACCCCTTCTTTGCTGCCCGCACAGCCACAGTATAGGCTTTCAACCACCTTCTATACTGCAACTGATCGACTTGAACACGAGTATGATGCCACCAGCGCTCCAACCGCCTATCCCAGCAGACCCTCTGTAAACCACGGGGCCCTGAGATGCTGAAATGCAGGAAGCGGACACCTAGGAGTCACTTGATCAATGACCCCTGTCAGCCAGCTGTTCCAAAAGGCCACGAGGTCATCAATGGAGTGGCCGTCGTTTAGGAGTAAGGTCTGTCTCAAGATTATTAACGTTTGCAGAATCAAGCCCATGGAGAAATGTATTTGTGAGAGCAAAACTGGGGATATTTTTAGATGCATGTGACGATACCATGCACGCTTACCCCAACGCATGGCCAGCCATGGTGGTGTCACGTTTATTCCCGCCTGCCAGATGTTTGCTGTGGGCAGGAATAAAGTTACCCTGGATCATGGCAGGATTAACTCCAGGATGTGTGTTGAGTTAACCCTGTCATGATCCGGGGAGACCTACATGGTAGAGCGGGCCATCATGTCTGCTCTACCAAACTCCCGCTCATGGCTGGAGCTGCTCTAGGCAAGTGCGGTGGCCTGACAGGCTGCTGCTCCTGCCTGCCAGGGAGGGCGGCAGGGCCGCGCTGAGCAGTGCAGGGGGTGGAGCTGTGCAGACCCACATCTGCATGTTGCCCCTGCCCTCTCCCCACCCACTCCCTAGACCCAACCGCCGGTACGTTTGTTTGGTGGACGGGCTGACTCCTGCCCGTTGTGAGGGCTCTCACCATGGGTAGAATCTGAGCCGTCACATCTAAAAATACCCTGGGCCTTACTGGTTCTGAAGGTTCCAGTAAGCAAAAACTTCATTCGCACAACACGACATTCATTCACAATCCATAAGTGGGGAGCACACAAACTCACATTCTGAGTGTTGTGTGAAATCCTCACCTCTTCCTGTGCTCCTTGATGATCGTTTTGGCCTTTTTTAGACGGTCCCGCTGGGTGGGGAGACTGTGCGTGCGTGGTGGGTGGGTAGGACGTGCATACAGGCACCCCCACCCCTCATGCATCCCCACACATGGAGCAACCTCCGTTTACCCCGGTTGCTCTGTGAGTGGGGATGTGTGGGGATGCGTGTTAGGCAGGAATGTGCACGCACCTCTACCTGCACATGCACCGCATCCTTCACACAGGGCTCTCCCACTCATGAACACCCAGATTTCTGGGTATTCATGAGTGGGAGATAAAAAGGGCCTTGTCTCTGCCACCTGACATGGGTTGGGTGATGGGAATACAAGGGAATCAACCGCTGTGTGAATGCATTGCTATGGGAGAAATTAAAGAACAAGTGGTGAGTTTGGGAGGGGGAAAGGTGGTGTGAATGAGATCTCATAAGATCTTATAAAACTGGGAGAAAAACATGTTTAGTGGAGCAACTCCTGCATAAGGAAAATATATAACTATATCTATAATACTATTTTAAAATGTATACTATTTTTACTATTTTTAAACGATTTATACTATTTTAAATTTATACTAATACTATACTATATAAATAAAACTTTTATATAATAAAACTATTTTATATACATATATCAAATAGCATATATAATAATACTAGATTATATACTAAAATATATACTAAAACATATATATATTATATACTAAAATAGTATATTTTAATACACTATATACTATATTAAAGTATATATTTTAATATTTATTAAAATATTAAATATTTTTAATGTAGTATACATTTAAAAATAATATTTTAATATTTATTAAATATTTTAAATAATCTTTTTTTTAAATAGTATTTTAATATATATATATATATTATACAATGGCCCCAATCCTAAACACAGTTGCTTATGAGTAAGTCTCATGGGACGTACTTATTCATGGGACTTACTTCTGCGCAAGTATGTTTAGGATTGAGCCCAATATATATAATATAGCCATTGTTAAGAAGGTGGCATGGAGTGTTACCAGAGATAATGATAAACACTTGCAAACGTGTCCCATGTTGAAATCAATGATGTCATCCTAGGAGTGCAGCTGCAAGAACAGATGTTTATGCCACTGTGTGTTTGCAAACACCTCATTGCTTTTTCCCACCAGCTGTTTCACAGATGATATCCCTTGGTGCAAAGCACCTGACTGTGGAAGAGAGAAGCTAGCTGTAGGCTGGGAAAGGGCGGGAAGCCCCAGAATAGAAACTGCTGGACTTGTGAGGGCAAAGCTTCATTCCAAGGAGAATCCAACTGTGTTAGTTCAGCCACCCTAGTATCCTCCCCTGAGGGCATCCTCTGTCCCTTCTGCAACTGCTTGTTGCTCTTTCTTCCAACCTGCCTCCACCAGCTCTGCTCCACCAGAAGCACCATGGAGATGCAGAGGAACTAGACTGGTCCTTTTTAAAAAAAATGCATGTCTCTATGGCCTCTGGATTGCCAGGCACTGGTGGTAGAACAGTGCATACCTCTAGATGTAAGAATGATGACGTGTTAATGGCAGCTACTTGCCTGTCCTCAGATTCCAAGCTCCATTAGACATGTTTGTTTGCCCAGACAGACAGAATGACCACATATGTCTTCAAAGCTGAAACAAGTAGCTAGTGTTAGTTTTGGTAAAACTAGGGCTGCACCGAATAGTTAAAAAAAGGGAGCGTTTCTGAGTGTACGAGGATTGGCTCCACTCAGCTGAATATTTGATACTTGGTAAAATACTCGTTTGTAAAATAAAACTCAGTACCGAGTATTTTCCAAATGCCGAGTTCTCTTATATAGGACCAGGAAAAGCCCCGTATGTTGCAGAAAAAGCCCTGTATGTTGCCCATCCGAGATTTACCTGAGTACCGGGCCGAGTACCGGGCTGATTCCTTGGTTACTCGGTACTCGGTAAAACCAAGCGGAATACCTAGATACTCAGTAAAAAATGAGTAATTTAGAATAGCGAGTTTCAGCACTAGGTAAACCCCACTGCCCGGTTGAAAAGTGTACTCTCTTGGTGTTAGAATCTGTGCATTCCACTCATACGTCTGTCAGTAACTCCTGCATATATTTGAGCAGTTACTTCACCGTGTCTTTTTAAAAAAAAATCTCTATTTCATTTTCCAAAGTTACCAGTGCATTTGAGACGAAAGCCTTTCAAAGTCCAGTCCTTCTCCGCGGGCTACAGAAACAGACACAACAGAAGAAGGGGTCAAGGGTTTAACAAGTAAAGATTGGCTTAACACAAGCAATGAAGTCAGCAATAGTCCTTACAAGATTGACTGATTAGCTGCATAAACCTTATTATCTCTCAGCTAAATGCCTTTATATCTAATTTATTATCTGAAGAAAGGGGAACACTGAGAAGATACACTCTCTCTTTATTACAGCAGGCTGTCTATGAATTCGTTTCCATATTTCATACCTTGTAGTTATGCTTCAGGCTGAGTTGTTTGTCATGGCCCAAAATGAGGAGAAATCGTAGCTTCTGTCTCGGCAAAAATCGCAGCCATGCTACCTGTAGCTTTGTTTAGTTTTAAAGGGAAACTCGTGACATGTGTCACAATCCTCAAACTGCTTTCTCAAGACCAGTCCTGCTGATTTTGATGGGACTACACTGGAGTAAGTGGCTTGAGGACTGAGGCCACGGACATTAAAATGAAGTCCTAGGATTTAGGAGGAATGCAGAAAGGAAGTGTAAGGAGAGTGGCCACCTCTTGTGCTTTTGACCCTGACACACCCATAGGCTAAAATGGGAGTGCCAAGGTCAAACCGCAAGAGGTTGTAACTCTCCTATCCCACATCAGACATAACTCGGTGCTGGGCTGTTGGTATGAGGTTTCCAGGGGGACGCACATAAGGGGAGCGCAGCTCTGGGAACAGGGGACTCATTAGGGAGGTGCATGCAGGTGGGAAGAGGCCTCCTTGGTCTCCCCTCTCAGAAAAAGCCAAGCAGTGAAGGTGGCGGAAGCAGCAGGTGGGCTAGGGAGGAGCAGTAAGTAGGGCAGCAACCACTGGGATCAGAAGAGCAGCAGCCTGGTGGTTATTTGAGTCAGCCTGGGAGGTGACGGAGGTGATGGTGGTGATGGTGGTGGGTAGGGTGGGGTAGATTCTGGCTCCCCTTTTGTGTGTGGGGGGGCATTCTCCTGTGGTCCAGCAGGTTCGGAGTCTGGGGGTGGTGTTGGACTCGGGTCTCCGTCTGGATCGGCAGGTGGAGATGGTGGCTAAGGCCACCTTCTGCCAGCTGATGGGGACTGGGCGATGGGAGCACATAACACCTGTGCTCCGTGCTCTGCACTGGCTGCCTATAGCGTACTGAGCCAGATTCAAGCTGTTAGTGTTGATCTATAAAGCCCTGCATGGTCTGGGCCCCTCATATCTCGGGGACCGCCTCACCCTCCATGCCTCAGAGTGATCCCTTCCGTCCACTAGGGGCGCCTTCTTGGAGGTCCTCTGGGTGAGA
>QEPC01010552.1:1079766-1091373 GCA_003113815.1 Sphenodon punctatus | reverse complement strand
TAGACCCCTTGTCTCTCCCTCTGTTCCCCTTCCTAAGTCTCTCCCCCAGCTCCTGTCTCTCAGATTGTAAGCCCTAGGGGCAGGGACCATGTCTATTTTATTACTTTGTAAAGTGCCCGGTACACTGCTGGCGCTATATAAATGTTTGTTAATAATAATAATAATAATAATAATAATAATAATCTCAGAACTGCAGCCTCCAGCACTGCAGCCAGGCCAGGCCAGCAGAACCCAACCCACCAGGGAGAAATGGTGAGCCCTTCCCTGAGCCAGCCACATACCCCATTCCCATGTAGCAAACCCACTTTCCACAAGCCAACCAGAAACCACTCCCCCCTCTCACAAGCCAGAACCATGCCTCATTCCCCCGGCGCCCACCCGCAAATCAGCGACCCCCCACCTCATAGCCAGCCCCATGCCCCGTTAACTCTTCCAAAGCCAGCAATCTCCCCATGCTCCATTCTCCCCCCCTCAAAATACCCAAAGAAAAAGGCCTGTTGATATAGGCGAAATTGCAAAAATATACATATGCAAATAGAATTTTATTAGTATCACTTCACAATTGAAAATGAGTAAGCAAAGATAAATATGAAAAACATCAAACGAAGAAGTAAAATACACAGGTGGTGCTGAGATAACAGTAGTAATTGACTGCCAATGCGTTTCAAACCCTCTTCATCCGGGCTTCATTCTTTCAAACTCAGCACAACAGTAACACACTTGTGGCAAAAAAAGTTGTGGCTAGGAAAGGTATATAGGGCACAAGGTATGTAAGCTGTGGATAGGAAAGATATGTAGGGCACAAGGTATGTAAGTATGGATAGAAAAGGTTCCAAGTTTATGGCAAGGAACAAAAATACTTAGCTTCTTTCTGGAAAACTTAAGTCCACAATTCTTATCACTTTTGGTGAGTAAGGTCCAAAAACTGCATCTAAAATGTGATAAGGATTGTTACTACTGTTATCTCAGCACAGCGTGTCTATTGGCTTCTTATATGAAAGTCAAATGGTAGTGGCAGTATTTCCACACTTTGACCCACGTGGGATAGTGGGCTACCATCATGGTTGAATGTGCCGCCAGATGTTAGCCTGGGCTGTTTCCTGGGCAGTGTTGGCACTCACTTAGCCCGAGCTGTGACTCAGGAACATCCCCGGGCTAAGCACCAACACGGCTGGGAAACGGGTACCCAGCCGGGAGGAAAGCAGGCTATCATATTTGATAGCCTGCTCTACTTGGACATGGTCTGGAGTGCTGGCGGTTCCGGGTGCCCTGGCAGCTGTCACTGACTGCCCCTGCACGCAGTGCGGGGACAGGCAGATGCATGTCCATGCATCTCCCCACCCCCTCCCTGGCCCAGCTGCTGTCACGTTTGTTCGGTGACCGGGCCGATTCCTGGCTGGAGTGACGGCTGCCACCACCGCCCGGGTAAGTCTGTGGCGGCAGCAGGAGCTGTCACTTCTGTTTTCAATCTTTAACCTTTTTCACAAGGATGCACCCCCCCCAAGCTGGGTGTGCGGGCGGGTGGGTGGTGGTGGCAGTGAGTGGGGGGATGGGTATGCACCTGTGGAAACACCATGGGCGGTGGGGCGGGGTACGTGTGTGCTCCCTTTCCCATGGGCGCGCACCCATCTCCACCCATCTCCCTCCCACGGAGCCACCCAACAAAACAGAGGCGACTCCATGGGTGGAATTGGGTGTGTGCCCATGGGAAAGGGAGCACACCCATCTCCACCCACTGCCGGCGCACATCCATCTCCCCATCCAGCAGCGCCATGTGAAAACAGCCTTTGTGAAAGAAGGGTAGGTTTGACGTCAAGCTTTTAGCCATGGTAAGTTCTTTTAAAAAAATACGCATTGACTCTACATTATCTAGCAAAGAATGTCTGTGCATAGAAAATCAAGAATCCTCTTTAAAATCACCATGTTCATAAACAGTGCGAGTTTTTAAAAGAATGCACACAAAACACTTTCAGATAGAGGCATGTACCATCTCAGACTTTGATGATATTTTCCAGGAGAGTCTGTTCATCATCAAAGTGATCTATGTCTGTTTCTCATTACTGACTATTCTGGACTTCGATTGAGATTATTAGAATCCATTTAATGGCTCATTGAGTTTTGAAACCACACAATTTTCTTCTTAGCCCCTTTCCTCTGAATATTTATAGTAACGGCTTCTAATATAAATAAGGAGAGATGCAGAAATGATGAAAGGCTCTGTGAATCTCCTGTCATAGACAGGAGCGTGAGTTAGGAGTAACTCCACTAAGGGTCAAGGAGCTAAGAGCTGTGTAAAGGACCGGCGCCTACACTGCTTTGTGGTGTTAGGGTCCAAATCATTCCCCGGTCATGCTTTCTTCTATCATCCGGTGCATTTCTATTATGCTAAACATAACAGTGCACAGTCTCCCCAAATCAGTATTCACTTTATTTCAGCCAGTTATCTGGGCCTCCTTCCTGGACTCCCAGTGTGGGTTGTCCCTCCGCTCCTCTTGGTTTTGACTCAGAGTTCCTGATCTCCAGGGGAAACTCCAGTTTGGCTGCTGGCCCACGTTACCTGGCCCGGCGAAAGTCCTGGTGCGGAATCTCCCAGCTGTGATTCTTACGTTTATCTCCGAACATGGTCATGGGGCTAAAAATGTCATCTGCCGGGTCTTGCGGCATTTTCTCTTACGAATGACAAGGCTGGATTTTGAGCCCTGTCATTCATAAGAGAAAATGCCACAAGACCCGGCTGATGACATCTTTACCCCTGTGCTCATGTTCGGAGATAAACGTAAGATTCTGTGCTGGGAATTTTGCCAGGCCAGGTAACGTGGGCAAGCAGCCTTTCTCTGGATCAACCAGAAGCACCCCTGGTAATTTGGAAAATCAGGGCAACAGGGACGAATGAGATTCGAGAATGAGTCAGAGCAACTTTGACACTGGATTAGGGGCAGTAGAGGTGGAGCATGAGATGATGCAGGCGCCGTCTGGTCTATCTTTTTGGGATGAATTTCAGGAAGTGACACCAGTTGATGCTGTGGATGTCCTGGGGTTTGTTAGAGCCACCAGTTGTAAATTAGATCCATGCCTGTCCTGGTTGGTGAAAGTCTCCAGGGTGACATTGGGGATGGTGGTGGCAAGGGTAATCAATGTGTCCCTTCGGCAGGGGAGATTGCCCCCCGGTCTCAAGAAGGCCATCGTGTGCCCCCTGCTGAAGAAGTCATCTTTGGATGTGGACGCACTCGCCAGTTACTGACTTGTCTCTAACCTTCCCTTTTTAGGGAAGGTTATTGAACGGGCGGTGGCGCTGCAGCTCCAGGTTCATCTTGACAGCATCAGTTTCCTTGACCCATTTCAATCGGGGTTCCGCCCTGGCTATGGTACAGAGATGGCGCTGGTGGCCTTGGTGGATGATCTCTGCTGAGAGATGGACGTAGGACGCTCAACACACTTCAGATCCTGCTAGATCTCTCAGCCGCCTTTGACACGGTGGACCATGGGCTGCTGTTGAGATGATTGCAAGTCTTGGGGGGGTCTGGATGGGACTGTCCTTCGATGGTTCTGATCATTCCTTTCAGGGCGAAGCCAGCGGGTTGTCCTGGGGGCTGAATCTTCCAGTCTCCGGGCCCTGGATTGTGGTGTTCCGCAAGGTTCTATTCTGTCTCCATTATTGTTTAATGTATATATGCAGCCCTTGGGCGAGATCGTGAGAGGGTTTGGTGTGCGTTGCCACCAATATGCTGATGACACCCAGCTTTACCTCTCCTTTTCAACTGACCCAGGTCCTGCCATCTCAGTACTGTCCCAATATTTGGAGGCCGTGGTGGATTGGTTACGGCAGAGCAGACTGAAACTCAATCCCGATAAGACGGAGGTGATGGCGGTGGGTAGGGCAAGGGAGGTGTCGGCTCCCCTCGTAGAGGGGGTCTGCCTGCCTGTAGCCCAGCAGGTTCAGAGTCTGGGGGTACTGCTGGATTCAGACCTCCGCCTAGATCGACAGGTGGCGTTGGTGGCTAAGGCTGCCTTCCGCCAGTTGTATGGAGGCTGCATCCATATATTTCCAGACCTGACCTGGCCACCCTCATCCATACCTTCATCACCTCAAGGCTGGACTACTGTAATGCGCTCTACATAGGGCTTCCCCTGATGCTGGTTNAGCCAGATTCAAGGTGTTGGTTTTGGCCTATAAATCCATACATTTCCAGACCTGACCTGGCCACCCTCATCCATACCTTCATCACCTCAAGGCTGGACTACTGTAATGCGCTCTACATAGGGCTTCCCCTGATGCTGGTTCAGAGACTGCAGCTGGTGCAGAATGCGGCGGCTCATCTCCTGATGGGGACGGGCCGATGGGAGCATATCACTCCTGTGCTCCGCACGCTGCACTGACTGCCTATAGCATACTGAGCCAGATTCAAGTGCTGGTCTTGGCCTATAAAGCCCTATATGGTCTTGGCCCTTCATATCTCAGGGACTGCCTCACCTTCCGCACCACAGAACAACCCCTTCGGTCTGCTTATGAGAACTGGGCGATGGGAGCACATAACACCTTTGCTCTGTGCTCTGCACTGACTGCCTATAGTGTACCGAGCCAGATTCAAGGTGTTAGTGTTGATCTATAAAGCCCTGCGTGGTCTGGGCCCCTCATACCTCAGCGACCGCCTCGCCCTCCGTGCTTCGGAGCGATTCCTTCGGTCCACTGGTGGTGCCTTCTTGGAGGTCCCCCATGTAAAGCAGGGGGCCACGATGGAAAGGGCGTTCTCGGTGGCTGGGCTGCAACTATGGAACTTCCTCCCAGAGGAAGCCCATCTGGCCCCAAATTTGTTGACCTTCTGCCAGGCCTGCAAAACTTGGCTGTTCTCCCTGGCCTTCGGTGGCGGGGAGGGGGGATTGGGTTAATGCGGGGGCGGGGGGGGTTAGGCAGGTTTTTAAATGTTTGAATTTTCTTTGTTTTATTTTTGTTTTAAATTGTTGTTTTTATGCTGTAAGCCGCCCCGGGATGCCATGGGCATGAGGGGGCGGCTAAGAAATATAAATAAATAAAATAAATAAATAAAATAAAAATTCATTCATTCATTCATTCATTCATTCATTCCATTTTTACCGTGCCTTTCTCTCAAAGGCTCAGGACGACTCACAAAAATAAAAAGTATAACAAAAAATGCATAGGAACATATATAAAAACATATAAAAGCAATTTTGAAAACCCCCTAAAACCACACCCACCAACCCTCTCCCTAACCCCTCCACCCCATCCCACCCAACAAAAACAAAAAGGTCTTGCATCTCTTCCGAAAGGTAAGCAGGCTCGGGTTTAGGCAGATCTCCAGGGGGAGGGAGGTCCATAATTGTGGAGCAGCCACTGAGAACGTCTCTCTGCGTGCCCTCGTTGTATCCACCTCATGGGCAGGTGGTACTTGAAAAAGGGCACCCTCGGCCTTTTGACATGCCAAGTAGTTGTTTTACTTCCATCATCAAGGGCAGCCTTAGAGCGGAACAGGCCCCATGGTGGCATGGGCCCCCGCAGGCAGCACCAGCTCTGGGAGCTCAGGAGTGGCAGCCGGCACTTCCTGCATCCTGCCCCCCTCCTGCCCTGGAGCCCTGGGCCCCGGAGGGATGGAGCCACTGACTCAGGAGGTCCAGCTGAGGCCTTCAGAGCAGACCCCACCCCCTGCCCAATCCTGCAGGGTCTGCCCTGGGAGGCACCCTGGGAACTGCCTTCAGGAGCATCAGCAGTGGTTTCGAGGAGGAGTTCTGCTGCTGTGCCTGAGGTTCCCTCCAGGGCCATTCTCCCATAATGTCTGAGACTTCTCGAGCCAGTGAGGATTTCTGCTGGGAAAGCTTCTGACACATGGTATTTATTGTAGCCAAGTTCCACAGATGATCAAATGCAGAAGTGCAGGTCTGAGAGTCAGACTGATGCATGGATGAGCATGAGAGTGTGTGTCTGTAGTGAAATTAGGTCATCAGCCAAGAAAGGAACTGGACTCTTTCAGTGCACTCATCCGTGCAGGAATGATGTCAAGCCAGTAGCAAGGGGAAATGGGCACCCCCCTCCAAATATTTCCTGCTACCCCTGACCCTCCCATTGCCCCACCCACCAGAGAAGTGAACTGGCTTCATACTAATGTGCATCAAAATGGGACAACCCAGATAGGCTGTGTATTGTCTTCTGGGCCCAATTCAAGGTGTTGATCGTTAAAGCCCTTCACAGCCCTACTTATCTCAGTGATCACCTCACCCCCTGGTTGACACCTGTGGGCGTCCAGGGGTGCCCTCCTGGAAGTCCCACGTTACCAGTGAGTTCGGATGGACAGGAGGGCATTCTCAGCGGCTGGGCTGTCGCTCTGGAATTCCCTCCTGGTGGAGGTTCACCTCAGCCTGAATCGTCTCACCTTCCAATGAAATCGTGCTAAACGCTCTTCTGCCAAGCGTTTAGCAGGGGAGGAGGGGAGGGTGGGATGAGTTAGGTGAGGGTATTTTACACACCTGAGGGTACTTTTAATTTCTATGCACGTGATCAGAGTTTTAATGTGGTTTTAAATTGTTACTTATTTTCTAGATTATATTTATTTTTTATACTGTAATTATTGTTTTTATTGGTGAATTTGTAAGCTGCCTGAGTCGCTTCTTGTGAGAGGAGCGGGATAAACATTGAAATATAAATAAAAATTGAAATATAAAAGTTGCAGAGTCAGGGAGGGGTCGTACAGGAAAGGGAGCCCCACAACAAAACTGAATTGGAGGTTTCAACGTAATGGATGGCTTACGGGCACCTCTGGTTGGCCTGATGGCTAACGAGTCAACCAGTATGATCCAATGGCTAACGTGTTGGCTATGGAACTGGGAGTCCTGGGTTGAAATCTTGGTTGTATAGGGTGGCAGCAAGCAAGCCACTGCACTCAGTCTTTTCTCCAAGGGTGATTTCATTCACCCCGTCCCGGAATCACCCAAATGATTCCCTGCCGGGATCACTCTGGCATGTCCAACAGATGTGCCAGCTGATCCCGGTGGGGAATCGGGGAGGGGGCGGGGCTGCATGGCATAATGTGTGGCCGCATGGCTCCACCTCCCCATGCTCCCACGCCACCCGCCCTCTGGGGAGAAGGGCGGGTGCTGCGGCCAATGCGGCCGCAGCGCCCGCCCAATTTGACCACAGCCCGGAATCCTGCTGGGGATTCCGGGCCGTGGTTGCTGGCCAGACGTTACTTTTTGTTGGTTCCCGCCGGGAATCTTTGACCACGCTTGCGGTGATTGTCCGGTGGAGAGCCCCGGAAGCGTGGTTGAAATAGACCCCATGTGGGAATCGACCGTGGTGAACATCTGGCGGCCGCCTAACAGATGTTCAGGGCACTTTGGCCCCATGTGGGTATTGACCATGGTTCACTGTGATCTTGTAACATCTGAAAATACCCCAAAGTGTACTGGTAACAGGCCTTATGTGTATGATGGAAGTGGAGTGACACCACATGACTATGGGTGAAAACAGACATGACGCTAACCACCCTTGGTGGTCATTTATGCATGTTTCAGGGCTGTAAACATGCATGAATAACCACCAAGGATGGTTAAAGGGTGGTTAGCGTCATGTTTGTTTTCACCCTATATTAGCTTCAGAACTTGTCAGTGGGACAAGTTCCCAGGATCTTTTCAAGGTGATGGATAATGAAAACCTGTTAATATCCCCATCAAGGCCATAATCTGCCTAGGCATGTGGTGGCGTCTCCATCACTTGAAGTCTTCACATTAAGACTAGATGTGTTGTAAATGGCATATTGTAGTAAACATACCTTTATAAATGTAGTATAATAGCGAAGAAAATGAGAAATGGCCCCAAGTTCTCTGACATATTCAAAGTGATTTTATATATGAATGGCCTGATTGTTACCCCTGAGGAAATCTTCAGAAATATTGCTGAGAACTGAGAGTGGCCGATAATGACCCTCTTGGTTCTAATCCGATAATACTGATAATTCTCAGTATTGGCAATATTGGATCTTTTACCTTATCGGTATCATCATTATCGGTATTGATATCGGTATTGGATTAATGTTAAAGATCTGATACTGAAAGATTTGATAGATCTGATAAATGGAGTCCGATACCGATATACAACCATACTGAGAATTTGCCCAGAGTCCCATCCCTATAGACAGCTGCCCTGCTTCTTCTCCACCTCACCCTTGGGTGGGCCATCTGTTTAAAGGCAGCCTGTCCGGGAGTGAGGCAGGACAGGCTGTACGTGCTCTAGGGCAGCTCTGCCGGCAGTGCTCCGGGATGTCACAGAGCACTGCAAGTGGAGCGGGTCGCTCAAACCCGATGCACTGGCTGGGGGCAGAGCAGCAGTCCATTCACTTGGCAGATGAGATGCTGCAGCTCTGCTTCAGGCTGGGGGGGTTGCCCTGGCAATGCCATAGAGCTGTGGGCAGCAGCCTAGAACAGCCGATCCGCCCACAGCTCTATGGTGCCAGCGACTGCAGGCCATGAAGTCCGTTTAAACCCAGTGCTGTTGGGGATGGGTGTGGGGGATGCGGGGCTGGCCACCCCCCAGAGCATGTCCAGGGGTGGTCCATCTAAAGACACCCAATGTCACATACATGGCAAAATTACTAGTGTTTACCAATGACTAAAGCTGAGAACTCTTGGAGAACATTCCCCAGTTAATGCCAGTAGCATCTGACTAATAGTCCAGCGCAAGCTTTGTTTATAAATGATGACGGCGTGTATGCTTTCTGCAGGTCAGTGCTTGCCTTTTCTCACATTGCCACAACACATACCCTAATATATATAGCGAGAGGGTTGAGTATTAGGGAGAACTTACAGATTTGATCAAAAGCCAAAATGTCATTGTTTCCAGCTGCAGGCATCATTTTCCACAGTGGATATTTTGCAAATTTCAGCACTGGAACAAATGATAAATGTTCACGTACCTTCTTCCAGATCCAGTTTCACTACTTCTGCCTATTACATGTAAAAAAAAAAAAAGAAACAAAGAAGAAAAAGTTTGTTTTAAAACCAGTCCTCGCTGTTTTGGGTTGCACGAAGAGAAGCATTATCTGTAAGACAAGGGAAGTGATGGTTCCTCTCTCCTCGGCCCTGGTCAGGCCTCATCTAGAATAGAGCGCCTAGTTTTGGGTGCCTTGCTTTAAGAAGGATACTGATTAGCTCTAGAGGGTTCAGAGGAGGAGAGTGAAGACGCTAAAGGGAAAGAAAGACCTCTGAGGAGAGGAGGAAGGAACTGGAAATGTTTGGCCAAGAAAAAGATTATTAAGATGGGGGTGGGGAGATGATTACAGTTTTCAAATATCCAATGGGCTGCCTGCTTGTGACAGAGTAGAATCACATTGGGCTGCAGGCCCTTTAAGAGACTCTGAGACAACTTAATTGGGAGAGCACCTGTGAGTGGGCGGGGCTTTAGCCAACCTGGGAATAAAGCTGAGGAGCAGCCCAGTTGGAGGGAGGCTGTCCTGGAGGCAGGAGCCAGAGGGAGAGCTCCTGTCTTGAGATTCTAGCCGGAGAGGACTAGCAGTAAGAACCTAGAGTTAGCCAAAGCTAGAAGCCTGGCTGGGAAGACTGTGGCAGGCAGAGTGGAAGGATACTGCGTGATGAAACTCTGAGTAAATAACTTATCTCTTTCTGATGTAACCCTGTCCCGTACAGAGTATAGTGATGTCATGATGCTCCACAGAGGCCGGGAACCCTTGGTTAGGGGGTGGAAAGTCCCTGTGCCTCTTCCCTTTCTGACGTGGCCACCTCTGGAAATCCTGGATTCTCTGGGTCCTGGATGACTTTGAGAAATTGGGGCTTTCCCTGGAGCCCAGAGACTCCACCCTACTATGAGTGCCTCCCATGCTTCCAGGGGTCAAGGGTTAGAACTTAAGACAGACCTGAGCCCAGCTGCATCTTTAACAAATCAAGTACTAATGGAAGCTACAGCAGAGTTGTAACGCCCCTAGCTCAGAGAAGAGGTTTGTGTCTGGAATTGGCACCACCACTTTTGGTAGCATGGAATCATAGAGCTGGAAGGAACTTCAAGGTTAATCTTGTTCAGCCCCCTGTTAGTAAGCAGCACCCCCAGTATCTACACCACATCCGAGAGATGCCGGTCTAACCTATTTTTAAAGGCCTCCAGTGATGGCGCCTCCACTGCCTTCCTTGGCAAATTGGCATCCAGCTCTTCCTCGCAGGTGTCCCGACTCCCAACCAAAGGCTGACCCTCTTCGCAGTAACTTGAGGAGAGAGATCACAGCCTAAGATGTGCAGGCTGCAGGAAGCAATAAACTCATTAGAGAGTCTCATGCTTTGTGTTATTTAGATAAGAGTAATTCATGTGACCTACTTTCTGTGACTTTAAAGTCTGCGACGGAGGAAGCGATAGGGTAGCAAGGAGAGAGATGCGTTATCTGTGCTGCACCTTCCTCGCCCTTATTTCCTGGAGCTACACCCCTAACCTCCATTGAGTGAATGAAAGCTAGAGCTAATCCTCTTCACAGAACGGCATGATCGCATCAGCTTCTGCATAGCTTCCGGCTCTCTCTTTAGCCAGCTGTGAATTTTTGCTAGAAAAAAAAAGCCAGAACTGGCCTCATTAAGTCTGATTTTCCAGAACCTCAAAAAATGGTGGGTGCCTGACTTGTGCAACTGGGCTCTCGCAGCATATCTGTCCTGCTGCGCATGCCCCATGCAAGCTTTTCACAGGGTTGACTAGATAGGCATCTATCCATGCGCTTTTGTGCATCGGGATATGCCTGCTTCTGCAGGCATGTACCCGCGAGTGTACCGTCAGGCCCGAGCTGAAACTATAAATGAGATATTCTGTGCCATGCCTGTCCATCCACATCTAAATTGGTTGCGGCTAAATACGAACGGTGTGTTTGATCCTGATCTCCTTAATATTGATTTAATGCTTTGGACTTTAGTGAAGTTACTTCTAGTGCTTAATTGGTGAAATAAAAAGTCACACCTCTTGACCCCATAAACATGGAGGGTGTTCCGAGTAGCCAGCCAGCCAAACAACAAATACAATGATTCAGTGTGGGAATGCCCATTGATGGATGATCTTTGGCAGGTAAGTTGTCCTCATAGAGTAGGCTGATCCCCATTCAACTCCAATTTGTTGTGGGAATTTTTTGGGAAGCCTACTCAGTGAGGACAACTTACCTGCCAAAGATCATCCATCAACGGGCATTCCCAAATGGAACCTTTATTCATCATACTTACTGCGAATGGCTGGCCGACTAGAGGGGCTGATAGAGCTAACATGCCAGGCTCCACCGTGCTGCCAGCCCCTATTCTTGTACCTACTTTGCCAGTACTTTCTCAAGATCAGGTAAATTTTATGGAGGCCAGGACTATGGACTGATGCTGCCAGCCAGATGTTTGGTGCCACTTATCATCCTTGACCTCATCAGAGGAGAGATTGGGGTTGTGACTGGTGTTTCTGCATCCATCTGAGAGTGGGATCTGGCAGAGTAGCAGCAATGGGTATTTTCAGACGTTACAGGCGGCCGGTTAACCACAGTGAACCACCAGGGGGGGTGAACAGAGCAACCACGCCCGGGGGTGGGAAAACGACCCAAACAGACGTGCCGGGAACGGGACCACGGGCCGGAACCGGGC
>QEPC01010552.1:1062186-1072707 GCA_003113815.1 Sphenodon punctatus | reverse complement strand
TGATCTCGTAACGTCTGAAGACACCCAATGACAGTGTCTTGAAGAGGTGCTGGTGCTAAGCCCTGTAAACTTTTGGCACAAATTAAGATCTGGTTACTCCTGATTTTACACCAGTTTAAAGAAGATCAGAATTAGACTAGGGCTGAAGCGGGCAGCACAATTTTTACTCGCAAGTAATTTCACCATATCAAGATTTCCTGACTATTTCTTGATACCAGTGCAATTTCTCGATTCTCACAATACCGTGAGATACCTTCCTTAGTTACCGGCTTTCTGCTTACCGTTTACCATGTATTGTTCATTTACTGCTTACTGGATTGCTGAGCGTACCATTTTACCTTCGGGTTTGTTGTTTCTGCATTTCTGAGCCAATCACTGTGTGACTAGCCCACCCCTTAATCTCCTTCAGTGCCCTTTAACCTCCACTCCAGTGCCTCCAATCATAACTGTTGTTCTATGTTGTCCTTTTTGCAGGAAACTGGATTGCAGATTAGCAAAGGAATCTGCATATCACCCAATGAGTGACAAGCAAGTCCAAAGGAAAATGGAGTGAAAGAAATACGATATTGTGTTGGCATTACCTCTCAGGATTTGAAATGGACAGCAAAGCAGTAAACAGGATTCCGTAAACAGGAAGTTGGTAAATCGAGAAACAAAATGTCGGTCGGGAATTGTAAAGTACTGAGAGGTTGTCATTTCAACTGGGATGGTATCAAGAACCGGGTTTTTGACGAGATTTCTTATTTTGGCAAAATCTCATTTCAGCCCTAAATTAGACCCATTAATTGATAGTTATTTGTTTCCTTTCATCTGAAGATCTCCCAGCCCTTCACAAACTATATATACTAAGATCACATGTATTGCAATATAGCACCCTGGTCCTGGAATCAGATGCATGAGGTAAAAGTTTAGTTTCCATGTCAAGCTTGTGCAGTGGAGTTCATGCAGGTCTGCAAGGAGCAAGCCATATGGTTGGGACTGCAAGAACAGGACCCATATAGACTTAAGAATCCAGCCCCAAACTGCAGCTCCATCTTAGGCCAAGGAGAGCTGCCTGTAAGCATTGTGCTTTGATGCAAGAAGAAAACATGAAGCATTCCTTACCCAGTTGGTACAAGCAGAACTGTAGTTCAAGTCAAAACCTTTCATGAGCTCTGGCCTTGTTGAGGTACATCATTGCCTGCAGCCCACAGTACCCGAGTGAGGTGGCCAGCACCACATCTGACTTCTCCAACCCAATGGATCAGGTACCCATTTGTAGCAAGGTGCATTGGAGGTATCTGCTGGCATGACCAAGTAGATCTTGAAACCATGACTTCCTCCGCTTTTAACATCTGGTGGGCACCTTTTAGATGGACTGGCCAACTCAGGAGTGACAGGGGCTCGCCTGGATGTAGCTGAATTCCTTAATCACTCAACCACCACATTACATAAGACGTGCCATACTGCATCATCCAGGCCAGCATTTTGTCTTCAACAGTGGTCAGCTTCAGTTGCTTTAGAGAAAAGTGTAAGAGGTCATAATGAAGTGACCAGTTTCCCAGTTCCCCAAAGTTAGAGGTCTTGTCCCCAGACCAACTTGACTAATAACCATTTATGGACCAATTCTCTAAGAATATACCCAATCCTTTTTTGAAACGAGTTATGGTATTGGTCTTCACAACGTCCTCTGGAAACATGTTCTACAGATTTATTGTTCATTGAGTGAAAAAAACAACACTTCCTTTTATTTGTCTTAAGTTTGCAGCCACTTAATTTCACTAGTTCTAGTATTAAGAGCAGGTACAAATAACAGCTCCCTGCTTACTAGCTCCACACCAATCATGATTTTGTAAACTTCTATCACCATATTCCCCCGTAGTCATCTCTTCTCTATGCTGAAGAGTCCATAGCTATTGAGCCTCTCCTCACATGGAAGCTGCTCCATGCATTTGATCATTTTTGACGCCCGTCTCTTCACTTTTTCTATTTCTACTTTGTCCTTTTTGAGATAGGGAGAACAGAACTGCACACAATAGTCAAGGTGTGGACGCACCATGGATTTATATAGCGGCATTATGATATTTTCTATTTTTTCTTTGCCTCTTTGATAGCTGCTGCACACTGAGCTGATGTTTTCAGTGAGATACCCACAATGGGTGTAAACAGACGGACGGCAGCTCCAGGCATGTTCCTGCCACTCCTGAGTTGGCCAGTCNGTACACATAACTAGGATTATTTTTTTTCCTTTGTGCTTTGCATTACACTTATCAACATTGAATTTCATCTGGCATTTTGTTGCCCAGTCTCCTAGACATGTGAGATCATTCTGCAACCCCTCACAGTCTGTTTGAGAATTAACTATCTTGATTAAATATGGTCAACTCACTTTCCACCCCCTTTTCTGGGCCATTAGTGAATATCTGTGTCACAATACAGATCTTTGAGGTTCCCCCGTTTACGTCTTCCATTGTGAAAACTGGTCATTTAGCCCGACCTTTTGTTTCCTATCTTTTACTCAGTTATCATTCCATAAGAGGACTTTTTCTCTTATCCATGACTACTTAGCTTTATTAGGTAGGCAGAAGTAAATTGCATACAACTTAACTAATTTCTAGAAAAGGGCTTAGGCCCTTTAAAGATCACAGGCGGAAGACTGAGGCTGTTTTTAAAGGCCACACTATACTGTTCCAAACTTGTTCTTACCTGGCTTGTCAGAATGATGTAATTGTCATCATCATTCTGGTTTTTGTGGCTAAACGACCACTGTTGTGATGTTCTATTAGAATATTAAGTTCCTGGGTGTAAAGGAAAGTTCCCAGATGTCTAAAGGATTAGAATGTTCTACCTGCAAAGTTGGTAAAAATGACTGTTGTATAATGTTCGTCATTTAGAATGTTTCGATAAAACCTTGAAAAGGGTGTTTTACGAAAACATTCTAAAACCTCAGAGCATCCGCTTTCTGACGTGATCAAACGTGTACTTAGAATACGGGCAGCGGGATGCGCGTGCAAATTAGACGCAGCTTTGATTACATCAGAAAGGTGCCCCACGCATGATTGAAGCTTTTCAGCGCACTGACAAATGCACTTTACTAAGGTGGATTTTGCAGCTCGGTAAAGTGCTTTTGTCAGTGCTCCTAAAAGTTTCAGCCATGTGCGAGGCACCTTTCTGATGTAATCAAAGCTGCGCCTAATTTGCCTGTGTGGCCTGCCACCTCAATTTGTAAGTATGCTTTTGATCACGTCGGAAAGCACTCCATTCCAACTATCTAGACAATCACCTTCAGAATGACACAAACCTCCCCTAGAATGTTATCAATGTATTGTTGAAAAATGTCTTGATTCCAGTCTGTTCATGACCTTTATTTATTTTAATTTTATTTTATTTATATTACAAATTTTTACCCCGCCCCTCCTGCCATGCAGCTCGGGGCGGCTTCCAAACATTAAAAATACAATAAAATCAATTTAAAAATCATCATAAATATTATAAAATATGAAATATTAAATATTAAAACATGACCTTGCTTCTCCTTGTCTTCAGGGTCAGCCTGTAAGGGTTGCCTGGGACATGGGCAGACATGGAGGCTTGGGGGAACAGGGTCAGAATCAGGGCACTAGAGCAGGAGAAGGGGAAAGAAGACTGGGGAGACAAGAGCAAGGCACTGGGAGGCAAGTCAGAAGGACTGGGGCTAGAAACAAGAGAGGGAGTGGAAGGGGATCAGGGAGCCAAGCTGGAGACAGACATGGAAGCTGGAATGCAAGAGAAAGGGAGTTGCTCCACCCAGCTTCCTGATGCTAACAGCAAGGCTTATATGCTGGCTGGCAGCGAAGCTGGAAACTGGGAGCACAACAAGGGTGGAGAACAGAGAGGAGGGAGAAGGCAGGGAGGCTTCTCTGGCAGCGAGGCTGAGCTTAAGGCGAGACAGAGCAGTGGTGCTGTAGGCCTAGTCACTGTCTCAGAAATCTGGAGAGTGAGGGTTCAAGACCCAGGTCCTGCTACCCAAGGCCCTGCTATATTTTATACTTCTAGGGCCTCCGTTTTCAGCAGGGCAGCGTGTCAGGCCCCTGCTCTCTCCCCCCGGGGCCAGGGGTGTAGCAGGACTCTGGGTGGGTGGGCCTGGACTCATGTCCCAATGGGCCAATTGTGGGCACCCCTAAGGACAAGGGGGGGGGGTAGGGTCTCACTAAGCAGTGGCCCTTCCAGGGGGGCTCCTGGCCAGGCTTGGCCTGCAAAGATGGTGGCACCCCTCTGACTGCCTATGAGACCCTAGAGAGTGGTAGCAAACCACACCAGAAAGGAAGATTTAAGATTGGGTGGAGCCAGCACTCCACCCAGCCCACTCTGAAAACTTTCTTCTTGGTGGGGCCCTTTGCAAGTGACCTAAGCATGGCTAGAAAATTTTCAGAGTGGGTGGGGGCAGAGTATTGGCCCTGCTCCCTCCCCTGCCCTCTCTGAAAATTTCTTAGGGGTGCTCAGATGACTTGCAAAGGGACCTCCTAGACTCCAGAGCCTGGGATCAATGAGCCCCCTCACTCCACGGTAGCTAGCTACCCCCCTTCCCCAAACATGACCACCTCTAGGCCCTCACAGAGGGTGTCACTGAGGGTGTGGGCAAGGGGCAGGGCCACCAGAGGCCCCACATTTTATCTTTGCCCTGGGCCATGCAAATTCAAGGGCAGGCCCTTTCTGTCATTCTGCCCTCAGTTCCTGCTGCATTTCCACCCAGTTACTGCACTGCTCCTCTGCGACTGCTGTCATCCACCCCAGAGTCTCCCGCTCCTTCAACTGTATTTAACCCTTCTTCTCTTTGCCTGGAACATTGTACACTAGGTGCATGCATGTTTCATGTGGGAAACGCGTATGTAGTGTAATATGCAAACTCACCCATACACTCCATAACCTCCATAAATTTATTACAGGCACAAACTTTCGCTTAGGCCCAGTACAAAATACAATAAAATTATAAAATAATTGTACAATACCATATGGTAAAACAAGGTAAAACTAAACTGGCATTATAACCCCAAAGGAAAAGCCTATAGACTCTTCTGACCTTCAAATCCCTCCTAAAAATCTCTCTCTTCTGTCAGGCTTTCCCTAGCTCCACACCCCCTTAGATTACTCACTGATGCTTTTCCTTATGCTGCTTTATCCTTCAGGCCCCTCCCATCGTAACTAAGCTAAGCACCTGCAATTCTCACCTTTATGAACATAAGAGCATAGGCCATACTGGGTCAGACCAACAGTCTGTCAAGCCCAGCATCCTGTCTCCAACCGTGGCCAATCCATGTCTCTCGGGAGAGGTACCCAACAGGTCACAATGGGCAATCCATTCCCTATTGTTCCAGCCCCCAACAGTAAGAGGTTATGTCCCCAAAACCTGCTTGGCTAATGGCCATCAATGGACCTATCTTCCTCCACATATCCCTGACTCTTCTTATGTTCCCCTCCCACCTCTCTTCTAACCCTTTTCCATCCTAGACTGTAATCCCCTCAGGGCAGGGACCTGTGTCTACAGTCAGCACCTCAATAACACAGTGTTCATATTTTCCTGTCAGTTGTGAAATAGTTGGTAGGCTTATTTAACCTGATCACCTCTGCTTTATGACCGAAGTGGCACAAGATTTCTGCTGAAACCACACTTGACTCACACACCCTAGAGCCAGCCAGGCAGCTGTTATCAAGAGTGCCATTGACTATGCTTGCCCTTATACCACTTCCAGTAAGAGATCTAAGCAAAATCCTTCTGTGACACCTCCCAGTACAGAAGCTTTATCAAAGTGAACGCAGGATAAAAGAACCCACTTACAGAACTGATAGCCAAATTGGCCAGGGACCGTTTGTCCCCGCCCTCAGTTTAAACGGCTGGGAGTGTATATCCGGAGTTCTCTCCAATTTAGTTAGCATGCATAGGAGGGCTGAGAGATGAGATTAATTCAATTTCCATGCTAAGTAGAAATCGCAGCAGGTAGATGGGAAAGGCTTTGGATTATTTGCCGTGCCTGGAGTGCTTATGCAGGCGTTCAGTAGAGCAGGGCTTTCAGTAATAATAACTATTTGCAGTGTGTGCATATACAAACGGACGTCCATGCGTCCTCTTGCTCCTTGTCTGTCTCTCTTATGTCAAGACCTTTCCCTCCTCACCTGACATAACTACAGTTATGATACACTGCTCCGGCTGTCACCTAGTGCACGTGCACTATCAGACAGGGCTCTGCTTGCATTTATATCGGGGGGAGCGGAAATGAGAGGTTCAAAGGCAGATGCTAAACTTGCAATTCAACAATTTGGCATGTAATAAAAAAGAGTGATTATTTTCTCCCGGACATGTCACCATAGGCAACACATAAACTCACAGGCTGACGCTCTGCTCTCTGGCCCCCGAAAGCTCTGCCCCTCAGTCATTCAGGAGGGTGGAGAATTCAGAAGGGCTGGTGGCCTGGAGAAGTTACCAGCATCATCCTCAACGTCACCCGTCCCTGCAAAGAGAGAGGGCTGCAGGGGGTGAGAGGAGGGGGCTGGCCCTGGTATTGTCACTCCTGCCAATCTCTTCAGGTCTGGGGAAGCACCGGCAGCACTTGCTGGGTGTACAGAGAGAAACAGCAACCCCAGGTGGCAGTCCTCTTCTGCAGGTCTCTCCTCACACGGTGGGGGGAGGACAGGAGGGAGATCTGCTGGTCCTCCAGGCAATCCATGCTGCTCCACAGTGCTTTGCCGGGGTAATTACAGAGGTGGCCGAAGCTCCCAACCTTCTAAAAATGTACCAGCCGGGTACCAGACTCTTCATATGGCTGAGAGCCACTAGACTCTCTCTCTCACGCACACGGACATGCAGACACACACACTCTCAAACGCGGACTCAAACCTTTCCTGATCCCCTCCTGTCCACTGGGAGAGCCTGCATACACTTGCAGGAGAATCCCCAGCCACTGCCTGCATCTTCCCTGGTGTGTGTTTATGTGTGTGCGTGCTTGCCTCTCCAGAACATGGTGGGCTATGTATGGTGGGTGGCGTTGGGCTGATGGCTCAGGCAGGGTCTGGTTGCTGGGCTGTGGAGTGAGCATGGCATGAGACTTATTAGGACAGAGCTACACTGAGGGTGATTTCAGACGTGACGGGCGGCCGCTTTCACCCCGGGCCGTGGCGTGGTTCGGACTAAGGTCGCGAGTGAAGGTGCGCGCCAACAGGCGTGCGCCCCATTGCCCCCGGCAGTGGGGACCGCCAAACCACGGCCCGTGGTGAAAGCAGCCACCTGTCATGTCTAAAGTGCCCCCTGGAGGGGGTGGGGCCTCACGGCTCAGCGTGCTGCCACACGGCCCCGGCCCCGGCGTTCCCCGGCGGCCCTCCCCCCTCCCGACGGGCAGCGGCTAATCCAGCCGCTGCTGCAACCACAGGCGGGGGTGAATGCCATTGACCGCAGTGAACGGTAAGTAAATAGAAGTTACTTTCCATTCACCACAGCTGTGGTGGCCTTTCACCACACTTCTCGACCTCCTCGCATCNGGGGGGGGGGGGGGGGGGGGGGGGTCAACGCCCCCAATGCCCCTGAAGGGGAACCGCGCCTGGTGGGATGAATTTCAGACTCATAACGTGTGAAATCACCCTAATAAGCAGTTGGGATCCCAGGCTCTCGGGCTCCAGTGTCCTCACTCTGTGTCTTCATACATGCTACCATAGACAACACGTCAGCTTGCCTTTTAGTGATGTGGAAGCCCAATCCCCTGGCCCCCAAGCACTTTGGAGGGCGGAGAAGTTCCCCGGGGATGCCCTCTGGCTGTACCAGTTGCTGCATCTCTTTCCTTCCCAGGTTCTGCACAGCCTCAGAAATGACCCTGCCCTGAGAGGCACAGAGCGTTCCGGGCTGGGGCAACCAGACAGCGAGTGGCTGTAGCCGTGTACTGGGCATGACAGGCAAGTGACCCTGTTCTTCATGAGCTGCACTCAAACTGCCTGGGAGCTACATGTGGTTTAGAAGCCGCAGTTTGGCCATTCTTGGGCAGTTACAGGTTGATAATGCCATTGGATCGCACAGTGCAGTCGGGAATGGTCATGTCTAAATTGCTTGGGCCCCATATATCTGAAAGACCACCTCTCCTTCCATACTCCACTGTGACCCCTGCGGTTGGCTGGGATTGCTCTCTTGCTGGTACCACTGGTCAATCCGGTCAATCCGACAATGGCTTGGGGAGAGGCGTTCTTGGTTGTGCCTCAGTACTACGGACTCCCTTCCCCCAGAGGTTCACCAGAGCCCAAGCTTGAGCATATTCCGGAGGTGGTGTAAAACGCTCGGCAGAGCTTTTGGCAGGTGGGGATAGAGGTTGAATCGGTGGTTTTTTGGGGGTGAGGGTAGGGATTTTTAGTGGATTATTTTGTATTGTTACTATTTTTCTTTTTTTGTGTTTGTAAGCTGCCCTGAGCCTTCAGGGAAGGGCAGGGTATAAATGTTAATAAATAAAAAAATGTGCCTGAATGCAGAGCTGAAATGGGTAGCCAAAAAAGATAAACCAATCCAATGCTGCCCAGTGCAAATCAGAAATAACGTCGTGCTCTGTCAGGGATGCATTTTGGTTATTTTGTCTGGGTTTTTCCCCCCATGTTTTTGTTTCAGTTATTTTGATATTGTGGTTACATTGTTTTTTTGGCAATATTAGCACTTTTGTACATGAGCAAGGGCCAAAAATGATATCACCAAAGTAACCAAAATGCCAAAATAACCTAAACAAAAACATGGGAAAAGACCAAAACAGAAGACCTGAAAGAAATGGATATGAGAGTACTCATTTCAGTTGCAGATATTACTTGGATACTTGAGGAGCTACCTGGAGAACATCCATAAATACTAAACCCACAACCCCTTTCAGCTGTACATGAGTGGAAAATTTATTTGCCCTTTATTCCAATTGACCTATTTTGGGGTCCAATTCTCGAAAGTGCTGAGTGGCTCTTCTTCCTTGTGAAATCAGTAAGTGGAGCACACTCAGCCCCTCACTGGCATTCGTTTTAGAATTGGGCCTGTAACACAAGCTTTTGAGAATCCATCCACTGTGTACCACGTTTCCTTACCCAACTGCAAATCCCTTTGTTCCTTGCTCCTGAGTGCAAATGCATAAACAGAAGACATGTCACCAGAGCTACTCTTTAACGAGTGGTATCCCCCTTGGGTGCTCAGCATATTTATTCACTGCCCTTTATCTGACTCCTATTGCAAATGGAACTGTGGGTGGGGATGGGCAGGGCATTTTTTTTATACCGAGTTATTGAGCTCTGTTCCAAGAATCCAAACCAAGTCATGCCAGCTTGAGAAAAGTCACTCATAACCTGTGATAAAAATGTCAGCACAGGGCCTTTAAAAACCATGTGCAGACAAGCTCTGGGCAGGATGGGTGACCTGTTTGATACTTACAAATGCAGATTCTGGGGCTAGATGTTGAATCTCTTCTTGTGACCTCTTGCTCACCTATATCTTGGCAGGAGCAAAGAACAATACAGGGGTTAGGGAACAGGACTGGGTGGGTGGGTTGTTTGATCTATGTTCCCCTTTTGCTGCTGTTGTGTTCCCCTTGTGCTGCCTGCTGTTACCAGGGAGAGAGATGCACACTTAGCAACTCTTAACAGTGTGAGACCTTCCTACCTCTTTGCCTTGAGCAAGCCCATTTTGTTGGAACAGAACAGGGTGTTCACATGCCAAAACCATAACCTCTAGAAGGAACTGATTGTGGCAGTTAGGAGATGAGGCTGGGTTGAGTTGGGGTTTGTTCACACAGATGTGGTTAACCTTGGATAACCTTGGATAACCTTAGGTTGTCCTGGGATAACTCAGCAATTTGCCCCAGAGGACACATGGGCAAAAATTCCATTCACTGGGATAAGATACTCTTGACTAGGTCATAAGAATATACCACATAGAAACTATAATAGGGGTGGCCAAAACTCCCAGTTCCAAGAGCCACATACTGAGATGATCATACAGTTGAGAGCCACAAGAGAGAGAGAGACACACACACACACACTCATACAGATACACACAAACCTCCCTTGTTTCATGATTGGCTGGTCAAGCCAGTGTTCCATGGTCCTGGCTGTTGAGATTCTGAGAAGCAGCTAGTAAGTAAGTAAGTACTTTATTGCGTGGTCTTAGACCATTGCCAGAATAAATATCCAGACATATAAACATAAAAACACATATGTATTAATAGAAACAAAAAACTACAATTTAGAAGTATCCATATAACACCCCAACTAGGGATGACAAACTCTTGAAGAAGTAAGGAATCGAACTGACGACTTTTGACATACAGAGAACATCAATACACCCAGGCCCCAGATTACCTGGCCAACCCCTTCCCCCAAGGGAGACAGTATTTTAACTAGACTAGGGGGAGAGAGGGAGAAACCCCAAAAAGGATTTCCTAAGATGAACAGCTTGTAAAAGGAAAGCAGCTATGTTCCCAATCATATAAGGGTCCGAGGAATTAAGTATCAAGGATAAAAGGACATCGTTCGAGCGACCAGGGTACTTCTCTAGAATTGGTTGGA
>QEPC01010552.1:1042380-1055418 GCA_003113815.1 Sphenodon punctatus | reverse complement strand
GGGGGGGGAAACCAGCGGCAGAGGGAGCTGGAGGGGGGAACCAATGGCAAGGGATCTGGAGAGGGGAAACCAGCAGCAAGGGGGGGGATAACCAGCGACGGGAACTGGCGGGGTACCCAGCGACAGGGAGCTGGTGAGGATAACCAGTGACGGGGAGCTGGTGGGGGTAGGGCACAAGGTCCCAACGCACAAGGGGAACAGAGATAACAAACAACAATAAGGACAGGGGTGCCACTCATACAAGAGACACGAAGGGTTTCACGGGACAAGCGACTCCCACACAGAATACACAACCATAGGCACAGGGGAAGGGACAAGGCAATACTACACAGAATCAAGGGAGACACACAACCAAACCTCAGGAAGAGCAGTTGCTCCACCAGCTTCCTGAGGCCACTAGAAGGTCCTAAATACTCCCTGGTGGCCAATCAGGAATCCAGGAGGCAAGCACCGGAAATGGCAGACAGGTGAGCAGGGGCGGGGCCCACAACAGGCGGGGATGCAGGAGGAGACACAGGGAGGAGGATAAAGGCACCATCTACCAAGGCACCTGGTGGTGCACATCGCCACAGCGCCATGCCAAGGGTTCAAGACCCAGCCATGACACATAGTACCGCAGGACTGGGGCTTCTTTTAATAGCACTTTAAGTTTCTGAAACTCCTTACTGAGATTAGCAGGTCCACTGTGCATTCTTTCTAAGAAGTGCTCTCATATGGCTGGTTCTGGCAGCCAGATTTGGTACATATTTTGTTACAAAGGTCATAATTCCCAGGAATTTTTGAACTTCTTTGTTTGTAGAGGGAGGCATGTTTGTGATGGCCTCAATCTTACTTGGGTCAATCTGAACCTCATGTTCTGTGAGTATTCCCCCTAGATATGTTATTTGTTTTACTCAAAATTTGTGTAGCCCCCAGAGAGGGTTGGTGCAGAGACCCTCTCTAGTGGTGTGAGAGGTGACTAACCACTCACAGGTTCATGAGCCTGCTATTCTCAGAGCTGAGGGACTCGGGTCTTTGGGCTTATTGGATAGAGGCTCATGCAGATGGAGCTGAAGTCACCAGTTCTAAACCCCAACCCTACCAGAGTAGATAGGTTTACATTTGGTACCCAATGTGGGGCATGAACTGGGTGAACCTATGAAGCTTGGGGTCACACTTCCTCTGCTGGGGGGAATGTGTAGCCCCCAGAGAGGGTTGGCACAGAGGCCCCCTCTACAGGTTCATGAGCCTGCTATTCTCAGAACTGAAGGACTTGGGTCTTTTGGCTTAGAGGATAGAGGCTCATGAAGATGAGAGTTGAGGTCTCCAGTTCTAAACCCCAACCCTGCCAGAGTAGACAGGGTTACATTTACATTTGTCTGCCTGTCTTGCCCTCTCCAGGTCTTTCTGGAGTATTTGGTTATGTTCCTCAATTGTTTGTCTCCATACCAGTATGTCATCTATATAAACCTTTGTACCTGGAATATCATCAAAGATTTGTTGTATAGTTCTATGAAAGACTTCGGGAGCAGAACATAACCTGAACGGGAGCCTGCAAAAATAGTATCTCCCAAAAGGGGTGTTGAAAGTGCACAACTTAGCACTTCGTTTTTCTAACGGAATCTGCCAGAAGCTGGCTGAAGCATCTAAAGTAGAGAACCATTTCACTCCAGCCATCTCCCCCAAAATTTCTTCTCTTTTGGACAATGGAAAATGTTCCCTTTTTACATATTTGTTTAATTCCTTAGGGTCTAAACACAAGCGAAGGGATCCATCTTTTCCCCCCACTATGACCAGAGAGTGGACCCAGTCTGTGGGCGTTTCTACTTTCTCTGTGACGTCTAATGAAATCATCCTATCAAGTTCTTCCTTCAATTTCTATCTTAAAACAAAAGGGACCTTCCTGGGAGCGTGTATTGTAGGGCAACTGGGTTCTCTCAAATCTATTCTGTACTCTGTTGGGAGCTTCCCTACCCCCTGGAACGCATCTTGACACAGGTTCTCTATGCATTCAGTCTCCTCTCCCTGCAAGGAGTAAATTTTTTTTAATTAGACCAAGGGCTTGGCAGGTGTGTAGGCCAAGAATGGGAACCTTTTTTCCTGGAACTATGACACATATTATACTTTCTGTTTTGTTTTTAACCCTCACATTCAGTTCACACATTCCTATAGTGGGAACAACCTCACCATTGTATGCTCTTAGTTTCACTTTTTAACCCCCAATTGCCTTTGGCTTTTCTTTCAGAGTTAACATTACACATTCTGGTATTACATTAGCTTGAGCCCCTGTGCCCAACTTAAATTTAACAAAAGTACCATTTGTTTCTAGTGTGATGTTCCAGTCATCTAGCACAGGGATGTCATCCAAGGCTCCAATGAATAATTCCTCAGAGCTGGTGGCTCCTCTTCTTTGTCCAGGCTGTGTACCATGTGTTGGCGTTTGCAGAGCTTTACAAAGTGATTCATCTTTTTGCCGTTTCTGCATCTCCTCCCATATGCTGGGCATTGTTGTTGCTGCTGCCTGTGATATCCGCCACATCTTCCTGTTGCTTTCTGCAGGATCCTCCTGTTACCTCCACTCTCTCTTTTGTTTTTGGTCTTTTTTTGGTATTCTTTGCTCTTTCTATACTATCAATTGTCCCAGGGCCTTGCGCACCCTCAATGACTTGCATTCTGGATTGAGTGACTTCACGTGCCTTGCAAATTCTAATTGCCTTCTCCAGTGTTAAATCTGGGTCTTCTAGCAGTCCCTTTCTGAGTTTCTTGTCTCTTATTCCTATCACAATTCGATCTCTGATCAGGGACTGAGCCAGTACCCCAAAATTGCATGATTGCCCCAATACCCCCCGAAAGAAGACAACTACACATTATGTGGGATTTAAAGGCCGCACTCTTTATTCCATTAAGTTAAGGTCAGGGAGGAGGCATTCCTCCTCCTGGGTCCAGCCTATGCTGTTTTAAATTATTAACTGTAATTGCTAGCTTGTGCGGCCCGATGTCCCTTGGTGCCGCTAAACTTCTTGCTGCCTTTAGGTCACTCTCACTCCAGCTGCCCGGCTGGTCGGGGAGGTATGGGACCTCTCGTGACCGGAGTAAGAAGGAGGTGGCAGTGGCCCCGGGGACCGTCCGTGTCCTCTGAGGTATGACATGCCCCCCCCTCCTGGACCTGGGTTGGAAGCTGGCCGCCCCTGCTCTAGCTTTGCCCGTTGTCCCGTCTCGTATGGAGATGACTTAAGGCGCAGCTAAATCTACCAACGAACCTTATAATTAATACCCTGGACCCCTGCGAGTGTGACAAAAGTACTGCTGTGCACATCCAACCTCTCCCTTTCTGGCCAATTGAATCGACATGCACTGTGAGGAAGACGAAAAACCGACAGGCCCCTGTGTCAATCAGGGCCTGACAGAAAAAAATCCTTCCTGGTCCCTGCTGAAGGGCAACCAGCATGAAGCCTGCAGTGTCATGAGGGAGGGTGGGTGGGTGGGTGGGTGCTTCCCCTCCATAGCTCCTCTTTGGCGTGACTGGCTGGAGTCCAGCCGCATCCTAAGATGGTGCCCTCCAGGTCTCTTCTCGCGAGACCTGGTTCGCGCACTTCACCGCGGCCTCCCGACTCTTCCCCGCTTGTCTCTCTCGTGGGGGCGGGGCAAACACTGCTCCCACGCACTCCGCCCGTGGAGGTAGGGGGGCGCGCAGGGAATGAGGATTGGTTCAGGTGCCTTAGGTCATTCAAGAACTCCTCCACTGTTTCCCCTTCTCTTTCTGTCCTCTAGTTGAAGACATATCTTTCAAAAATCTCATTTTTTTCTAGGATTGCAGTAGTCATCAAATTTCTGCAGGAGCAGCTTGTAATCAGACTGCTCCTCCTGACTGAGCTGCAAACTGTTGAAAACATCTAGTGCCTCAGGCCCAGCAACTGTGAGAAATAAAGCTACCTTTTCGCTGTCTTCTTTGCCAGAGGCTCCAATGGCGAGCAGATACAGGGTGAAATGTTGCTTAAATCGCTTCCACTTTACTTCCCCCTTGCCTGAGAGTCGGCGTTCAGGTGGGGCTTTCATGTGCTCTATAGTTACTCTTTCACTCCTGGTACCATGTGATGTTCTGTGTATTAGAGAGACTCACGGATAACTCAAACCAAACTGAGTTTATTCCCAGGCAGCCTTCCAAGATGGCTGCTTCACTCTGACTGAAGCCTGTCCCCAGCCAGCCCAAACCAGTTGTGTTGAGCTAGCCTTAAAGGACCAGCTCCCCACAGCCAGGATGGTGTTGAGGGCTGCAGTGGGGGCAGGGAGATGGTGCGCCAATTTGTGCAGTCTTACTCTCAGCCCCTCCCTAGTGCTCGTACAGGAGCTGGGGTGTGGACTACAGCTGAATTTGAGATTCCAACCAGATTTTGTATCTGATGGAATTTCTTGTTCCAATATGGGTCAGGTGGAATTTGAACCGGTCCCAATCCGGGCCATGTTCTGCTGGAGATCCAAATCAAAAACCCATTCCTTACATGGTGCCATTTTGTACCTATGCAACGAATGAAAAGACCTTTTGTCCAATGCACATGTGCAAAATGGTGGCATGCAGGTGAAAGGGGGAGACAGAGCAGGCTCTCAGTCCCCTATCCCTCCAGTTGGATCAGCTCAGCGGTGATTTGGCACGGTGCATTTGCCACTCCAGAACTCTGCAGGCGCGCCCATCTCCACAGAAATTCTCTGTGGAGATGGAAAAACTGGTCCATTTCATCTCTAGTCTAGCCATGCTTGCCTCTCACCCTCCCAGCCAGTGGGGGAGCTCAAGCTCTGACTGGAGCTCTGGGATGAGAGGAAGCTGCTCTTGGCATCTCTCTTGGCCTTGCACAGCCTGCTGCATAGCACTCGCTGCTCCCCCAGCACCAGCCCAAGCCCCTGGAGAGCCCTCGATCCCTACCGCACCTTGTGTGTTGCCAGCCCAGGTGGATCCTGGGTTTATTCGAGTGGATCCTGGATTTAAAAAAAGAAATAAAAATGTTTTAGTGGGTCTTTCCCACAAGAAGGCTGAGGACCACTGCTTCAAGAGATGTAGAGAAAAGTCGTCCCATTCCCCTCCTTTCTCAGAATGACCAGGGAAATTCTACCTCTTCGTAATTTATAGCGGACGATAGTCGCACAACCTGTGCCACTCATAAATAAAACCCTTCAGTGGGCTGTTAACCCAAATCTCAAGGGATTGCTATTAACACATCCATTCTCCTGTTAATTAATTAGCAGAAATATGCATGCAGGAGCAACATGAGCTTTGATTAAACTTAACCCCGAGTGAGATACAACAGATGTTCGCACTATGTAAATAAATATCAAAAGGCGGCTTAAGAGTTCCCCATTCCGATGCAACGTTGTTGGAATGCTTACAGTGGTGTCTGTCACACCATGAAAATATTTGGAGCTTTCCGTTAGGAAATATAAAAGAAAAGTTGGGAACCCCCCCATGTTTCTGTTGAAAGCGTTGCTTTTGATGGAAATGGCAGTGATTTAATAACGCATACCTGTCTCCTCAAGCAATTTCTCCTGTCAATGTGGTTTTTGACCCCTTTTTTGGACTATAAAAATGTCCTAGGTTTGCTTACATTTGTGAGGGAGTCATATATTGCCGCTACAAAGCTTTGGAGAGGGGAAGCCGCCTTGCAATGCAGCCAAATACCCACCTTTGCCAAACATTTCAGATGCGACAGGTGGATGCGGTGAGCTTCTCAAGCTGACACCCTGTTATTTCCCGTCATAACTTTTGTACAACAAAGGGAGTTTATGTCTTTGACAAGCCGTCGGCATTGCGAAATGTATTGCCGTCCCTTAATACAACTTGGTTTAATCCTTTGGCAAACGAAAGCCCAAGGAGATAGGGGAAAACTCCCTCTGGTATGTTGGTAATTCTGCAACGTTATCAGCACTCCTCTGCGCAGCACAAAACGTGTAACATGCTTGAACCCAGGCAAGGAATTTGCAGGCAAGCTAACAATGTGGACACAATACATTTTTAGGGAAAATAGAAATAGATCCAGCTTTCAGTTTTGCAGATGCTATAGCTGGCCAGCAATATAATCTATACTGCACTTTTTAAAGGCTGTGATTCTCAAGTATAGAGACTGTGGCCAAGTTAGAGGTTCCCAAACTGTTGATTGTGGTTCCCCCGATGGGATCCCAATCCCAGATGTTTGCTATATTTTACAAGGTTTTGTAGCTGTCTGGGGTCATGTGATTATATTTAAATCTCAAAATGGGGTCACCTAGGCAAATGGTTGGGGAATGACTACCCTAAATACAATGGGGGAATTTTCTCCTTGCTAGATCTGCAGATTGTTAAAGTTGCATCTCCTCTCCTTTTGTGTGAAAGCTGATGAGGCGAGGGGCCGACAGGGGCCAGGCGCACTTGGGATTTAGGTTATAAATCCACGGAACTCACCATCCTGTGGAGGGGGAGGAGTGAGTATGATCCCTATGTACGCAACATGATCTCCTTCAGAGGGGGCTTTGCTACCTACGTAGGGGAAAATGTTACTCATGTAGGGAGTATGGCCGTTAGCCTGGAAGCACTCGGTAGTGTCCAGTGGCTGGTGGGCCACCAGGAGGCTGTGGAGTGTGCTGTCTTTAATGGAGGAAGTGAGCCTCTGAGGGCCATTTGGTGAGGGGGCTGTGGACCACAAATGGACTACAGGCCAGAGATTCCCCACTGTTGGTGTAGACAGAAGGTATTGTTTATGGGCAATCCTTTGTGTTTTGTGGTGTCACTATACGGTAGCCAGAGCAATGGCTAGGTGGGTGTCATCACACTTGAACAATTAAATAAAATAAAGAGCTCGAGTCCTGGTGTAAGGCATCCTGAAATTGATTTGAGAGTAACCCCAGGATAGAAGTGTGTTGACTCAACTAAATCAGTTTAGTTGCTTGTTGCAGCTCCTGTGTTCACATTGGATGTGAGAAAAAAGAAGACCCACTATAACAGGGTTACGGTGACTTGCAGAGCCAGTACCCTGGGAAAGGGCTAGTGGAATAGAGCATTGGACCTTTAAGAGCCTGTAACAGCCGGGCTAATGAGTCACCTGGGCTGGGACACTGAAAAGCCTAGAAGCCAGGAAGTCAAGGGGCATGGTGGATCATGGGAGAACCAAGAGTGTGGAGGCAGCTATTAGCATGTGGTACAGGCAGGAGAGCTGAGATCTCAGGAGTCTGGAGCAGCTTTGGAGCGATCCCAACTAGAGACAGCCTGGAGTAGCAGGTGCAATCTTACTGGACTGCTAACTGTGTTTGGTTTGGCTGGGCTAGAACTGACTGGGGAGGAGACCCCGAGGGACCCACCAGTTAGTGGGATAAGCCCCTAGTTTGCAAGGACTGGGACTGGCTATAAGGGGTGAAGGGAGGCCAGTCTAAAGAGCCAACCTGCCTAAGCCAAGCAGGGCTCAGACCCACGGGTGCTAGGTGGTGAAACATTGTGTGGCAGTTGCACAGCTAATTCCCCCTATAAGAGTGCTCAAGGAGGCCTGCACCCTGGGCCCTGTCACACCCACCATCTCTCCTTTGGTGTAGGGCTATGAGAAGCTGGGGTACAAAACCCTGTGATAAACAGATTTCCTTCCTTGCTCTCCCAGTGATACTGGGCAAGTGAAATGCCAATGTGGCAAGGATAGCATAGGCATATTGGGCAGGGGCATCACGGAGACTCTGGAGTTTGGGGTATAAGCAGGACCAGACCCAGGTAAGTGCAGATGGTGTTCTCACAGACACCCATGGGTTGTGCGTAGAACTGGAGCAGCTAGCTCATTTGCCACCCACAGGTAATACTTGAATTTTCAGGTACCATTTTGGATACCCAAATTGGTGCTTGAACACTGGTCAGGCACTGTAACACCCCAAAATACCAGGTATATCAGTATTTGAGTAACCAATTGACTCAAAAAACAAAAAAACTTGAAAAAACCCTCAGAAAATCCAGGACCGGAAGTTAAAAAATCCATATGAAAAATGGTATTTTAATCGCTCAGGTACCCGGCCGGGTATTTTTCAGGTACCAAATAGTACCCAACGCTACTGGGTCAAATCAGTACCAAAATTTTGTTGGGTATACCCATTTTTGTGGGTATTCGTTTCAGCTATAGTTGGGGGCCATATGAATAAACCTGAAATGATAACCTGAGTTTCAAAAGCACTGGCATAAAATGAAGGGCTCACAGCAATGCAGGAGGGAGACCCTGGGGTCCATGCGTAAATGAGAAATAACAATACACATGCACAACATTTGGACTTGTAGGCCTGCAATGCAGGGAGCTCTGGCCCCTGAAGGGGATGTTTATGTTTAGTTGAACATCAAAAGTGAATTAGGGTCACATTTTCCATTTTCTCAGAGGTGAGTTAATGAGTGTCTAATACTATTAAAGATTCCTCGTCTGGGAAGGGGCTCCCAACACCATTTTGCACAGACTTTGCACCACTGCTCTGGATCCAACCCTGAATCTAAATGCAATAAACCCTTGGGTGTCAGTATAGGGGCACAGTCCCCTGAACTGCAAACTCAGAGGGAGATGTGGCCCCTGCATTTCTCCCCATCCCTTGTTTTTACCTCTCCCGCTTTGCTCCATGGTGATCCCTGTGGTCTGCCGGGAGTGCTCGCTTGCGGATACCACCTCCCAGACAGGTTCATACAGCAAGAGCGTGCAGAAAGGCCTTCTTGGTTGCTGCCCCAGTATTGTGGAACTCTCTTCTCCTGGAGGTCAGACAGAGCCAGAGCATTTTCCAGAGGCATTATAAGACCTTTCTTTTTGGCCAAGCGTTTGGCAGGCAGGGATAGGAGTTGGGTAGAGGAATTTAAATACTTGGCTGGGGTGTTTAATAATGGGATTTTAAAAATGTTTTAATGTGTTTTTATATGCTGTAAACCGCCCTGAGCTGGCTGTTAAATTGGCAGTCCCCAAAATGAGGGCTGCCCTGAGCCCTGCCCTCCACCCTTCGGTGAAGTATAAATTTGAATAAATGAATTAAATAAATAATAAATAAATCCGTTTGTGAGGGGGGGAGGGGTCAAAAATAGAGCTCCCGCCCCCCCCCTCCGTCGGAACATTGTTACTCCACTGCTCCCTGGTAGAATGTTCTAGAGCGGCCGGTGGTTCCCAAGCTTTAGCCTGTATAACCCCGTTTTGAGACTTCAGTATAGCTCAATGACCCTGTATAGAAACAAAGACATGTAACGTATCAGTAGGGATCACAACTCCATTCCTATATAACATGACCCCATTTGGAGTCCCAGCTTGCAATCTGGGAACCTCTGCTTTCTCAATTCTCTCTGCGCTGAGTCTCACTTGTCTGTTTCATTTACGTAACCTTTCAAATGACTTTGTAAAATGCAAGCAGTTGCTAGTAGGGGGAAGATGGGCAATAAAGAAATAGCTTGAAAAAAACTGAAATTAAAACATTTGTTAGGGGAAACCTGCTGAGTTTTTCTGAGTTTGTACAATTGCTTAAAAGTTGAGCGTGCTGACAGTATCACCATTATGTTCTGGGAAAACATAATGCATAGCTTTATTTATTTATTTATTTATTTAAAAGATAATACATCCAGACAGAGCCTGCTTTGCATAGGTTTATTTCCTCCAAGAATTTTTCTGGAATATTGGTTTAGTCTCTTTTAATAATAGAACAATATTTCTTTACAGGGTGCATAATTCAATTAAATATATTAATGAGAGAACCCACTTTCATATAAACAGAGGATTCGGAACTGCTGTCAACACATAAATAAATGTTTTGTTTTGCAGATGACTTCTGATATGCATTAGCCAGAAACTTGCTTCTGCTGATCAGTGACTAGCGTAACATAAAGGCTAATGTCACTGGGGTTGAAGATCTCTCCCCTTGTAAACCCAACTCTAGATTTAGTAGGAATATTGATACTTTAGGCCGGCCCTTGATCTACAATGTAGAATGCTGGGATGTGGCAAGAAAGCCGGAGGCAGAGTTGCACAGAATGAGTGTTCCAACCTACGTTTAGTTTAAACAAGGCAGGATTTCTTTTTGAGGCTCAGTCCTGTTTGATATTAAAAAAAATAACCAACAGCCCATTTTGGGGGGTCGCCAAAAAGAAGGCATTGATTATCAAAATTCTGCTCAAATCATGGACAATAATGAGGAAAGGCTGGGAACATAAGAACAGCTATACTGGGTTGGCCACCCCCATACCCCTGTATGCACTCACTCCCAGCCCCACCTGGGTCCAGATTAGTCAGGCCTGGCGGGTTCCCCAGTCTGAGGTCCACCTGCACGGTGCCGGTGCTCCCCACACCATAGAGTTGCAGGCTAGAACATCTCCAACACTAGGCAGTGGCCTGTTGGAAGCAAAGCAGCAGCATGGGTCCGTGCATCAGACAGACCACTTTTCTGCTTCAGGCTGGTGCTCTGGGTTTGGCTGGCCCACTCCACTGGCAGTGCTCCAGGAAGTTACTACTAATAATACATTTCTATAGCGCTACTAGGTGTACGCAGGGGTACAGTCACAGGTTTTGGAGACAGATCCATGTCCATTGGGCTTAAAATCTAAAGTGGACAAGGGTGAGGGAAACACAGGGACAAACAGACAGACAGACAGACAGACACACACGCTCCCATTTTTACAGATGGGGAACTGAGACTGAGACTTGTCCAAGGCCACCCAGTGAGCTCATGGCTAGGGCAGGATTCAGACCCTGGATTCCCAACACCAAGTCCAGCACCTTATTCACGACACTACTCTGGCACTCATTGTTCCGGATCACCGGCGGTGGGGCTGCCCCAAAGCACGTGCAGCTTGCTCTGTGCCTCCTCTGCCTGCACATCTGGTGGGGCGCCTTTCCATGGATGGGCCACCTGGGGGTGAAGCGGTCTGGCATGGCCAGCACCAGGGCAGCCCGTCCGCCTAAAAGGACTGAGGTGGCGCGGCTATGTAAGACCGCATTGTTCTACCAGGCGTTTGGAGAAGGAGATAGGGAGGGTGCGGACGGTGTGGGTTGGGGGGGAAATAGGTTATTTTATTTATATTTTATCATAATGTTTTATTGATGTTCTGTTTATTTGATATTGTGAGCTGCCCCGGGGCTGCCTGAAGCAGGAGGGGCAGGATATTAAGATATTATGAATTTTAAATTAATCAGTTAATTAATTAAATAAATAAAAGCACCCAGTGTCTTGTCTCTAACAGTGACTAACTTTGATTGCTTTGGAAAGTGCACAAACAGGCCGTAAATGACTTGATCCATTCCCTGCCATTCCATCCCAGCTCCCGGCAAGTCAGAAGTAAAGCTGAAACGTAACTGCCATTTTGTGTTTGTGAAGATTATTGGCATAGCCAGATATACCACTGAGTGGACAATCCTCCACTGTTAATGGGAGTTTTGCCATTGACTTTAATGGTGAAGAACTGTGCCTTGACTATCCAAAGAGACTCTATTGGGGTAGGCAATATTCACACATTTGTTTCTTCATTTATTTCTTTTTGGTTATTTCGTTATTCATTCCATTGTTTGACACCATTGAGCATGGTTGCGCATAGTTGAGTCCAATCCGGTTGCACAATGTCTAGTGCAGAATGTGTGTGCACCACATGAATACCATTCACACTGCATGTATGCCATGCACATGGTGTGTGTATATTGTACAGGTGGTCCGCATGTGTTCTGCTCTCGGGGTGTGTGTGCACTGCGCGCATGCGGTACAGGCATGGAATGCATACATGCAACTTGGATCAGCTTCCAAACTGTTACACAACAGTGCTATTGCACTATTACTGTTGGTGCAATAGCACTGTTGGAGAACAGTCTGGTGCACAATGTTGGGATTAATCCCTGGGTGACAGGCTTGAAAGCCACCTCCAAATGGGGTCAGAGAACGGACCCAGACACAAGGTGAAATGCCAAAGTAAAGAAAGTTTATTTACCCGAGAAGGAACAAGTAGCGACCACGTTCCAACGCTGGGAGACTCAGATCAGCTTACAGGACAAGAGAGTCTAGGGGTCCAAGTGACACCCCAGGGGTACTTAAAGGTCCAAGACAAAGACCCCAAATATGACCAATGAGGAGTGAACTCATTGGAATATTCATGCGTACGTATGTAAACTCTCCCGTTTTACCGAGTGTCATATTGAAAGTACAGTGTGTATGAAGAATCCATAAACACAGTAGTCACCAGGTACCATCTTCAGTAACAATGCATCAATGTGGGTTCTCCTGGCTCCCTGGTGGCTGGAGAAGTGGTTCTTATCATAGATGTTCACACACCGGTTCCTACTCTCAGGAACTTACAAGGCCAAGTGTGGTATTTCTCCCTTGTTAATGTACTAGAAATGAGTTTCAATTTCCAGTAAATGATCCCTCTAGTTCAGGAATTAGGTTTTGGTTTTCAGTGAATAGAAAACCTTTGGCTTAAAACAGGCATTTTAGCCATAGTTTGACTCACTAAGGTGTCCCAAACCCAGGACTGGCCCCAGGATTTGTGAGGCCATGTGCGAAATCTTGGTGTGGCACCTAATTTGCATAATTAAGTCACACCTAATTATGCAAATGTGTAAACTTACATAAAATTTACTCCCTCTGGACAGGAAGGATTCCCATTCTCCACCCCTCCAAGCAGCCATGGAGAAGCATGGCCTCCCCATGCTCCCCCCCCACCCGGGTTTGGCATCCTTTGGCTGCCTTAACTGGTGCTCAGCCGAGTGGCCATAGAGAAGCATGGCCTCCCAATGCTTCTCCCCCCCCGACCTCCCCAGCCGAGCGTCTAGGACCACTGCCCAGGAGTGGTTCCACTGCATGGGCAGCCGGGCGGGCAGTGAGTCACGCACAGAAAGACTGACTGCATCCGATGCCTTATTGGGGAAGTGGGGTGACCTTAGCCAGCCTGGTCTCCAGGGCCTGTTGCTTCTTGCTGCTGGTGCCCCCTGTGCCTTGTGCATGCATGCAGAGCGACTGGTCCAGAGGTACTGCTATCAAACACACGACACCCAAAATGCAGCCAGCCTATTAAGTGCATTATTATTATTATTATTATTATTATTATTAACAAACATTTATATAGTGCCA
>QEPC01010552.1:1018575-1036803 GCA_003113815.1 Sphenodon punctatus | reverse complement strand
ACTCGGGCTTAGATGAACCTGCAAGGGGAGGGAGTCCCATGATTGAGGGGCGGCCATTGAGAATGCCTCTCTACGTGCACTTGCTGTATTAACTTCACAGGCAGATGCTACCTGCAAGAGGACTGACCTCAGAGGCCATAACAGGACATGAGGCAGTCTTTCAGATACTCGGGGCCCAAGGCATTTAGGGCTTTATTTACAGGTCAAAACCAGCACCTTGAATTGGGCCCAGAAAGAAGCTCACACCCTTGTGTGTGTTTCTATTTTTAACTAAACCTTTATCGTTCTGTCACCTCTTTCCTTCATCCGTGAAGCTGGAAAGAATCACCGGCATGCCACATAACACACGGTGCCTTCTCTCCTCCACAGAGAGTTTCAGAGCATGTAGCCGCCTGCCAAACTTTCCGGCAACTAGAGCATTTGGGGATGTTTTGGAATCATTTCTGCTGTGTCCTGCATCCAATCCCATTTCCTAATGGCAGCTATTCCCTTTGTGTTCTTTCTCCGGCAGTTTGATGTTGACATTTGCTAGCGTATTGCTCCACGGACAGCTGTACAAAGTTCCTTTGACCCTTGCAAAAATGAATGGCTCTTCACTGGCTCCCCTCCCAAGTTCAGGCTGTTTGTCATGATGCCAGCTGGTGTGAGAGAGCATGGTGTTTGGCCTGGGCTTCCTGTCTATAGGCGGAGCTCTGCCAGTAGCAAGCACTAGGGGTATACGTAGAAAACTCATTCAGGAGATGCTGCCCCTGAATGTTCATACCACAGAATTGCCTGACAGTTATGAATTGCTGGTTAGTTATGAATTGCCAGTCAGTTATGAATATTAGGCCACTTTCTCATGATACGGGGCGGGGGGAGTTCTGTGAAGGCAACCGCAGCTGTATTCTCATGGAAATTAGCACACGTACAAATGCGTTATTACACTTTTCTGCCATGTGAACACTCCTGCATGACTGTGTCCCCCAACGTAGCTTTTACAATCACTGGTGTTCTTGCGGCACAAAACTGGAATAGCGCATTCCTTATGAGGATACAGCTGCTCTCATGGAAGATCCCCCACCCACCCTCCTTTGTAACGTGAGACAGTGACCTCAGTTTCTTATGTAACTGCAAGAACAGAATTTATTTATTTATTATTTACATTTTTACCCCACACCCATCCTGCCTCAGGCAGCTTGGGGCGGCTAACAAGTAATTTAAAACATAAATATAAAACACATAAAACATATATAATCATCCTAAATATATATAAGTGGAGCTAAAAAATACCCTCCCCCCACCCACTACCCATCTCCCCCACCAAACGCCCGGCGGAACAGCCAGGTCTTACACTGTCATTGGAAGGAGGGAAGGTCTTGGGACAGACGGACCTCCCCTCGGAGGGAGCTCCACAGCCTCGGAGTGGCCACCAAGAGTGCCCTGCCCATAGTCACCACCTGGGACATTCGGGGGTCCTCGAGAAGGGCACTCCCGACTGACCGCAGGGGCCAATCCAGAACCCAGGGAATGAGGTGGTCATTCCTCATCACAGAGAGATTAGAATGTCTCTAATCGCTCTGTGATGGGATTGGGACCTCTCTGCCCTATTCTGCGGCTGGCTATGACTCAGCTTCCCCACTTACAGTGCCTACCGGAACAACTCCCTCCAGAACGGTTCCAGCCTGTAAAATAAAATAATAATAATAATAATAATAATAATAAATAATGAATTAATTAATCTTATTTTTATATAGCGCTTTTATATAGGGTTAACCCTCTCTGTCACCCTTACCTGAGAGCTTCCTAAAGCACAGAAATGAATTACAAAGTTTGTCTGGGGCCGCTTTTAGACGATCGTGGCGGTGCCCACGCTTGTTTTTCAAAACTACCGGGAGGCAGGTTTACACGTGACACCGCCGCTGATTATGCGCATGTGTGGGTGACGCGCGTCCATTTCCGGCCGCGTATGTCCACCCTCGATCGGCGACTCGATCAGCTTGTGGCCGGAAATGGATGCGCGGCGCCCATACATGTGCATAATCAGCGGCGGTCTCACGTGTAAACCCGTCTCCCGGTAGTTTTGAAAAACAAGCACAGGCGCCGCCGCGATCGTCTAAAAACGGCCTGAGTCTCTAACTCGGAATACCTTCACTGTGTAACTCCAATGTCAGGAATCCACATAAGCACGCAAAGCTTAGTTAAAAGAATGTTTATTTGTGAATCAAGATTAAAATATAGTGCAAGATTGTATCAAGAGTGTAATAAAACAATAGATAGATTAGCTAGACAGATAAAATTCTAATTTACTTGGTGAGTTCTAAGCTAATCTTACCCTATGCAGTTGCATGTTTAAAAGTTCAGATCATTCTCAAAGTCTTTCTCTCTCACAGCCCCTGATGCTGGGTGCTTTTCTTGCTTCTGTTGCAATTGTCTGTCAGTTCCAGGATGAGGTGATGATGATCCTTTGTCTCTTAATGATCTTAAATAGGTTTTCCATTGCTCTTCTTGATCCTTCCAGCAGGACCTTCGCTCAGAGTCTGCATCTTGCCCTGTGTGTAGGCCATGGCTGTTAGGTAGTGACACCTCTATCTGCATTTCTTAACACCTGGATTGTTGTGTTAGCTGCCCCAAACAGGCTGTCTGCCTTCTGGGTTCCCATTCTGGTTTCTTGTGTTTTTTGACATATGTCTTACAATGTATTTATTCCCATTCCATAAGTTTTTAATATAAAGTTTCATCATAGTCACGTTCATCTCTTAATTCTGACTGATATGACACCAAACATGGGTGCAAAATATTAACGCACAGTGCTCACATCGTATATATGTATGTTTCATGTCTATTATGTATGTTGGTTTTATACTCTTTATCACACTCTCTTTGCCTGTTCTCCTGATAGGGCACCGGGGGAGTGGGATCATAAGCGACATAGGCCGTTTTTACACGGATGGGGGTGGGGTGTTTTGGCGCAGCGGGTGTAGGTGGGTGTGTGCCCGTTTACACGGACACACAGCCTACCTCCACCCACCTCCACCCATGGAGCATTCTCCGTTCTGTTGGAGGGCTCCGTGGGTGGAGATGGGTGTGCGGCGGGAGCATGCACGCACAAACACCCATCCCCCCACCGGCAGCCGTATACACAGATGTCCCGTCCCCCCCCATCGCACACCCAGTGGTGGTGGTGGTGGGGTCATCCATGTAAAAATGGCCATAGGTGGACCCCAGGATCAGGGATGGAGGATGCAGGTGCTGAAACCAAAGCACCATCCAAAATCAGGTTCAGGAGCCAGAGCCAGTGATGACACCGGGGAGTCAGTCCAAGGACTACCTAAAAATGCAATCCCTGCAAATAATAAACCCACTACCTGGTGGCACCAGCAACACACTGAATGCTGTAGCCCAGGCCCAATGGGAAAACTTCCACCCTCTCAAGGGGTGGAATTTAACATACTTAGGCCTTCTATATAAGGAATGAACAACCATTCTGCCCCAGGCTTGTCAACTGTGCAGACCTCGGTCCTGTCTAGTCTGGTTCCAGGCCTCTGAACCCAGCTGCGCCTGCTGCTTCTCTTTCTCTTGGAACCCTCCACGTCTGCCTCCGTAGATCCTGAGCTGTTCCACCTTGCCACTGCTGCCAGTGCCTGCAGCCCTCCTAGCCGCGAAACTGCAACCGCTCATCCGCACCCAGGCTTGCGGTTCCCTGCCACCTGCGCTGTGCTACCTCATTTCCAACCTGGGAGAACCAGTCCGGCTTCAACCTCTCCAGCCCTCCTGAGATACTGCGGATCAATACCGACACCCTGAGCTCCTTCCTCTGCGACCCCTGTGCCCGCCACCAGGGGATGCTCTCTTCGAATAGCCAAATACCTCAGGGTGAGATAGCAGACTTCCCATAGCTGAGTTCCCCCGGCCAGCCCTTGATACACGGCTGCAGACAACTTATGTAGACGCCTGAGGCCTGATCCAAGTCGAGAAGGGCCTGACAGGTCCAGAATGGGTTAGGCTTGCTGTCCACCCAAGCACCTTGTGCTCATGTCAGGCCAGGTTTCCCAGACACGTGGGATCCTGACCTGAGTCCAGGTTCCTGTGTGGCCAGGGTGGCTCCACCCCCTCAGAGTGCTGCGATGTCATAACACTCCATCGGAAAGAGGAGGGGCTATGGTTCTCTCCCACTCATTTTGATGTGGCCTCACCCCCTACGGAGCACCATGATGTTAGTTTGAAGAAACCAAATGTGATGGATAATACATTTGTATTGAATAGTGGTTCCGCCTCTCCCACTGAACTCTAGGGAGTGATACCTAACTCAGCACTAATGCATGTGGGATGAAAGGAGCACCCAATGCAGAAATGAAACCTGTTGGAATTATGGTACTCTACCCTGTAAAATCAGGGACTAACCAGTTCCTGATTAATGCCCAATGAGGTACACGAGTTACCGATTTGTCATTTTTCGTCCCAATTATTCAGCTTCCGGTACCAACATTTTTACTTCTGGTACTGATTTTTTGACTTCCCATCCTGATTTTCCCCCGAGTTCTGGTACTGATTTACCATTTAGTGATTGGTAAAATGGTAAATCCGTACCTGGGTAATGGTAATACCTAGCATTTTTGAGTAGGTTCTCAGCACCGATCAGGCACCTGATAGACTACTCAAAAATGTGGTAATTACCTGTGCGTATTATTCAGCTCTAACCCAAAGATCTGGGGTGTTATCAAGGCATCTATTGACATGGGAATGTGTGGAGCACCTCGCTCACAAATGCTGAATAGAAGCAATCGAAAATGACCCTCCAAGTTCAGCTAGCTTGTTTCCCTGCTGTGCAGTCTCCTCTGTCTATATAGTTTCCCTTGCTTTGTCTAGTTGAGCTTTAAACGGCTCAAGATATGGAGTCTCAGACACTTCCCAAGGGAGACTTTTCCTCCTCATAACCTAACCCATTACATTATTTTTCCTGCAATCCAGCCTATATTTTAATTTCATCCCATTATTCTTAGCTTTACCCCCTTGGATGAACTGAAACAATTCCTCTCCCCGCACCTCCTTCCAAAAACTCTTAGACATTTATATCCCTCTTCGTTGTCAGATGGCCAAGCTCTTCATATTTCAGTCTTTGACTCCGTCCAATATGCTAGTCTGGATTATATAAATACGGAACGTGTCATGTGTCAAACAAGCAGGGTCATTCTTCTACTCTACTTGGCACTGATCGTGACCCCAGTTGGAGCGAAGAATTCAGTTTTGGATGCTGGTCTTTAAGGAAAGATGTTGACAAATTGGAGAGAGCTCATTGGGGAGCAACAAAAAGGGTTAGAGGAATCCGACTTAGGAGAAATGATTGAGAAGCATGGGCATGTTCGGTCTGCGAAGACACAAAGGAGGTATTAAAACTTTTCTGGGAAGAGATGGAGCGAAATGAGAGAATAGGGACCTGCTATTCTCATTACTGGGAGGCAGCAGACATGGATCTAAGCTGCAGAAAGGAAAATTCAAGTTAAATATTGGGATTTAGGTTTCATCTACTAGAACAATTAGCGAGTGGGGTTGAGTCACCATTGCTGGAGACAATCCAGGCTAGACTCAACACTGTCGGAAGGAATGAAACCAGCCCGCCCAAAATGTAGGGAAGGGAAACAGCCCTTATGGCAGTATATATGGTTTTGACCTTTAAAGCCCTAATGGTCTTGCCCCACATATCTGAAAGATTGCCTGTCCTTCCATGCCTCATTACGGCCCAGGCAGTCGGCAGGGAGCACCTCCCTGTGGGTACCGTCTGTTAGCCTTGTTCACAAAACAAGAGTTCACCGGGAGACGTTCTTTCTCGGTGGCTGCCCTGGTGCTATGGAATTCCCTTCTCGCGGAGGTTCATTTCAGCGCAGGTCTAGGTGTCTTCTGGAGGCGGTGTAAAATGTTTTTGTTTGAAAAGGCATTTGGTGGTCAGGGATAGGGGGTTGGGGGTTGTTTGGGGGTATGGGTGTGGGGAATTGGGTATGGGAAATGGGGAGGTGGTATTGGGGGCTTATGGGAGGTTTGGTTGGGTTTTTTAAAGGATTTTTTTGTATTGGTTTTAATGTTTTTATGATTTGTGAGCTGCCCAAAGCCTTCAGGAAAGGGCGGCATATCAACTTCAATAAATAAAATAAATGATTATATCCCAATCAAAATACTGGTGTTAGTTTGAGGGAGGGCATCTAGAGTCCCCAACCAAGATTAGTGCCCCATGGTGCTGGAAACTGGTAAGATATACTAGAGTCTTTGCTCCAAAAAGCTGAGAGTGTAAGGCAGGAGTGGGGAACCTTTTCCCGCCTGGTGGCCATTTTGAAAATTAGTCCAATGACTGAATAGGACAGAGTTCAGGGCAGGGGTACAGGTTCAAGATGGAGGAAGGAAGGGGAAGCTCCAGATCATGGATCTAAGTCTGGGGAACCTTTTTCTTTCTGAGGCCACTTTCCTGTGAGATAGGCTTGCCACCTATGCACATTTTAAAGGAACACTTATGAAAAATACATGCTGCAGGGCCAATGGCACCAATGCGGGCCCTGCAACATGTATTTCTCATAAGTGTTCCTTAAACATTTGCATAAGTGGCAACTCTACTGTGAGGGTTGAAAGAGGTTGAGGCAGGGGTGTGTAAGGAAGGGGGGGGGATGCTCAAGAAAAGGAGGGTCCAGATCATGGGCCTGTGCTTGTGCCATGAATCTGTCCCCTTAGGCCGTTTTTAGACGAGCGCGGCGGCGCCCGCGCTTGTTTCTTTAAAAAGCCGGCAGCTCGTTCTACACGAGACGCTGCCGCCGAATACGCGCATGCGCGGCCGACGCGCATCCATTTCCGTGCGCGAACTGACCGGGTCGGCGATCGAGGCTGGTCAGACGCGGCNCAGGTCCAGAATGGGTTAGGCTTGCTGTCCACCCAAGCACCTTGTGCTCATGTCAGGCCAGGTTTCCCAGACACATGGGATCCTGACCTGAGTCCAGGTTCCTGTGCGGCCAGGGTGGCTCCACCCCCTCAGAGTGCTGCAATGTCATAACACTCCATCGGAAAGAGGAGGGGCTATGGTTCTCTCCCACTCATTTTGATGTGGCCTCACCCCCTACGGAGCACCATGATGTTAGTTTGAAGAAACCAAATGTGATGGATAATACATTTGTGTTGAATAGTGGTTCCGCCTCTCCCACTGAACTCTAGGGAGTGATACCTAACTCAGCACTAATGCATGTGGGATGAAAGGAGCACCCAATGCAGAAATGAAACCTGTTGGAATTATGGTACTCTACCCTGTAAAATCAGGGACTAACCAGTTCCTGATTAATGCCCAATGAGGTACACGAGTTACCGATTTGTCATTTTTCGTCCCAATTATTCAGCTTCCGGTACCAACATTTTTACTTCTGGTACTGATTTTTTGACTTCCCATCCTGATTTTCCCCCGAGTTCTGGTACTGATTTACCATTTACTGATTGGTAAAATGGTAAATCCGTACCTGGGTAATGGTAATACCTAGCATTTTTGAGTAGGTTCTCAGCACCGATCAGGCACCTGATAGACTACTCAAAAATGTGGTAATTACCTGTGCGTATTATTCAGCTCTAACCCAAAGATCTGGGGTGTTATCAAGGCATCTATTGACATGGGAATGTGTGGAGCACCTCGCTCACAAATGCTGAATAGAAGCAATCGAAAATGACCCTCCAAGTTCAGCTAGCTTGTTTCCCTGCTGTGCAGTCTCCTCTGTCTATATAGTTTCCCTTGCTTTGTCTAGTTGAGCTTTAAATGGCTCAAGATATGGAGTCTCAGACACTTCCCAAGGGAGACTTTTCCTCCTCATAACCTAACCCATTACATTATTTTTCCTGCAATCCAGCCTATATTTTAATTTCATCCCATTATTCTTAGCTTTACCCCCTTGGATGAACTGAAACAATTCCTCTCCCCGCACCTCCTTCCAAAAACTCTTAGACATTTATATCCCTCTTCGTTGTCAGATGGCCAAGCTCTTCATATTTCAGTCTTTGACTCCGTCCAATATGCTAGTCTGGATTATATAAATACGGAACGTGTCATGTGTCAAACAAGCAGGGTCATTCTTCTACTCTACTTGGCACTGATCGTGACCCCAGTTGGAGCGAAGAATTCAGTTTTGGATGCTGGTCTTTAAGGAAAGATGTTGACAAATTGGAGAGAGCTCATTGGGGAGCAACAAAAAGGGTTAGAGGAATCCGACTTAGGAGAAATGATTGAGAAGCATGGGCATGTTCGGTCTGCGAAGACACAAAGGAGGTATTAAAACTTTTCTGGGAAGAGATGGAGCGACATGAGAGAATAGGGACCTGCTATTCTCATTACTGGGAGGCAGCAGACATGGATCTAAGCTGCAGAAAGGAAAATTCAAGTTAAATATTGGGATTTAGGTTTCATCTACTAGAACAATTAGCGAGTGGGGTTGAGTCACCATTGCTGGAGACAATCCAGGCTAGACTCAACACTGTCGGAAGGAATGAAACCAGCCCGCCCAAAATGTAGGGAAGGGAAACAGCCCTTATGGCAGTATATATGGTTTTGACCTTTAAAGCCCTAATGGTCTTGCCCCACATATCTGAAAGATTGCCTGTCCTTCCATGCCTCATTACGGCCCAGGCAGTCGGCAGGGAGCACCTCCCTGTGGGTACCGTCTGTTAGCCTTGTTCACAAAACAAGAGTTCACCGGGAGACGTTCTTTCTCGGTGGCTGCCCTGGTGCTATGGAATTCCCTTCTCGCGGAGGTTCATTTCAGCGCAGGTCTAGGTGTCTTCTGGAGGCGGTGTAAAATGTTTTTGTTTGAAAAGGCATTTGGTGGTCAGGGATAGGGGGTTGGGGGTTGTTTGGGGGTATGGGTGTGGGGAATTGGGTATGGGAAATGGGGAGGTGGTATTGGGGGCTTATGGGAGGTTTGGTTGGGTTTTTTAAAGGATTTTTTTGTATTGGTTTTAATGTTTTTATGATTTGTGAGCTGCCCAAAGCCTTCAGGAAAGGGCGGCATATCAACTTCAATAAATAAAATAAATGATTATATCCCAATCAAAATACTGGTGTTAGTTTGAGGGAGGGCATCTAGAGTCCCCAACCAAGATTAGTGCCCCATGGTGCTGGAAACTGGTAAGATATACTAGAGTCTTTGCTCCAAAAAGCTGAGAGTGTAAGGCAGGAGTGGGGAACCTTTTCCCGCCTGGTGGCCATTTTGAAAATTAGTCCAATGGCGGAATAGGACAGAGTTCAGGGCAGGGGTACAGGTTCAAGATGGAGGAAGGAAGGGGAAGCTCCAGATCATGGATCTAAGTCTGGGGAACCTTTTTCTTTCTGAGGCCACTTTCCTGTGAGATAGGCTTGCCACCTATGCACATTTTAAAGGAACACTTATGAAAAATACATGCTGCAGGGCCAATGGCACCAATGCGGGCCCTGCAACATGTATTTCTCATAAGTGTTCCTTAAACATTTGCATAAGTGGCAACTCTACTGTGAGGGTTGAAAGAGGTTGAGGCAGGGGTGTGTAAGGAAGGGGGGGGGATGCTCAAGAAAAGGAGGGTCCAGATCATGGGCCTGTGCTTGTGCCATGAATCTGTCCCCTTAGCCTTGTGAGCATGCCCTTATCTCGACTCCCTTCCCCTGAACTTGAGGGTAGGGATTGTGGTTCCCTGGGTCAGTTCCAGGAATTGGAAGGAGAAAAAATAAAATGTTTTATGGGATGGATTTGGCCCGCAGGCCACAGGCCCCCCAATTCCAGTCAAAGGCTTTATGGTACAGCCATAATAGTAGCCAAATGTTAACCCTGCCCATGGATTTGGCTTCAGGTTGACCACAAAATAGATCCGTTCAGACATCATGAAAAATGTCACCACATTGTAAACCCAAGACAAAAAATAGTAAGAAAAGCATCCAACCTGTAAGAACAGTTTGGGTAGCAGAAGAGGATGTTTACAGAGGTCACGGAATCACCTTCCTTGGATGGTTTCAAAATCCAGCTGGACAAACATCTGCCTATGGGCCAACTTCCTCCATCTGCTGAGGATCCCCTCATTCCCCTCATATCTGCCTAAGCATTCCCCAACTCTGATCATCCGCTCTGACAGCCCGCAAACCTCCCTCATCCATTCTGCACATGCCTCCATAGCCTGCCCTATACCCTATCCCTGGCAAAAGTGGGGAAAACCTCTTGTTCTGCAGTTCGATAGCAGTTGTGTTTATGTTGGCTTATGGAGGATTAAGGGAGCATTGACAAAGAGTATTTGCTGATGTCATGGGTGGTCCTGCTTCTGCAATGACTTAGAACCAGTATGGGGCAGATCTTTTAAATCCCTTTTTGTCTAGAGAAGAAAGTGATTTATTACCTGTGGGAAATACCTGCAATGTCGGGTATCATGTCTGGCACCTGATGGGCTACTCAAGTGTCGACTGGGTACCTGGTTGCCTGAAAAAAATCCAAATTATCATTACCAATTTGCTGATTTATTGATTGATAAATTGGTATGGGAAAATAGTGAAAAATGGGATAGTAACTTGAAAAACAGGATGGTAAGTAAAAAAATTGGGATAGAAACTTGAAAAATTGGTACTGGAAGTTGGTGTCTTGGGTCTGGAAGTCGGCAAATTGAAACATCGGGTAACCTGTTGGGTACTAAATGGGCACCGATTAGTACCTGAAGGTGGTGGGTCAAGTCGAGTACTAAAAATTCAGTGGGGCCAATCCAGTACTTCTGCATGCACTGTACACAAGGTGCACACGCACAAATGTTGCACATGTGTTGTACAGCTGTCATGCACTATGCCAGCTTATGCACATGCTGCGCATGTGGTGTGCAAAGGTTGCGTAACATCTGTGCAACATTTGTGTGTGCACACCTTGTGCGCAGTGCATGCACAAGTACTGGATTGTCCCTAAAGGGTGTCACGGGTTTGGGAGTCCGCACCCCCACTTTACCGGGTTTGAGTGACTCAGTTTCCCTTGCTCACAGTTCTCTTGAATCAGTTCTCTCTCTGGCTAATTCAATTGTGCCACAATGAAACTCCTTTGTCACACAAGGACCCGATCCTTCCCGTTTACAGACTCTTTACTCTCTGGGTTCGCAAGAGCTTGTGGGCTCTTGTAGCTCACTTGTGTTCCAATATTAGACACCTGCCACTTCTTCATAAAATAAGAAGTAAGTTTATTGATTACATAAACAAGATAGTTAAACAGTGTGGTAACTAGAAATGAAAGGTAAACATAACGCATTCCTAACCTATACTGGTTGAGTTCCTAAGTTATTCATCTTACCCTAGCGAGTACTGGTTTCTCAGCCATAAGCCACAAGTTCTGGTTTCTCAGCCATAAGGTGACTGTCTGGGCACTTGGCTTAGAGAGTGAAACCTGTCTCTCCGTTCATGCTTCCCCCAGCCTGCTGTGGTCAGGCTGCTCATTCATATGTAGATGTCCCCTCGAAGCAGCTTTGCAAGCAAAAGTCGATGATTCCCATTGGGATCTCTCTCCTTATATCTCCTGGAGGAAACTCCTCGTAGTTCTCCAGGCTTCTAGAATTCCCTTTGTTATCTTATCAGGTTTCCCTGTCTTTCTGCACGTAGTCAATGGCTACCTGCATTAACATATAAATGTCTCTGGCCATTTGTCTGGCCCCCCCAATACACATGTTGGTATCTCTTTGTATTTTCTGTAGGCTGGTGACGTGTAAGAGCCCTAATTCGAGTTGTACAGTTCTCAGAGTCAACATTACAAACATGTGGAACCTTTGACATTACATAGTGTACATGTATAGTAACATTACATATGTGTGAAACCCTTGGCACCACACATTTACCAAACATGTAGTCCCATGTTACACGTGCGTGACCCCATGTTTCTCCGTGACAAAGGGTTTACCCGTTTTTGTGGGTATTAATTTTGGCTCTAGTCTAGAAAGAGAAAGGGATTGCCATGTTGGCCCCAAATACAAGAGATGGAGACAAAGTAATTCAGGTGGTACCTTTTGTTGGACCAACTATAGTTCATGAGATTCTGCAAACTTTCAGATCACAGAAGCCCCTTCCTCAGGCATGTAACAAGTCAGAATTATAGACTCTTGCTCCGTCTATAGTTCTGACTTGTTGCATAATTTCACCAACTACAGTTGATCCAATAAAAGAGATTGCCCGAACTACTTTGTTTCAATCCCTTTCTGCAAATGCAAGCCTTGTGAATTCGGGCAAACTGACCCTGCTGCTCTCCTGCAAGCTCCAGGCTCCTAGACGATTCAGAGGGAGTTTGTGGTGAGCAAGGAGGAGTGCAGGAAGGAACCATGGAGGGAAGGCCTCTCGCTAATGCTCATCACCAGGTACCTGAATGTTTTCTGTTTTCATTTAATTCTGTCTTGCAGAAGGACTGACCATTGCCTGCTTGGGAAGGAAAGGCATTGTCGATTCAAAGGCTTTTGTACAAGTTTTTCTCTGCCCTGGGGTTATGTCTATGCAAGTAGCACTTTCAGTAGCAACACAATCAAGCTGTGGTCCTCTGCGTCCCGTGATGTATTCATTCTAGTAACTGATGGCGATGGTCTTACCCTGGTGACAGCTGGATCCCGAGTAGAGGTGAAATTAACACCTGAAAAAATGGGTATACCCATAAAAAATTTGCTAATCGACCTGACCCGGTAACATCGGGTACTAATCACTATCCAATTAGTGACCAACTAATGTAAAAAAATACTCTTTCATCCTGATTTTCTGATTTTTGGTACCGATTTTCAACTTTCTGTCCTGATTCCTTTACCAACTGGTAAATCAGTAACTCAGAAATTATTATTATTATTATTATTATAAGCATTTATATAGTGCCAGCGATGTACCTGGCCCTTTACAAAAAACAAGATAGACACGGTCCCGGCCTGAGAACTTACAATCTAAAGATGGTAATGCCCTGTATTTTCAGGTAATCGGGTACCTGACTTGGTACTTGGGTACTGAGTGGGCACTTGACAGATTGTTTATTTATTTTAATGATTTATTTAAATTTTTATCCTGCCCTTCCCAAATGACTCCGGGTGGCTTACAAAATGGATAAAACCAATACATATAAAATAGCATTGAAAAACCCAGCCCCCCCAACCTTTCCCTCACCCCAACCCCACCCCCAAAAAACCTTCCCCAACCCCCCACACCTACCCCCAAACCCACCAAACCCCCCATTCCCTATCCCTGCCTGCCAAACGCCTTAACAAATAGAAAGGTCTTACACCGCCTCCGGAAGATGCTCAGTCTCGGGCTCAGATGAACCTCTGGCGGAAGAGAGTTTCATTACACTGGGGCACCAACCAAGAACGTCTCCCTGCAAACCCTCACTGTACGAAGAAGACTAACAGAGAGTACCCACAGGGAGGCTCTCCTGGCTGATCGCAGGGGCCGCAGTGAGGCATGGAAGGACAGGCCGTCTCTCAGATAGGTGGGGCCCAGTCCGTTTAGGGGTTAAAAGGTCAAAGCCAGCACCTCGAATTGTACCCAGAAAGCTATAGGGAGCCAGTGTAGACTTCGCAGCACTGGTGTAATGTGCTCCTGATGCTTCGGCCCCAAAAGGAGGTGAGCTGCTGCCACATTCTGCACCAGCTGTAGCTTCCGAACAGTCGCCAAGGGCAGCCCCACGTAGAGTAGTCTAGCCTCAAGGTGATGAAAGCATGGATGATAGTGGCCAGATCGGAATCAGAAAGAAAAGGCTGCAGAAAGACTACTAAAAAATGCAGGTATCACCCCCAAATGCGCTCTCGTTCTAATCCTACGTGAGGCCTTCCTGTTGAAGAAAGAGCCAGCGTGGGGCGTGTTTAACATCTCGTAGGTCATTGCCCATACGGCATTCGGTCATTCCATTTGAAACTGGGGTTGCATCATTTGTGAACTCTGTGTTACTCCTAGTTGGCTGGGCCACTCGGAAGCATCAGGAGAATGCATCGAATGGCTGTAGAAACAGGATTGCAAAATTGTAACCTGGGCAGTAGCCAGCCTGGACATTTGGTGTGAATTATTATTCCTTGTAAAATGATAGATCTTTATGCTGGTCAAATATCAACATGGGACAGCAGTTGCTTCCCTCTCGTCAGCCATCACTGTCTCTGCGACTATTGCTTATGGGAGAAAGTTCATGGCTTGTGTGGTGGATATAGTGTAGGATGGAAGAAGGTGAAAGTAACCAGTCTGGCATAAGCTAGAGACGTCTTTTTGAGCAGCTGGGAACAGCTGCGTCCTTTCCCCAGTCACACCTCCCAAAGCAGGGCATTGCCCTCTGAAGGCAGGAATGGAGGACTCCCCTGCAAAAACGGAAGTATTGAAAGGTATGATATCGCCAGTTATTACGGCTCTTAGCGGTTGTTTTGAGTGGGACTGGGAAGAGAGTTATGGCCAAGGACAGAGCGGCCTTGAGCAGGCAGACACACACACCTCTCTCAGTGTCCTACAACAAGAGGTGAAATATGGAGTCTATGGAAACAAACTGTATTTCTCAAGAGCAGCTCCTTAGCACAGAAGCATTCCCGGTGGTGGCTGTGACTCCGGAAGGATGGGATAGGAAATTCCTACTATTAGGCAGTGAGGGGCCCCAGAATCACGTTACCTGTGACTGAGGGCGTTTTCAGATGGCAAAACTAGTCCGGACTAGTTTGAATAAACTCCAGCGTGTATTAGTCTGTGTTTACCAAGTCGTACCTTTCAGACAGAGAATTTAGTCCGGGATAATTTTTAGTCTGGGATAGCCATGTGAACAGAACATGGTGTTAGCATGGTGCTTAGAGTCTCTGGACTGAATTTCAATCCCATGGTGCTTTTCATCTGTGCTCAGTGCACTGATTTCTGGGATTGAAGAAAATCTGATTTTCTTCATTTTTTCTGAGGGTAAGCTTAAGGGTACTTCTACCACCTTGTGGCTCCTCAGTGACCAGTAGGTCAGCCACTCTCCACCTCGTTCTTCTCTGTCTCTTCTCTATTACCTATCCTCCCCGCCATCATGCCTGCCCTAAGCTCTCGCCTTCCCTCTCCCTCCTTCTCCCCTTTTCCCCTCCCCCCATCTCTTCCTTCCTCTACTTTTCCCGCTGCTCCTTCCTCCTCCCCAGCTCATCACTTCTCTCCAACCTCCTCACACTTCCTCCTCCCCCTTGGCTACCTTCCTCCCCTGCTCCTCCCCCACCCTCCCTATCTCTCGTCCCACCACCCCGCTTCTCCCAATCTTATCCCCATTCCCTGCCTTCCCTCTGATCAGCTCCCATTCTCCTGCTCCCTTTGGAACTGTTCCTTTAGACCCTATGATTCTGCAAGGAACGAAGAGAGATCATGAGCTATATTGTCTCCCTTTGAAGAAAAACCCACAGAAAGGGAGACTTTACAAAAGCGATCTCACTTGTCACACTCCACAGAGTTTCCTCCAGATCATTCTTTCGGGGGTACATTAGCACCACTCTGGACGGGAAGATGGTTAATGTCTGCCCTAGCCATTGATGGGTAACCCGAGGCCCATGCACATTTAGCAACATCACTCCTCCTCTGCCACCACCCTCACCCACCCCAGACCCTCTGGCTCCCTCAGCTGTCTCTGTCCCTTCTCCAGTGCTGCCCCCTATGCCTGGAACTCCCTTCCTGAACACATTTGCTCGGCTTCCTCCCTTCAAATCCCTCCTGAAAACCTACCTTTTCTGCCAGGCTTTCCCTCGCCGTCATCGTCATCATCAATTGGCTGTGTCGTTGCCTGGGACAACTTCTCCCTTGTTGTCCCCTGCCCCCCGTGCCTGGAATTCCTTCCCTGAATACATTCACTCTGCTCCTTCCATCCCAGTCTTCGAATCTCTCCTGAAAGCCTACTTCTTCCATCAGGCTTTCCCTAGCCCCTCATCCTCACTGATTCTTCCCTCCTTCACTCAGAACATTTTGAAAGGTGGGGCTTCTCTCCTGCAGCAGGTTAAACATCCGGTTCGGGGAAATCCCCATGGGCAGGGAGGATTCAGACACTCCTCACTGGACCAGAAGTCACTCGGGTACCATCGGAAACCATGGCGCCAGGCAACTCCCAGAGGTTTTGCGATGTGGACTGGTATGACCTCAGCTTTGGGGACTTACCTAGTCTGCATCTCAAAATGTCTGGGAATCATCCGGCGCAACTGTTTCCAACGGTGCTCGGACAACTTCCGGTCTGGCGAGGAGTGTCTGAATCCCCCCTATGGGGGTTTCCTTAAGCCAGATGTTTAACCTGTGGAAGAAAAGCCTCGCATTTAAACACGCCCTCAGACTCCTCCTCTCCCCTGTAACTAAGCTAAGCACATGCACCTGCGACTTCTCAACTTTGTGTCTCCCTGTCTCTCTCCCTATTCGCCTCTCCCTTGTCTCCCCTCAAGCCCCTTGGGGACCTGTCTATAATCATTGATTGTACAGTGCTAGGCACATTGCTGGTGCTGTATAAATAATAATAAATCATAATAATATTAACTTCCTGAAGAGGCATGATGCCCTGATGACTCACCTTCCCTGCAGCAGAACAAGTGGAGGTTGGTGACATCTGAAAGTTGCCTAATAAAAGTTGGGACTCCTCACAGCCAATTTACTGGAGAGAGTAAAGCTCAATATCGGCCCAATTCTACCCCAGGCAGATAAAGGCCTATGCCAAGTGCCTTGAAGACCAGTAGAAGTGAAAGCTCTTTAGAAAAGGACTAATTGTGGTTTGACTATCTGATCAGATATCAGCAGGGTTGGGAGAGGAATAAGCTGTGGAAAAGGAACACTCCTCGGGTATATTTATCCTGCTTCAAAATGGCTCTAGCGTGCAGTGGTAGAACTGTAGGGACAGCAGGCCTGGCCTGGCCACTCCTATGGAGCCCAGAGCAACTGCTATGACAGCTATAGATTTAGTTCCACCAGTGCAGTCCGTGCTATTGGATGAGGGACAAATGGGAAGCAGTGCCAGATTTAACAGTTGGGAAGGTCAGCAAATATACTGACAGGATCCCACTTGATCTGGGTCCCCTGTCTCTCATGATCAGTGGTCTCCATCCTCCAAGTACCGTATCATACCTTCCAGGATTTTGAGTGGCCAGAGTGAAACACATGCCACCTAGGCAAAAAAGCTACACCCCTCAGTGAATAAGCACCACCCCCTCAGTGAATAAGCTCCACCCCCTCACACACATCTCCCAACATTCCACGTGCATAAAGATACCCTCCTGCTTCTCATTCCACTAAGTTCCTTGTCATTCCATCATCTTCCCACTGTCCTCTCAAATGCTTTTTTTCTGAGAGGCAACCAGGAAAGAGGGACCAGAGACATGAATACTGGCCTTTTTGTCTGTCTCTTCTGAAAGAGAGACTTTAGCTCCCTGAGTGAGGGACAGTGGGTTTCAGCACCCAAAGAGGGACTATCCTCCCAAATAAGGACTATTGGGATGTATGAGGAACTGAGGGCATTTTCAGACAGACATTTAGTCCGGACTAATTGTGTTAAGTCTGTGAACGCTGTCAACAGTTTTTATTAGTTCTCACTAACAAATAAACCCGGTTGTTATAAAACCCCAATCGCTAGGGTTTATAACAACTGTTCTTAAACTAGTCCGGACTAACGTCCATCTGAATTACTATCCCGGACTAGTTGACTATCCTACTGAGGGCCATAGAGGCCAACAGCAAGACCTGACAGACACTCTAGGAATTTTCTGCCTCTATGGTATCTAGGGGCACCTGACTGTGGGGCGATCATATTACCCTCTGTCATCCTTCAACAATGCATTGCAGAGTGCCAAGTTTAAATACCCTGAGGGATGAGTTTCCATTTTCTTCAACTCAGAAATTATTATTATTATTATTAACAAGCATACATATATTTATTTATTTTATTTATTTTATTACATTTATATGCCACCCCTTCATGCCAATGGCATCTTGAGGCAGCTTCCAACAAATATAAAACAATCTAAAACAACATAAAACCACATTAAAATCTAAAAAATTCCAGCATTATTATTTAACAAATTTAAAACACCCCCGATACAAAAATTCAACCCTCCCTCCCCACCCCACCTCCGAAGGCCTGGGAGAACAGCCATGTCTTACAGGCCTGACAGAAGGCCAACAGACTCGGGGCCAGCCGTGCTTCCTCTGGGAGGGAGTTCCAAAGCCGTGGCCAAGCCACCGAGAATGCCCTCTCCATTGTAGCCCCCCGCTTTACGCGGGGGACCTCCAGGAAGGCGCCCCCGGTGGACCGAAGGCGCTTTACAAAG
>QEPC01010552.1:982929-1012265 GCA_003113815.1 Sphenodon punctatus | reverse complement strand
GTCTCTCCCCCAGCTCCTGTCTCTCAGATTGTAAGCCCTAGGGGCAGGGACCGTGTCTATTTTATTACTTTGTAAAGTGCCAGGTACACTGCTGGTGCTATATAAATGTTTGCTAATAATAATAATAATAATAAAGTTTAATTGAAATCTACCTTGCTGCAATTTAAAACTATTCCCTTTTGTCCTATGGTAAACAACTACTCACCAACTTTTTTTGTGGCAACCTTTTAGATGTTCGAAAATGACTATCGTGTCCCTCCCCTTGGTCTTCTTTTGTCTAGGCTAAATACCGCCAGTTCTTCAAACTCTTCCTCACGTGAGATGCAGCCTTTATCATTATTGTTGCTTCCTCTTAATCCTTTCTAACTTGTCACTGCCCTTCTCAAAGTGCCGTGCCCCAAACGGAAAACGCTTCAGCTGAGGTCTCACCAGTACCAAGTAAAAATGGCACCCGGTGATAGAGCAAGGCTGTGGTGGGTCCATGCTCATATCCCAATTATTCCTCCGCCCCGCCCCCAGGCCAAGGGTGCAGGGTCTCCAGTGTGGGGGCAGGACTTACCTATGCAGGGGATGCCAACCCAGCTCCCAGCTCCCGCCCACTTCAGAGCATCAGCTTCAGCAACCCAGCAGGAAGAAAGTTGAGTGGGCAGGGCCAGCACTCCCCCCCTCTCTGAAAATTTCCTAGCAGTGCTCAGGCTGCTTGCGAAGGGTCCTGGGTTCAAGTCCCCCTCGGTTCATCACATACCATGTCTTGGAACTCATTTGAAGTGAGGAGCTGATCCAAACACCACCGAAATCAGTGGAGATCTTTCTTTGTCTTCAGTGGGCTTTGAATCAGACTCCAAATCTTTTTAAGGTCCTTACTCCATTTTCATTCTTCCCTAACCAGCCAGGCTCCCATGAGACTGTCTGATAAAGGACTTTAGAACTGGGCCGTTAGGTTAGCGAGTCAAGGAATCTTCCTTCTGATTAGTAACACGTGTTTCATTTCTATCTGGGTAACTTGGAACTGTTTGACAGAAGTCACCGCTGGAAGATTTGGGTGCAGAGAAAATGAAACTGCCTCTTCCAGTACTTCACTGGAAAAGAATTTCTTCTAGGCAAGTTGCCTAGCACGCTGCACTATATTCTTAGAAAGCAATAGATCTATGGAGGCTGGTTGTATCTGTTAGGCATTTACTGTAGGAAAAAGCTTGGCAGGAACTGATCTCTAGTGCTGACTGAAATTTAGAGCTTCTGTGCCTGACAAATTAATCTGAGTGATACCTCATTAGAACCTGCTTCCTATTAACTCCCGATTCTGCCACGCATCTGGAGTCAGGAGGAACACGTTAAAAGGAGAAAAGCAGATTTAATTTTGAATTCGTCCCCCCTCCAAGACTGGATGCTCAGGCTTTTGTCATGTCTGGCACATCCCAATGTATTCAAGCTTCAATGACTGGGGGGCTGATTTTTTTATGTATCTCCTGCTAGTTTAAATAATCATAAGGGGCATGAGCTCTGTTATAAGGATCTGCTTTTGCTGAAGTCTTTCCTAAAGACCTGAAAATGCCAGGGGATCATCTCGGGAAGTCTAGATCCAGCATATCCCTGGGTTTAGGAATCCATGCAGAATGCAGCGTTAATGCAGTACAATTCAATATCACAAGCCCCTCACTACACATACACACACTCAGAATCAGGGGAAAAGTTCATTATACTCAGGGGGTCATTAGCACTACTTCAGTAGGGCTGATGCGGCAGCAGCTTATACCGCGCCACGATTCCGTTCCGCCATTTCGGAATTGCCCACGCCACACCGCGACATTTCTGCGGATATTCCGCTAATTCCGCCGGAATTCTGCAAATCGCGGAATTGCGGAAAAATCGCGGAAAAATCACGGAAATCGCGGAAACCCGCTATTCCGCTATTTTGTGGCGCTGGCGGAATTGCGGAAATAGCGAAAATGTCATGTTTCCACGATTCCACTAAGTTGCGGAATTAAATAAGCAGAACCGCAGAACCGCGGAATGAAACCGCGGAATGAAAGCCTCTGCCATGCCATTCCACTAATTGCGGAAACACTGTTTCCGCCGGAAATAGCTACCGCTGCGATATTCCGCTACAGCCCTATACTTCAGTATAAGTGAGTGGGGCACAGCACTCCTGTTCAAACAGCTGATTGATGGGAAGCCAGGGCTCCCCAGCCACCTGCATTGCAAGTCAACACCTGCATTGTAAGCCTCATTTTGTTTTGTACTGGGAGTCTGTGTGACGTTGCGGGTGGATGGGCAAACACTTTGGCAGCCCCTGACTCTGATCAGAATCAGTCCTACCAGAATGATCATATCAGAAGAGCAATTTTAAATGAGAAGGAAATGTTCTTAAGGCTGGAATTTTTATAATCGGGGGGTGATTTATTTATAGGCAGCGTTTGTTCTACTGTAGTAATTTTGCTATGGGCGATTCCCTCTGGTATTCATACTTGGAAAGGATTTTGTTAAACATAGAGGGGGTGATGTTGCAAGAACTGTGAGGGGATTAACAATTTATCTTTACAAATTCTTTAAAGCTATGATTCTTAATGCATATGTTCTCAGCAGAACAATATCCCCTATATCTAGAAACAGAGTTAAAGGGTGTCTTTCCCATGGACAGCTGCCCCGCCTCGCCCCCAGGCAGGCTTTTCATTTAAAGGTGGCCCACCAGATGTGCAGGCAGAGCACAGGTGGGGCAGACTTTCCCTGCTCCAGGTGTTCCAGAACATCTCAGCAGCCCAACTCTGGGGCACCAGCAAGAGGCAGGGCTGCCACCCGTCTGCTTGGCAGACGGCTGTTGTAGCTCTGCTCTTGGCTGGGGGTTGCCTCGGCAATGCATAGCATTGCAGGCAATCTGCCAGCAATGCTATGGTGTAGGGGATAAGCGCCGTGTGGGTGGACTGTGGGCCCTGGCAGCTGCTGGGTTCATTTAAAATGGACCTTGGCATGGCTATAAGCAGGCAGATGTGGGAGGGCACCCCTGGACTTGCTTGGGGGTTCTGCACCCCCTTGTCTGTGTGAAAATGTGTTTTGTAGTTTGAACACTATCTTTTATTGGTTCAACTTCTGTTGGGAAGAGTATGCAAGCTTTTGAGCCACACAGGGCCCTTCCTTAGGCATGCAACAAGTCAGAACTATAGACTGAACAAATGCATGACAGATTATCTATCTATCTATCTATCTATCTATCTATCTATCTATCTATCATCGTCTACTGAGCTACGCGTCTTGCATTTTTTGATTTATAGTTGTGAATATTTACATTCCTAGAAAAAGGCCCCATGTGACCCAAAATCCTGGATACTCCCAAGTTGGTCCAATAAAATATATCATCTGAACTATTTTTTTCTCTGTCTCTGACATCTAGGACCAACACAACAACCACCTCTTTGCAGACTTGCTTCAGAAGAGAAGTGAAACTAAATCTTCCAGTGATACCTTGTTCACTTCCAGTGTGAGCTGATGTTCAGAGGGCTATGCTTTGGACTACAATTCCTGAGTTTTGTCTCCGCCTTTTCCTCTCGCTAAAGAGTCTGGTTCAGTTCTTGCATTGTTTTTACCTGGAGGTTACTGGTGCAAATGAGAATCAAGGCCCTGAGGCAGCTAATGCGAGGGGAAAGATGGAAATAACTATGCAATGATTCACAAGACTGTGTCCCTCCTAGTCATAAAGGTGAACCAAAGTTTTCATCCATTGGTTCTATACTCTGAAAATCCATAAATGCTGGCTTGCTGGTAGCTATGACGTGATGAACTGTCTCCAGGGCCGATGGAAGTCTTTAAACTTTGTGCCAGCTGTGATTTCACATTCTCACTGGAGAAAAGACTGAATTACTTTTGAGAACCAAAAAGAAGCTTAGAAATTGAGACAGGCTGATTCTGCCACCCGAGAACCCTAACAAAACACCCACCCTCCCTGCTGCTAACACATGTATTTAATGCAAGACAAGAGCTTTGAGAACTGCACCTGTTGAATTGTAGAGTCTCCAAGGACTGGTTAATTAGTTAGCATAGAGATTAGGTACATTCTGAACCTTCTGCTTCCCTGCAACATTACCACAAGCCAAAGGGCATGGGAGATTTAAGGGGTGTTTATTACATGCTGGGATTGACAACATCTGTCGGGTTGCCTTCTTTCATATTGCAGTCCTTCAGCAGCATGCCGATATACCAGTTACCAGTAAGAGACAAAATCCTTCACTGGAGCCCAACTGAGAAATCAGATTGATAGTGCTACACAGAATCAGTGACCTTGTTTTCTCTACATGTGAGCTCCTTGAATGGATTACTGGGATGTAAAATCTGAGTGTTCAGGTTGAGAGCAGAGCTAAAACAGACACTACCAGAACTGGTTATGCCTGTTAAAATTGTGGTACCCAAATAGCTTTGGTCAGATCGGGTACTAAGTAAGTAGTAAACTGCCTAGTGCTCCCCAAGTTACCCAAATTACCAGTTTTCTGTTACTGTTATTCCATTTTGCGCCATTTTGCTGATTACTAATTTACGATTTTTCTGTCCATATCCATTTATCTACTGATTATTCCTTGTTGTAAAGACACTAAATCTGTAACCCATTAAGCCAGAATGGGTCAATAATATGGTCCGGACCCAGTCCCAGTATGCATGGTTGTGCAGTTTGCACACACACCACATTCCCCATACAGTGATTTGCATGGGTTGCACGCACATTGCCCATGTACCCTTTTGCGCAGTGCACAAGGTTTAGGATTGGGCTGTCTGTTGGTAATGGAGTAGCAGTAATAGTTGGTATTTTGAGAAAGCAGGTACCTGTCTCAGCATTCAGGCTCTGGTTGGGTACTGTCAGAGCTGCCTGCCGTGGCTGCTGCTGCAACCAGCTCTGGAGCGCCGGAACACGCCGGAGAGTTGCTTCCCCCACCCACAGCCCAGTCGCTGTGCCACCGACAGCAGAGACGGTCGCAGCGGCACTGGAAGCCTCCCCGCAGCAGCGGGTTGCCAGGGCAACTCGACCTGATGCCAATCCCACAGACGCCTCGCCAGGGACCTCACGCAGCGTGAGGTCAGTGCCTGAGCCAGTGCGGCGCTCCACACGGCTGCAGGCACGCAAGGGGGTGGAGCCTGAACTATAAACCCCGGCGCTGTGAGGCACACAGAGCCGGTAATCAGAGCATGAGAAGCTGGCCCCTACCTAAGGTAAGTGTGGTTTCGTTATCTGTTGTATACTTATCTTAGAGTTGTGGTGATTGATATTGTGTTGTTCCATGTTCCCTGTTCCCTCCCCTGTGACTGAGTGTGCGAGTGCGAGGTGAGAGTACAGAGTGTGAGTCCCTTCCCCCGCCTGGGGTTCTTCCCTTCCCCCTCCAAGAAAGAAAGCCCTGTTCCTTACCCCTTTGAACCTTGGTCCCTTCTCCCTCAACCCCACACCTCCACCACCTGTTTCCGCCTCTTTGGTGGATTGTGGCGTGTCTGTGTTGTGCGTGCATGGTGCAAGGCCATACATTCACTGAACCGCTCTGTGCCCTGTGATGATAGAGGTCTGATCTCATTGAGATCTAAAGGCCATACCACTATCCTGACGGGCTTATTTCCCAGGTACCTCCTAACAGAGCGAGGGATTGGGCTCATTGTACGCGTGTGGATCTCTATCTAGCATTCCCCCTACTCTCGTTCCTCTTCTCCCCTTCTCTCCCCCTCCCCCGTGACTGGTACATGATAGGCTACCCAAAATGTCAGGTATTACCTGTGGGCACTGAATTTGCTACATGTTTCAACTCCAGTTAGGAGAGCGTTGCATCCATACTCTTTTATGAGAATTTCAAACGTATGTTTGTATAAGAGTTTCAGTTCCAAAGAGCGCACTTGATTTCAGGAGCTCTGTGGAATGGCTTTAACTCTGATCTTGGCATAAAGAGGCCATCCACAAAATGTCATGCTTTTTGGCATTTTTGACACACACATCTCACCTTCTTTTTCTTTGTCATTCTGTTATCGACCCTCCTCCAAAAAGCCTGTCACACAAATCATGCCCCTTCCTCCTACCTCCACATTTTAGTACTACTAACATAGAACCCCATTTACTGTATGCAAGGAATATCTTTTTTGTTTTGAAATTTAATCAAAAAAATCATCAAACCGGACTGTGATAGCATATACAACCAATACCCCCTCCTCCGCTTGGAACACGTTTTCACAACATTGCTATCTGTCCCCATCCTTCTTCTGTGACATACTTTATGGATAATCCCAAAGACTGATTGCAATGAATAAGAGCAATAACTTTCAAAGTAAAACATTTGAAGGGTGCTTGCATGGGTGAAAGTGTGACTGGTGTTTAGAGCAGGGTTGTTTGAAACTTTTCAAATGTAATATATTCTCGTCGGAAAATGTCCTTTTGTTGGCATAAAAAAATTTCATGGGAAAGGACTGGGTTTGGCAGGATATTCCATTAGGTAAACTGACACAGGATGGTTCATTTAATTCCAACCCAAATCAAAATGTTTTGCTTTGCTTTCTTGACTTCTCATTTCAGGTGAACTGTAATTTTTTCCTCTGTACAGTTGCCTTATAAGAACTGTAAGCTTCCAATTTCCCTTGCCTCCATATGGACTTGTTTATTTGAGTATACAAAGAAAATCTGGTCAGACTCCATCTCCCATGACACACTAGGTTTTCTTGACTTCATTAGTAGATGCATTGTACTCAAGACATGGGTAATAATGGTGTTGCTCTACTTGGTGCTGGTACTTGTGGTACTTGTGTTAGTAGCCCCCCCTCCACAAAAGACAGCCCCCTCATACTTGGAAAGGCCATGTGAGGCATGGATCGGTGGGCATTAGGGAGCCAGAGAGAGGATAGGGCCAAGCTGCCATGGAGCCTAAGAAAATCGAACCCTCTCATGTAGAAACTGGCCTGAGCTGGAAGGAAGGTGATTAAAGGGAGAGAGTCCTCACTAAGTACGGGGCCATTAAGAAAGGGTGTTCTCCTTGTTTTGAGAAACCACTGGTGAATAGAGCTTAGGTTAGCAACAGCCCCAAAGGCGTGGAAGATAGAATCCCCCACGGAAGCCAACACTCCTCCCTGCACCATCAAGAAAATGTGAACGGATGTTGGCGATTAACCTTAGACCCCTCCTCTCCTCCTAAATAATTGAAAATACCTTCCCCCATTCATGCCCAGGTGTGTTCTTTGTTCTCCCTTATGTTGTACCCCGGCCCCAGCCAGAGTCCCTATTGTAACTATAGACACCCACCCAGAGTTGCCTTGATGGGCCATTTGCGTCCCTTGTCCTCCTGAATCTTCCCTTTGTCCTCCCTCTGTGATGCCCCCGAGTCTATCCCAACCCTATAACTGCTCCTCGTTTCCCTGCTGTACTCTGAGAAGGTTTTGGATGCGGACATGTGCAGGTCTCCCTGTGTGTGTTTGTATCTTAAGAGATCTCCCAGACTTAGGTCTGCCCCTTCTTCTCAACCCCCACAAACTTCGCTGGATTCGTGGGCCACCTGTCCCCTTTTTCCACAGGAAAGGAAAGGTAACCTCAGGTCCAGATTTCCCCACTCTCTCTCTCTCTCTCTCTCTCTCTCTCTCTCTCTCTCTCTCTCTCTCTCTCTCTCTCTCTCTCTCTTTCTCTCTCTCCCGGATCTTCCACCCCCCCACTTCCCACCTCACTTTCATTTTCCCTATCACCGCTTGTGTTTTTCCTTTGATCCCGCCAGCTGTGTTTCTCTGTTTATGTGTATAAATAAACCTTTTAGTTTTATTGAATCTTTGTCTCCCTCTTTTCCTTCACTTTTGGGGAGGGTACATAAACTGCCTGTAGCGCGTATCTGTCCTCAGACTGATCTTTAGGACACGCAGGGACCCCAAGTTTAATGAATTAAGCTAATTCCCCCTGAAGTTAAGGAATGGTGGATATTGGGGTACCAACCCCCCAATAGTCACAAGTGGGAGGGGGTTCTCCTGTTAACAACAGCACCATGTCCATTTTGAGGCATTGTTCTTCAAGAAGGATTAAACAAATTGGAAGAAACGCAGAGGGGAGCATTGGAGATGATAAAGAAGCTAGGATACAAGCCGTAGGAAGAAAGGCTGAAGAAATTGGAAATGTGTAGTCTAGAGGAAAGAAAACCAAGGGTGGTGAGGGGGTGGGGGAAGAGATGATAGCAGTTTTCAAATGCCTAAAAGACTGCCACAGAAAAGATGGAGAGCAATTGTTCTCCACTGCAACAGAAGACAGAACAAGAGGAAATGGGCATAACTTACAGCAAGACAGATTTTGGTTGACTATAAGGAAAAACTTTCAAGAAACTTAAAGGCCATCTAGTCCAACCTCCTGCTCCAAGGCCGGATAACTTATACCTACAGTATCACGGATAGATGCCATTTTTAAACAGTATCCAAGGAAAGCCATTCCACAACCTTCCTAACAAACCTATTCCATTGTCCAAATGTTCTTACAATCATCCAATCCCCAGGGGTGGGCAAAGTTCCAAAGCCCAAGAGCTGTGTACCCAAAGTTTTCAAATGGGCAAGAGCCACAAGTCGTAGCTTCCTCAATCCCGGGGACGGAGCAGCATTGCTTCCTGCAACTCCTCCATGTTACAATAGACTACTGGAGAATAGGGCACATCGTGGTCACCAGGAGGCTCTGGTGGCGGAAATGGTGGTTCAGCATCTCTTGGTCCTGAGGGAGCTACATGAACATGCCCCTGGACAGCCACTGGCAAGAGCTGCAGTACAAGTTCCTGACAGCCATGTCTGGATCCCAAGGCATGATTTCCTCTCACCTCTGTTCTATTATGTGGGCGAAATTGTGGGAGGGAAATTCCATCCTTTCAAGCTCAAGTTTAGAAATGTGGATTGGAAACCTCACTCCTGAGTTCAATGTCTAGCTTTCCCACTGACTGTGGATCAGCCACAACCTCACCTCACCAATTTGAAAATGGATACTTACTCATCTCAGAGGAGTGGTGTGCGAGGTGTAATTATGTTGGTGGAGCCCTTTGATATTATCTACAGATGAAAGGTGTTCTAGGTTCTATTATAGCACAAAGCAGTGTGGTTATCACCTGAGGGCAGATAACCTGTGTTAATGACATCTTACTCAGGAATTCCTGCCTTTCAAACAATGAAGATATGTGCTCCAGGATGTGACATAATGAGTGCCCGGTCTGCTTAGGTGTAGAGAGTTTGATGCCCTCCCTTCCCAGTAGGAGACCGTGGCAGGAGATGGCTTTGAGAAGGAAAGTTTAGCTCAGATGTAATCAGGTGAGGAAATAAGGAAAAGAAAAAGCTCAGAAAGTCCTCATGGGAAACAAAAATTCACCTTCCTGTTTAATGCAGCTATTTTTAAAAAAAAAGATGGAATATTTTGTAAGTATTTTACCTTTGCAATTAAGATTGCAATCTAGATGATTACCAGAGCTTGTAATAAGGTTATATCCCTCAATAAAAGCATGCTCCAGTGTTGCAGGAAAGAATGCTTCAGGTCTGCTTAGTATGCTGTCTGTCTGGCCGGAAAGCAGCAAAATGCATTAAATGACTAGAAAAGGCTTTGTAGACACAGACCTGTCATCTGGTGTGAGCTGGCACAGAATATGCAATTCTCTTCACACTAGCTCCTCTGAGCAGAGCATTTTGGCAAATAGTTTCCATCCCTCACAATTGTTCCGTAACTCACATTTTTGGAAATAGTGGCTTTTTAAAATTGAATGATGGTTGACCGATCCTGTGACCTGGGAGAGGTGGGAACATGTCTGGCCTCCCTTGGTCACTCAGGTTCGCAACCTTGGGATGCTCCTGGATTCACTGCTGTGCATGTACTGTCAGGTTATGGCAGTGGCCGGCAGCGCTTTTTACCAACTTCATCTGGGCAGAAGGCTGCGGCCTTTTCTATCAGATTTGGATCAGGCCACTATCATCCATGCCTTCGTAACCTCGAGGCTAGACTACTGCAGTGTTCTCTACGTGGGGCTGCCCTTGAAGACTGTTCAGAAGCTGCAGTTGCTGTGGAACACGGCATCCCGCCTTCTGTCTGGGATGGGTCGCCGGGAGCATATTACACCAGTGCTTCGGAGTCTGCACTGGGTGTCAATAGCTTTCTGGGAACAATTGAAGGAGCTGGTTTTAACCTATAAAGTCCTAGATGGCTTGGGTACCATGTATCTGAAAGATTACCTCTTTCCAATAACCCCTATGTCCCGTTGTAGCCTCTGAGGTCAGCCGAGGGTGCCCTCTTGTGAGTGCCAGCTGCCAATGAAATTATTACAATGAGGGCAGGGGAGTTCTCAGTTGCTGCCCCATAATTCTGGAACTCCCTCCCCTTTGGAGGTTGGCCTAATTCCGAACCTCCTTGTCTTCCGGAAGAGATGCAAAACCTTTTTGTTTGACCTGCTGTTTGGCAGGCTGGGATAGGTTTGGATGGGAGTGGGTTGGGTTGGGGGTTGGGGGTTGATAGGTGGTGGGGTGGGTGGGGTGGTTGGGATTATGTTGGGGTTTGGGGGATTTTAATGTATTTTATATTTTTAATGTTGTTAGCCACCCTGAGTCTGTGGAGAACGGTGGGCTAAAAATGTAATAAATAAATAAATAAGTAATTTTTCAGAGAATAATAATGAAACCAATTGATCTTGAACATGTTCTGAAGCTTTTGTTTTATTTATTGGGTTTGGGGCAGTGGTGAAATGAGTCCCAGCAAAAATGGATATATCTGTCTTCCATATGAATAGGGTTACCATACCTCCCCTTTAAAAGAGGACACATATGAAAAAAACATGTTGCAGGGCTGCACTGGAAGCAGTGCGACCCTGCACCATGTACTTTTCATAACCGTCCTCTTTTAAGGGGGAGGTATGGGAACCCCGAGAATGAGGAGAGGCTCAACAGGTTCGGGCTGTTTAGTCTGGAGAAGAGGCGATTAAGGGAGGACGGGACAGAAGTTTATAAAATCATGAGCGGTGGGAAGAAAGTAAATAAGAAACGGTTCTTTGCCCTTTCTCACGATAAGCAAACAAAGGGGACACTCTCTGCAGCAGATTTAAAACAAAGAAAAGGAAGAATGTTTTCATTCAGCGGACAATACAGTGGTGGGACCTGTTGTCCGACGAGGCAGTGAAAGGCAGCACCATCATTAGCTTCAGATGGAAACTAGATCAGTTCTTAGAGGCTAGAGCTATAAATGCTTCAACCTCTGGCTAGCAGTAGTTGGGACTCGGGAGTGCATAGCAGGAGATGTACTTTTCTCTGGCCGCTGTCAGAGATAGGGCGGTATGCCCCGTTAAAAGAGGACGTGTGTCAAAAATACATGTTGCAGGGCTGCGTTGGTTCCAGTGCAGCCCTGCACCCTGCATTTTTCATAAGTGTCCTCTTTTAAAGGGGAGGTATGGCGACCCTAGTCAGAGACAGGATGCTTGGCCCAACGGACCATGGGTCTGGCTCAGCCTGGCACTTCTCAATGAGAAGTAAGAGCCACTGAGGGGGAGCCAGTGTCATGCAGTGGATAGGGTGCTGGACCTGGAGCTGGGAAGCCAGGGTTTGAATCCTCATCCTAGCCATGAACTCACTGTGTGGCCTTGGGCCAGTCACAGTCTCTCCACCTCAGTTTCTCATCTGTAAAATGGAAATGTGTGTGTCCATTTTAGATTGTATGTGCACTGGGCAGGTACTTGTCTCTGAAAACCTGTGACTGTAAAGTGCTGAGTAGTGCTGTAGAAATTATTAGTGGGAGTTCTTATGTTCGGTTTCTGTCCCCAGCTTCAGTGTTGCCCCCAACCTGCAGAGCAAGAGAACTGGGGCTGAAAGACTAAGGCAAAGTGTGGGTTCATGAAGCCAAGGGGTGAAAAGAGACATGACGCTAACCACCCTTTAACCACCCTCGGTGGTTATTTATGCATGTTGCAGGGCTGTATTGGTGCCCTATGCAGCCCTGTAACATGCATAAATAACCACCAAGGGTGGTTCAAGGGTGGTTAGCGTCATGTCTCTTTTCACCCTAAGTTGTAAGTGAGCACAATCTGCGAGACTGTACAATGTCTTACTGCTAACATGGCACGGATGTTAAGGCAGGAGCCTTAACTTGCAATTTCCATGCTTTTTAGTGCATGATTGAAAATGCAAAAACCTTAACTCTTCTTGTAAACCTGAGTTTTTTTGATTATGGAGTATACTGTTATATTGCTCTGCCGCAGTAAACTTTGTGGTGCACAGCGGGTGTGTTTCCTATGCCTGATTTGCTGTTTTCTATGTTTGAGCCCTAAGAAAGTTCTTAGTCGACCCTTGATCTATCTTGTTTTATACGCTTATGTTTGGCGCATTATACCCCGCAGGACTGCTGTGCCATAAAACTTCTAATCCTACCTAACCTGTGGCGTATTCTCTAGATGGGGGTTGTGCAGCACTGTAGTGTACATAAAAGTCACAAAGGGATGAGTGAATTATGGAAGGATTTGAAGGACATGGAACAAGAGAAGTAATCTTGCAGCAACATGGACCTAGTAGCCTCCCTTGTCTGGATTTTGAGCCCTGCATTGTGTGATGTAAATCATGCTAGAAACCAGCAAAAAAACACCCCCGCACATGAATGGGGCCTTCCTGGATCACTCCTAACGCAATTGCAGATCCCGGAGGTAGCCCTGCCCCCCCGCCCTCGTGTGGAAGCGGCCTTACTCTCTCTGAGATCAGAGAATGATGATACGTAATTGAGTATTCTCCCTGAGTTTGGAGGACGGCTGAGAGATCTCCCTTTCCCTTGTTCCTAGCCTCCCTCTGGTTCTCAGGCCTGTCCATCCCTTCGCTGCCCCTTCCCTTTGTGACACTTCTTAGCATTGTTTTGGGACTATTTTATTCCAAAATAAAGTACTGAAATACCCAAAAGGTGAAAATACTGAAATGAAGTGAAGCAACTGAACTGAAACGAATATCTGATGTGCTTAAATGTAGCAGAAACAAATCATTCTTTGTATCTCCTTTTCGGAACAATTGGAAGCGGTTGGTTTGTCAGATCCAATATAAATCGGGGATATTCCTTTCACAGATAGTGTGTGGTTTAGAAGCTCCTTTCTTAATGAGCGCATCTTCAGTCAAGCCCACCAGTGTTAAAGCAGAGATGGGCAGCAAAATAAGTGCTTGCAGGTTGGTTTTTTTGTTGTTGTGATGTAGTCAATTTGAGTGACAGTCCTCATGGCATTTGAATCTCTGATTTGAGTGGGGTAAAATCAGGAACTGGACACAAATGACTGAAACGAATGGATTGAGTGAAATGGATAAAAGGTGGGAACAGCACGAAAAGACAAAAATGGGTCATCGAAGGATGATCAGATGGATAACGTTCAATACCCAGTTTGCTCATTATAATTCCGATTTCACAGGTTTGTTTGTTTTGGGGTGTACTCCTTTAAGCTTTCATTTTGGACCAAAAGTCAAAGAAGCCTTGTTATTATGTATCTATTTGCACTTTTAAAACTCTGGGTGTCTTTAGACATAACAAAGATCGGGTGTCAAAACCCTTAAGCACGTGTTTGGCCGTTGTGTGTAAGCAGCACCATAACAATCCCAACACCAATTTGGCCACCCATTGAACACACAATGTGAACCCATTGCATCACAAGGACAATTTGCGTGTTCCGGCTGAAAACATGGCCAATGTTGTGTCTAATGATATTGTGTGGCATGTTAGCAGTTACAACACGGGAACGAGGTGACAGCCCTTGTGTGCTGAGATAGGGTGGCAAGCAAAACAGAGATTTGCCCCAAGATGTGTTGTGTGTCTAAACAATGCCACATGGTGAACACAGGGCCACACCAGTGTTCATATCAAGGTCAAAACACACATTCAGACACCCTTTGACGTTACGTCTAAAGACAACCTCTGAAAGGGAACTTGTACAATAACTTCTTACGGCCCAACCCAAAACCAACAAGACTCAACTCAAGGTATTAGATCTGGGTAGCACTGGGTGTGATTTTGACCCAATCTATTTGGGTTCAAGTCAACCCAGTTAAGGCACCACACCTTCCCTTTCGTACTTCTGTCACCTATGGAGTACCAAGACCAATGCCTCGCATGGGGTGAGTCTATGTGGTAAAGGGAATATTAGAGTGATTGGGTCCAGTGCTCCCTTCTTTTTCTCATATATCCCTTGTGGCATGCCATGACATCATGGTGCTCTGCAAGATGTGGAGTGAGGTCTCAGAAGAATCTGGGCTCTGAGACTAGGGCTGGTCCTGACCCAACTGGAGTTAGGCTTGGGTTGGGCTGAAAAGTACAACGTTGTTGGGAACTAAAACAAATGACCGTTCTTACAATACAAAAATGTGGAGTAAGTGGACAAATTGGGTGTACCACAGGTAACACTAGCTACTCATTTTCAGGATTAAGTATACATTTGGTCATAACATCTGTATATGCTAACACAACTTTCACTACTCATTTACCACAGGCTGGGAACTGAACAATCTGAGGTGCAGGCAAGAAGTAGCTTCCCTTGACCATAGACATGCTCATGCGTAGATAAGTGTAGTACCACACTTCTGGTCTGGGGTAATTCAAGAGCCTATAGAAACATGCAATTGTCCAAGAAACAGCTGGTGAGAGGAGATGTTTGTGTAGTCACTGGAACACACAATAATATAAATATCTGCAGGAGCAGCTCTGGGATTGGAATGACCTCCGCAATGTCAATGTGTGATGGATTTTCCATGGATTTACTGTTACATTTGGGAACACCATTTGCTATTTGACTCACTGCAACCATCTTGAAACCACTGTATAAGCCTTATAGCCTTACAGCTGTTTAATGTGCTAATTGACCACTCTGCTAATCAAATCTAGCCTCAGTCTTTGTTTAGCTCTAATCTCATTCCTGCCCAAAGAAGAGCGCTAAGACACTCCTAAGCTCACATGCAAATGCTCACCCACAGAACTTGATCCAACAAAAAGCATCATCTTAACTTCATTGCCTTGTGTATTGCACCTAATTACAAAAGCCAGAACGCTTCTGAGATAACCTTTCTCTGGCCGTGCACATCAGTGTGTATCTATATTTCTTTAGTCTGTCCTTTTAAAGCATAAGCATTGCGTGGTCCAGATCATGCTTCTGTTTTTTGTGAGCATTTCAAAGTTCCAGCGTTTTGTTTGGATGTTTGTTGACTCTTCAGTTCATTCCATGGTGAAGGTCTGATCCTGTGCTAATTAAATCCAGGGTAGTTTCACTGTTGCTTTCAGTGGGAATTGACAGGGACCCACGTTCACTGCATTTTCCCCATTGGCAGCCAATGCGGAAAACACATTGAGCATCGGTATGTGGATCAGACTCACAGTGTGCAAAGTGTGGTTGCTGCTTTGCCACCCCCTCCTGCCTATGCATCTCGGGGCAGCTAACAACATTATAAAAACCAAATAACATCATAAAAACATTAAAATAGCCCAAACAAGGAAAAAAAACCAACCCTAACCCAACCCACCCATCACCCGTCTCTCTCAGCAAAGGCCCGGCGGAACAGCCAGGTCTTACACTGGAAGGTGTAAGACCAGATGGACCTGCAACAGGAGGGAGTTCCACAGCCACGGAGCAGCCATCGAGAACGCCCTCCTCATGTTCGACACCCGGGAAACCTGGGGGACCTCAAGGAGGGCACCCCCCAGCTGACCGCAGAGGCTGATCCAGGATCCGGAGGGTGAGGCAGTCCTGCAGATAAGTGGAGTCCAGGCTGTTCAGGGCTTTAAAAGCCCAAACCAACACACTGAATTAAGCTCAGAAGACTATTGGCAGTCAGTGCGTGCGCACGACGACTCGTCTTCCTAAGGGGACGTGCCACCCCATTCTGCACCAGCTGCAGTCTCCGGACCATCACCAGGGGTAGCCCCATGTAGAGTGTGTTACAGTAGTCCAATCTCGAGGTAATAAAAGCATGGATGATTGTGGCAAGGTCCAAGTCCGGCTTAAGCCGTCGTACCAGATGTAGTTGGCGAAATGTGCCCTTCGCCACAGCCACCACCTGGACATCCAGGCAAAGCTGCGGGTCTAGGAGCACCCCCAGACTATGGACCTGGGATACCAGGGGAGGATGGACCCCATGAATGATGGGGGCCATCACTCCCCCAGCTTTTCCCACAACCATCACCTCCATCTTGTTGGGATTCAACTTCAGGCGGCTCGCCCTCATCCAGTCCCCCACAGCTGACAGACACCGGGTAAGCACTGAGGCTGCCGGGTCTGGGTCTGATGAAAAGGAGAGACACAATTGGGTGTCATCAGCATATTGATGACACCTTACACTTACCCAGTGGTTTAGTTCAGAACTGGCTTGCTTTTTAGGTCTCAGCAAGATCTACCAAAGAAGCTGAATTTGAAGAGTTTTTGGACATGTCCCATTGATTTCACTTCAGGGCTTGCAGTAGGGTTTGTGGGAATAGGGTGAAGATAAAATGTGGGGGGCCCAGTAGCCCATTCCCTATCCCTCTACCCCCGTGGTAGCACCCGCAACCAGGGCCCTAAAGGTGGTCATGTTTGGGGGCCCTCTGGGAAAGCGTAGGCCCCCCACATCCTGTCCTGGTGAAAACAGAGTGAGACCACACGAGACAGGGAGGGGAGCCTACCACACTTTGGGTAGCCTTACCTCTCTGGGCAGCCAGGCCACGCGATGCAGTGCATTGTGTGTCCAGTGGACACCAGATGTTCCCCCTGGCCGGTGCAAACAGCTGGCTGCCATGTGACGTGGCCTCGGAAACATTCCAAGGATGCATCTCAGAGCTGGGGTAAGGCTGCCCAAGGTGAGGCAACTCGTGTGCCCAGGCTGCGCTTGGACCGCCACATGGGGACCACCGCTGTGGGGCTTGAGCGGGAGGCGCTGGCACCCTTCTCATCCAGCCATGTCACGGCCAGGGGCGGGATCTTGGTTGGGCATGGGGAGGGAGGGAGTTGGGGTGGGGTCGCGGCCTGTCCTGACCATAGCGGGAGCTCCAAGAACAGCCCAGCCTCCTGGCTTCCTTGCAGTGTGTGTGTCTGTGTGTGTGCAGCTCATGTGCCCTGCTCCCCGTGCTGGCCCCTCAGTTTGGAAGCAGCGATTGCCCACCATGGGAGCATGTGGGGATTGGGCCCTCGCTGCTCATGTGGCCTCACTCAGGGGCTACTGTAGGGCCCCTGGCCTGGTGTCCTGAGGTAAGGTTGACCCTGCTTCACCTGGAAGATACAAACTTCCAGAATATCTGAAAATCAGGCAGAATGAATGGGCAGCTGTGAAAATGTCTTCGGAAGTTATTTACCCAGGGTTAAGCAACAAGTGTCAGGACCCATGGCTCCAGCAGGTCCTGACTCCTCAACCCTGGTTTACAAGACGGAGTTTGGTGCTTTGCTGCCACAGCCCCACACTGGCCAGCCACAAGCAACGCATTCTCCTGCATGTTTGCTGTTACATCCTGAATTTTCTGTGTGTCTAAATCACTCACTCAGATCTTAAACTTCTGGCTCTTTGAACTTCTGTGTAGAACTTCTCCCAGAACTTTTGTGTGTAAAAAGGTCTCCTGGTAAACTGCTCTGATCCAGGCAGCTGTGGTCACTTGGTTTCCATGGCAGCCCCTCATGTCTACAGCTGCGGCTACTTTAGGCTGCCTCAGGGCAGCATTTGTGTGAAGAATGCATCCAGGAACTGCTTCAGGACAGTGTGTATGAGAAGAATGCATCTGGAACTTACTTGTGGACTTGTAAAACCAGAAGACTGAAAGACCAGCATTTTAAGGTGTGTGTAAAAATGCCCACTGTGATGTGCCTCAATCTGGCTGAATTCTATTATTGTGTTGAGTGGCCCAAGATCCACAATGGGTCTAATGTGAATGCAAAATGATTACATTTTCTGTCACTGCAGCTACCTCTCTGCAGTGAGTGAAAGTGCAAGCTCTTTGTCTGTGATAGTCTTCATTGTGTATTGATCGCTGCTTCACCTTGGTAGTGATTAACAGGCAAAGGATAGTACATGAGCCAGGAACTGCCCCAAGCAAAAATAATTTTTCCTTCTAAATTTCCCCCCCCCAAAAAAATAATTGCGAAGTTCTCACTAAAACTGGGAATAAATCTGTCTAGATCAATTCTTTCTTTTTGTCATCGAGGGCAATCCCTCATGTACAGGGCTGAAAGTGGGAAACAGATTTATCTGGAGGGTTTATAAAGAGGAGATGGAATGATCATACATGGCACAGGAAAAAAAAATGTGAAAAGATATACAAAGTCATGTTCATAGGTCTATATTTCTTCAAGGGGTCTTTATTGCACATGTTTGTACGTAAGACAGACAGAAAGAAAGAAAGAAAGAAAGAAAGGAAGGTTTTACAGGAGTGGCAGATTTTAAATGGCAACAGATTTAAAACAAGCAAAAGGAAGTACTTTTTCACTCAGTGGACAATACAGGTCTGGAATCCATTGCCAGAGGAGGTTGTGAAAGCCAGCACCATAACTAACTTCAAATGGAAACTAGATAAATTCTTAGTGGACAGAGACACAAATGCTTACTAGTTGGGGCTTAAACCCCTGGCTGCCAGTAGATGGGTGAGGTTAGGAGATGGGTCATGCCTCCGTGGCTTGTACTTGACTTCTCTCGAGCTGCTGCAGTTGGCCACTGTCAGATACAGGATGCTGGGCTTGATGGACCATGGGTCTGACCCAGTCTGGCATTTCTTATGTTCTTAGGAGCTAGAATGCAAGTTATATGAAGAAAGGCTGGAGGAACTGAGAATGTTTAGCCTAGAGTAAATCAGGCTAATGTGGGCATGATAGAAGTTTTCAAATATCTAAAAAGATTGAGAATAATTGTTCTCCACTGCCAGAGAGGATAGAACAAGATACAATGGGCTAAAGTTGCAGCAAGGTAGATTTCAGCAACATATTAGGTAACATATTTAAGAATATCTAAGAACAGTTGGGCAATTGAATAGGTTGTCCAGAGAAGTTGTGGAATTTCCTTCATTGGCTGTTTACAAAAACCAGTTTGACAAGCATCTGCTTGTAATCATGTAAGGCTAGGGCATCCTGCCTTGGAGCAGGGGGTTGGTCTAGATGGCCCTTCCAACCCTATGATTCTAAGAGATAAAAGTCCTCAAAGTAACAGATGTTGGCCTCAAAAGTAACAGATGGAGACAAAGGGTGGTTTCACATGAGCACCGCTGCGTGTGTGTCTGTGTCCATGGTCCATGCGTGGGGCGAGTGCGGGGGTGTCATGCATGGTGGGGAGCTTCATACGAGTGGCCCCATGCATGGCCACCCCATCCACGCAACACCCAGCCGATCCCTGCATGGGACAATCCGCACCCCCCCTCCAACCAAACTTACATGAGTGCTCCCCCTGAGTGGACAGTGGGTTTCCATGCGTGGGGGACGTCTCATGTAAAAACACTCAAAGTAGTTCAGATGATCTCTTTCACTGGACCAATTTCTGTTGGTGAGAGGATGCAAACTTTGAGCCACAGAGGGCCCTTCCTCAGGCACGTAACAAGTCAGAACTATTTTTCTGAACATAGTTCTGACTTGTTAATAGCCTGAGGAAGGGCCCAAAATCTTGCATACCCTCCTCAACAGAAGTTGGTTCAATGAAAGATATCTAAGCTCTATACATGATTCCTTAAACAGGTCTATATTTCTATGGGTGGCCTTTATTACTTAAGTGTGTGTGTGTGTGGAGAGAAAGTAGGGTTTGCCGTGTTGGTATAGGCAATAGAGACAAACTAGTACAGTGATATCTTTTATTGGACCAACTCCAGTGGGTGGAAGTAGGCAAGCTTTCGGACCTCACAGGGTCCTTTTGTCAGGGAGATCTGGGGTTACAAAATAAAGAAAAAAAGCCAAAACAGAGGTAGTTACAGTGCTGGGGGATGTGCCCATTGAACTCAGAGGGAGGGGAGAGGAAGAGGAGAATGAGGTGGGGAGGAGATGGCAATCCAAAAGGGGAAATACAACAAAAAGTAGCTGTTGATAGTAAATAACTAAAAGTGACCTGTAACTGTGGACAGCGATAGGATAAACGAATGCTTGTAAAGTCTGAAGAAAGAGAGAAAAACAGAGGAATAAAGGGTGGGGTGGGATATAGGACAGGTGTCCGTTGTTGTTAGAGGGAAGGCAGCTCCACATTATTAAACAATATTTTAGTATTGACACAAGGAGCTTCATTCACAAGGATTGGGGTTTGTTTATCATTTGAAACAGTAGTGCCTCGGAGCCCCACTGCACTAAGCTTTGTACAGACACATACCAAAAAAAGCCAGTCCCTGCCCCCAAAGAACTTATAAAGGTCACTTTTCTATTTTCATATTTCCATTTTGTTGCTGTTCTTGCACCCTGGAGACCTGATCCTAATCTGGTTTACGTGTCTCCACGGACTTGTATGGTGTTATTCCTGGGTGACACCAGTGTAAGGGAGGGTATGTTGACATGGAGTTAGGCTTCTTCTGACTTAATTAACTTGCATTCATTAAATTTCACTCAGTTAGGAGCATGGTTAATTTCAACTCTGAAAAAAGGCCCTTTTACTCTGTAATTGATTAGTTCACCAAGAAGTTTGGTTCCTATTAACGTTCCTTATTAAATGTATGCTTCACTTTGGGTACAAATAGATGCGATGGTGGCCTGCTGTGGCCGGGAAGCTGTCGGCATGTCTGTTTTGGTGCCGCCAGATAGTAGCCCGTTTCTGCCCCAGGGCTCACCTGGGCCGTGTCCTCAGAAAATCTCCGAGGGCACAACCCAGGCTAAGGGCCACCGACGCGGATCAGCACATCTGTGTGGCCCTGCTGTATGCAGCTGCTATGCAGGACCGGTGCAAGGACTAGGCACACCCCTGCGTGTGCATCCCTTGTGTAACCTGTGCACATATTGTGCACCTCACATGCAACCCAAGCACATTCTACACAAACCCCCATGTGCACACACCTAGTGCACAACACGCACATGCACAGCCTGCTTCTTGGGCACTGAGGGGTTGGTAGCCCTGCTCCCGCCCTGCTGCCCGGCCCCTGACCCAGCCTCAGAGTTTACCGGCAGTGGCAGCTGGATCGGGGACAGGGGAGGCACCCGTCCCCTTCAACTTGCGTGAGAAGCGGCAGCAACAGCTGGAGCAGGACAGATGGCAGTGGACGCTAGATCAAGGGGATGGAGCCACCTAGGGGGCATCTCTCCCACCCCCCAGCCAGTGCTGAACATGTTGCCAAGGCCACCTAGGGCAGCAAGTTGAAGAGGGTGCCTCTCCCGTGCCATCCAGCGCAGAGCTTATTGCTGGTGGCAACAGCAGGGCAGCTTGAGCAGGAGAGCTGCCCCCTTCATGTTGGCGCCCTAGGTGGCCACCCGAGTAACCTAATGGTAGCACTGGCCCTGCTGCTATGGCTACTTGTCATTGGCTGCCATGGCTGTCTGTCATGGCGAGGGGGCAGAGCACTGGGAGCAGGGCACGTGCGGGCTCCCAGCGGGCTGTGTGGGTGGCGGGATGGCTATCGGGCTGCGGGCACTTTAAGTTCTGTGCCCGGACCCAGCCCAGACTGTGTCGGCTGTGGCTTCCAAGACGGGAGCTGCCATGCAGCCCATACGTCTGTTTTTACTTTCCGGGTGTTCATTGAATAAGTATCCTAGTATATGATTGCTTTAGTTTGTGAGGGCTGGTCCTGTTAATAGCTTCAGTACTCTAGCAATTTTTAAACATAGGTTTTAATGTGTTACTTCCAAAGTCATTAATCAGCATGCAAGCTGGAGTTCCAGGTTTTCTAGTGCAAAGGTGACTAGAACTTGATGAAGGAGACATTAAGGAATCTAGTGTGAAATAATCGATTTAAACATGGGCCAAGGGCATTATTCGATGAATCGATGAATCACTCATTAAAACAGAGACTGGTTACATTTAAAAGCTACAATTCCAAATGATTATTAAATTATTTTAAAAAACCAATTATAAACCTAGCGGCAACAAAACAATCAATGGATTGTCTTGCATAAAACTATATTGGAGGTGCTATAGTATTGGTGCCTAAAGATTAACTGGTTAAAAGCAACACAGTTAATTAAAACGTTCAGTTGGTTCACAGCACTCATTGAAAGATGATTTTCTGGTGGGATTTTTTTTTTGTTTTTTTTGTAAATCTTCACTGCAGATGGTTTGGCTTTTTTCACCTTTAGTAAAACAATCATTCTTACGTTCTTAATGCTGGTTAACGGTGCCAGGTAGTGCTGACTTAGACAAAGGGCTTTATATTATTCACTGGTATCATCTGCATTTGGGGGCAGCCCTTTGGTTACCTGAGCACTATCTGTGACTGAAATGGAAAGTTGTAGATCCAATTTGTCAGGAATTCCGTTTGGTTTCTTTCAGTTTTGTGGGGTTACTTTGGTATTTCAGATGCATCATTTTTAGCTGCTGAACGTGCGCAATAGTGCAAATATTGCCCAAATGATCTAGCCGAAATGACCGAAATGTCAAAATAACTAAACTGAAAAACCCTGATAAACAAAAAAACGTTAAACAGAATAACTGAAATGGATACCAAATGTAGGGTGAATGGGTATCACTTATGACTTGAGTTGACATTTTTGATTCAGATAGTGTAGATTCAATGAGTTGACCTGTTTATTTGAGTTACCTGGTTGAGTTCTAGTGCCAGGTAATTTGTGCTTGGGAGACAACGTTCCCCTCTGTTACCACAGTAATATTGACTCCCCCACACTCTGTACTGTGCTAATGCTGGTAAACCATTCCAAACATTTTGTGTGTGTGTGTGTGTGCGTGTGTGTGTGCGCGCGCGCGCACATGCTCCGATTCAAAATACTGCACCAGGATAAGTCCCATTTGCTTCAATGGGGCTTGCATTAACAGAGTTTTTATGGCATGTGTGTGGAACCTTTAATTTTCTTGGGGGCCATGTTGGCGATTGAAAAATGGCCAATGGGCTACAATGATCATTATGGAGAGATGGCTTTACATTACCCCAAATTCTCAGATTTTATATTCATGTTTAATCCACAAAGTCTGAATTATTTTTATCTGAAACAATGGGTGTTAATAAATGTGACGCCGGCTCTGTGGTGGTCTGACCTGTCACAGGGAGGAAAAGCACAATGAACGCAGTCCGGACCAGGTTGGACCGCCAAACAAACATGTCCATGGCCAGGGTGCTGTGGAGGGCAGAGAGATGCACAAAAATGCACTCCCTTCCCCTGCACTGCGCCCAGCGCCTGGCCCCCACCATGGTGGCCAATGACAGCTTCCATGGTTGCCGGCCATGGCAGACCCAATCTGGACTGGATCTTGGTGGGCCACAGCAAATGAGATAGCTCGCTCTGGCCTGCTTTGCCCCAATTGGGCAGACCTTAGTCCAGGCTGTGACTCTGGAGGTCTCTAGGGTTACAGCCTGGGCTAGCCACTGACATGGCCCAGGGCAGTCCCAGGCCAACATCTGGCAGCACCTGCACAAACATGTAGGTCAGGTCTGGACCAAAACATGACAGAGAGGGCCAAAGAGGCCTGCCGTCATGTTTGTTAACACCCGATGAGAAATTTGTAGGGTCTGTAGAAAGATATGGGTGTTGCAACAAGATTCAAAGAAAGCATTTTGAGATAGAATGCATGATTGGGTGGATGTTCAAGGCAGGAGAAGGGAGGGAAGGGACCAGATCATGGAATTGGTCTATAGATCCTGCCCCTGCCCTTGGGCACACACCCTCGTCTCTTCTGCCTTCCTCCTGAGCATGCTCTTTCAACATTCAAAGGTAGGGACTGGATCCAGGTTCAGATACAGGAACAGGAAAGGGGGCAAATAAAAACCAGATACAGGCCAAATTTGGCCCATGAGGAGCCAAGGAGTCCCCACCTGAGGCTAAGAGAATAAGGTTGCTGCAGGAGTAAGTTTCTTTTTCCGTTAGTTTCAATAGGGAATATGACCTTACTTGTGGAGCGCATGAATAAGGTTGGCAGAATCCAGCCCTTATGATGGTGTGTGGATAGCGGGATATTATCCCCCTGCTTTAGAGATGAGGAAATAGAGGCCAAGGGGTTAAGTATGAGGTTTCAGGAATTGTCTGGCAGACCTGAAAACAGATCCCTGACCACCCATTGCTTTAAACACAAGATAGTGGCAAAAAAAGAAGGTCTTGCACAATGAGACTGAAATAATCCCCAGTCTCTCTGAAGATGCAGGGAGGGGTGAGCTGGCTCGGTGTGTACGAACACATGGATCATGGGGTAATCTAATGCATTTGTCAGCTAGTCTCATTCCTCTCTTGCTGCTCGTAATATGAGACAGACAGCTCATTCAGAGATCTGGGAAGCTCATCCTGCTGAGCACACCACAGGTATAGAAAAGATGTGTCAAATACATCACAGAGAGAGACACGTACAGAATAGAATTATTAGATGCACGCTGGGTGCTTGGGCCCGGTGCTGCATTACAGCAGCCTAAGATTCAGCAAAACGCAAACTCCTATCGTCCCCCATCAGTGGGTATCATTCCTCCATTTAGCTATCCAGATGGCAGGCACTGTGGGGGTGTTTCTCCCAAGAGTTAACCACCATAGCTCCTGCAGCTTGCTTGGTGGGACAGCAGTAGTTCTGCAATGATAGGGGATTTTATACTCATGGATAAGATTCCCATTTTCAGATAACCCTCTGAATGTCCAAATGATATCCGCAACCAAAATGGAAATGCACATCTGTTTTGTTTTTTTCCCCGTCTGTTTGGCTATTTGGTGTTTTGGTGATTTGGCTGTCCAGATACCAATTTGTTTGGTAACTCGTATGTGCAAATAGCCGAAATGAAGAAACTGAACAACCGAATATCCAAATATATGGACATCTGGATAATCAAATATCTGGAAACCGAGTAACCGGGGGAGGAAAATGACCCCAAATCATATCACTGTACTAAAGATTTTTAAAAATGATATCACAGTACTACTTTATCTCTATTGTTTATATTTGGGACCAACATGGAAACCTTATTTTCTCTACCCAAACCATGAAGCAGATATCCAGCAAACATGGATCTAAATCTTGGTTATTGTCCATTTTGGTGGATAAAGTCTGAATTGGATAAAATTGATGGGCATGATATTTGCCACAGATATTGGTTTCAGCACTAGGAAGCACATGCCCAGTGATATACAGGAAACACTTGCATCATAAACTTGAGCTATTATTGCACCATCTAATCTTCGCATGTCTGAGCTCCCCCTGCATCTCCCATGTCAAAGATCCTAGAAGTGAATTTCTTGGAATTCCTGGTACAATGGAGACATGTACTACGAGGCTGAAGATTTAATGTAAATTGACAGTGAGCTGATACATTTACAAACTACATGGATTGGACACTCAAAAAAAGGTTCTTTTTTTTTTTTTTAAACAGATGGTTCTGACTCCAAACCTAGAATCTAAACACCACCAAAGGATTTTCAAATCTGACCTGAACTAGTGATTTGTGTTCAAGGCCATTTCTGAATAGAAAGTTGCTTATTTGATAAGCCTAATTGGATACCAAGGGGAATTCACTTCTTACTTAATTTGCTCTTTTGAGTCTTTGTTTCAGTGTTTTGGTAGTTTGGCATTTGGGTATTTGGTACTTCGTTCACTTTGGCATGGTTTGGTGGGAGGGTGTTTGAATTTTTGACTGTAAATGTGAAGTATGTTTGCAAAACAGGATTTGTAAAAGGCACCCAAGGCAAAACAAGTCTTTGTTTCCCAGCCACAGTCTTGCTCTACAGCCAAAATGGCAGGCTTCAATGATAAAGAAGAAGTCAAAGTGTACATCATAGGACGCTTTCCCACGTTACTAAATACGCACTGTTTGCCTTCATGAGAGATTGCGAAAGGTAACGGGCCGGCTACACGGTTTTTGTTACATGGGAAAGCAAAGCCATGGGACTTGGCTCCAATCATGCAGAGGATGCATATCTGGAAAATCGAGCTTTGCTTTCCCACATGACAAAAGCCGCGAAGCATTTATCTCTTGCAGTTTCTTGTGAAGGCAAACGGTGCACATTTAGAAACATGGGAAAGTGCCAACAGTTAAAAAAGGTAAGACTCAGGGAGAAAAAATGGTAAAGTACCACATGGTAATTTACCATGGGCATACTTTGTGAATGTGACTATTTCTTCTTTGTGGTAAAACCATGGTGAGCAATGGAAAAGGTCCCCCTATATAGTCCCAGAAGTATCTTACATGGAACATCAAGGGTTCATCCTGTGTCATGGGGTGAAAACAGACATGACGCTAACCACCCTTTAATCACCCTTGGTGGTCATTTATGCATGTTTCAGGGCTGCATAGGGCACCAATACAGTCCTGCAACATGCATAAATAAACACCAAGGGTGGTTAAAGGGTGGTTAGTGTCATGTCTGTTTTCACCCATGGTGAAATGAGTGGCTAATTTGCTATCTGTGGGTATACCTGAAATTCCAAGTAGCTTGTTGGGTTGGGACCTGATTTCCATGGGTATTTTCAGACGTGATGAGATCACAGTGAATACCTACCTGTGGTCACTGTGCCCTGCACGTCTGTTTGGTGGCCGCCAGATGTTCGCCACACTGAATACCCACATGGGGTCAATTTCAACCACACTTCCCAGGCTCCCGGCGGGAAAATCCGCAGAAGCGTGGTGAAAGTGATTCCAGGCGGGCATCAATAAAAAGTAACATCTGGTCGGCCATCACGGCCTGGAATCCCCGGCGGGATTCTGGGCCGTGGTGAACTCGGCCAGATGCTGCGGCAGCATTGGCCTCACTGCCCGCCCATCTCCGCAGAGGGCGGGCGTCGAGGCAGCGTGGAGGGGGCGGGGCCGTGCGGCCGCACGTTGCGCTGCGCGGCCCTGCCCCCTCCCTGATTCCTCGCCGGGATCCCCGGCACGTCTGTTTGCCGTGCCTGTGTGATCCTGGTGGGGAATCTCTGGGTTGTTTTGGGGACGGGGCGAAGCCGCCCCGTCACATCTGAAAACACCCAATGTTGGGCACCAATTGCATGTGGATGAAATACTGGGTATTACCATTACCAATTTTCCATTTTACTGATGGACTCTCCATTTGACCAAAACAAAAAAACTAGAACCCCTGCCTCCTCCCACACAAAATTTTTTCAAACAAAATCCCCCCCCCCCCCAATCAGATACAGTACATGAGTGCCTACTTTGGGTTCAGATATTTTTCAGGTACTTGCAGGGTCACCCCAAAATGCAAATAAACCATTACCCATTTTAACGCTAGAATCCTCTATATGAGGAAGAACCAGCCTCTGACCTTAATCTGCATATGACCTTGACCTACATCCATCTTAGTTGCTGTGATTGGATGTCCCCACCGAGCGCTGAGAAAAGCTAATTGGAACCAGTCCATGATGCCCCCTCTCTTATGACACTGTGTAGTGGCAGATGTGAGCAGACTGAGAGATCCCCTCCGTTCTAATAGCCCTGAATAAGATAATTCAGTGGAAGGAAAAAGGAAAATCCTAGCATCTCCACATGCCTGAACTTTTCCCTGGTTTTCTGTGCTGGATGCTTTTATGTAAGAGCAATTTCTTCACTTACTGCCTAATCCCTAAAGTTCAGTGAGGCACAACGGGAGAATGGAGCCAGGCGAAGCTCCTGCACTGAATTACATCTCTTTCATTTCTTGTTCTCTTATGTACGGTTTGATCTTTTTATCAGCAGTCTATCCTGAGGGACTCGCAGTACTGTGCTCTGTCGCACAAGCTGGGGAAGGCTGCAGGCTTCAGAGGCAATGGATTAGAACACAGTCAACACTGTGCCATTCCCGTGGCTGCCACAAAGGCTGTGCAGAGCTGCCTGCTTTGACTGACCACAGCGAAAACTGGCCAGATTAATCGGCACGGATGTTGATAACGTGTCTGGCTGTATTTAGAAGAGCACATAATGACCTTTTTGTAGCGCTTGATCTCATTTGACATTTAATACACACGCAAAAATGTGGTCGTCATTGTTTATTTGGGTTTGGCGATGGCTCTTTGAGGACTCATATTTGAGAATCAGGTGTAAGGTGGAAAGCAGAAGATTATAAAGGCATACTTATCTCAGGAGTAGGCCTGAAACAACATGTGGCAGTGTCCGACAATTCGGAACTGTCAGAAATTGTCACTATTATCTTAAGTGCCGCAGAGTACCTGGAACTGTCGCAAAATGTCAGCTAGTACCGCAAATTGTTGACAAATGCCGTTGGAGCGGCGGCAAGGCGGTTGAAATATCAACAGTCAACAGCAAACAACACTGCCACTTCAGACCTGCTCAGGAATATGCATCACAATGAAGCCATTTCCATCAGTGAACTAAAGTTGATATAATGTGCATGTTGATGGCATCCTTTTTCGATGGTTCTTTGGCAACAGCTGAGAAATCCTATGTCACAAGTGAAGACAGATAACTCCATTTCCTCACAGGGTGAAAACAAATGTGCAGCTGACACGCCAGCTACATGGCTAGGGGAGAGGGGGCTGCCCCCGCCAGGTCAGGTTGGGGCACTGAACTGATGTGTGCCTGACTGGGCTGGCAGGCAAGCCCTCCTGACAGAGGAAGAGAACATACGCATGGCTGGACAACCCTGCCCCCAGTGCACCCCCAGAGTCTCACCTCCCACCATGACCGGCAGACTCACGGTGGCCAACTGCGCGCCGCCATGGCTGCTGGCCATGGCGGCCCCTGATTCCTGGCAGAGAATGGTGGCGGGAACAGACATGCTGGCCTGCTATGGCCCGTGCTGGCTTGCGTGGGTGGCCCTTGGCCAGGGCTGTGGGCCCAGAATCATCTGGGGGACCACATTCAGGGCAGCCACATACCTGGGTTGGGGCAGCAGTGGGCCCACATCTAGCAACCTGCAAACAGAGGCGCCAGTTAGTCTCTGGTCCAAGCGGGCCATAGTGAACCCTCATCACGTCTGTTTTCACCCACCACGTAGAGATAAAGGGCTTCTCTACTTTAAAGTTTGGGCTGGTTTAATTTGAAACCAGTTTAAGGAACCAACCTTCCTGCAGTCACAGGTTTTGTGTATTGTTTCTCAGAGATCACTTGTCATCACACTGCTACTTATTGTGCCAGTCTAGTTAAAGTAGCTTGTGAGCAGGTACCCCGCTGTATCCACTCAGAGTATACTGTGGCATTTGATGGGTTCTGTCTCATGAAGACAGAGCTTAAAAGACATAGGTTATTTTCCCTAGCCCCTCACACTCCTAGATTGCTCAATAAAGCTTCTTCTGCTGTCCTTTCATTCTGAGTCCGCATCTCCTCTACAGCTATTATTATTTATTTATTTATTTATTTATTATATTTGATATTGAAGACCTACCTCTGCCATCAGGCCTTCCCTATCTCATCATAGTGAAATTGCATC
>QEPC01010552.1:967763-982367 GCA_003113815.1 Sphenodon punctatus | reverse complement strand
GAGGCGCATTTTTTAAGTGCGCGAATTAAATACCTCGATTATGAGGTATTTAATTCGCGCACTTAAAAAATGTGCCTCCGCCGTAATATGCGCATATTAAGCCACTTCCGTCTCGTCTAATTAGACCAGGCAGAGGTTTCAAAATATGCGCACCGCCGACATGAAACGGAGCGCCGCTCGTCTAAAAGCGGCCTTAGATTGCAAGCCCCTTGGAAGTAGGGACCTGTCTATAACTATTGATTGTAAAGCACCAGGTACACAGCTAGTGCTAAATAAATAAATAATAATTCAGTGTGAATCAGTGGATGGCACACAGGGATGGAAATCAGGCAGAGCTGTGTGGGCAATGTTCAGTTAAATAGCAGTTAAATCCAATTGGAAGATGGAATAGAAATTAATTGTAAGATTTGATTACTTACTTGGATAAACCTGATTAGTTCAGCCTCATAATTTACCAATGAGGTTGATGGGTATTTTTTTCCTTTGTGTACCTAACACCTACACCTTATATACATATATGCAAAATAGGATAGATGCACTTACCTTGACAGAATGCTGTAAAACAACAAGCGAAAACAGAAGTGATGGCAGAGCACCTCTGTCTAAAACTGCTCCAGACTGGGAAACTGCTGGCAACCTGGTCAGAATTGGGGCCAGCAATGGAACAAACGTTCATGTGGGCAGAGGGGTGGAGGGAGGGCGTGGAGCTGCACAAATGTGCGGGCGGCCGGGCCCGTCCCCATGCTGTGTCCAGAGGTTCCCCCCCCCCTCCATGACAGGCAGCCATGGCGGCTGATCATGGTGGCCACTCTGGACCAGACCGGGAACAGTGGGCTATCACATGTGATAGCCCACTTCAGCCCAGTTGGGTGGGGGTTTTCCCGGGTGTGCTGGTGACTAGCCCAGGCTGTGATCCTGTAGGTCTCTGGGATCACAGCTTGGGTTAGGTGCCAACACACCCAGGAGAACTCAACAAACATGACGGTGGCCTGCAGGCCAAAGCAGAGCCAAGTGGACCTAAGTCAGCCACCGTCATGTTTGTTAACACCGAAAGGCTGGTGACCACAAATGGAGTTTCTAGATTGTTCAGTTAGGTCCCAAACAGTCAGGATCTGCATAATGAAATATGCACATTTTCAGTGTTCGGAGATTTCTGTGGTTTCTAATTGGGGTCACAGCCTAAACATTTGGGAACCAATGCTGTCTCTTTGATAGAGTTTCTAAGAGATGTAGGCAGAGTAGTTCAAATGATTTCTTTTATTGGACCAACTTCTCTTAATGAGGATGTGCAGGCTTTCAGGCTACACGGGGCCCTTCCTCCGGCATGTAAGCATAGCCAGACAGAAATATATACATGCTTGAGGAAGCGCCCTGTGTGGCCCAAAAGCTTGCACATTCTCACCAACAGAAGTTGGTCCAGTAAAAGAGATCATTTGAACTTATCTGTCTCTATCTCTTACATTTGAGGCCAACACGGCAAACACACTCTCTCTAGATAAGAGTTTCTAGAGAGCCTTGGGGATACGTGCTTGGAGGGATAGATATAGTAGTCAGCTTTGTTGCTAATTGCCTGCTTCACTGGAATATTGCTATTGGGGCTGGCTAATCCGCAACAGCCTACTGGGTTTATATTGTATATAGCATGAGGTCTAGGAACAAGAGTTTGGACAACGGCTTCAATAGAGTTAGAAAAAAAATCATGTCAAGAGAGATGAGAGGAAACTGTCACAGTGACACATGTCAGAGGCAAGAGACTGAAGCCAGGAGGGAAGATATTACCTCATTTAGTTAAGCTGGCTATAATGGGGGCTTGTTCTAATGAATTATCATTAAGGTCTATCCCATATATGTATTTCCACCAGCATAAGGGCTATTTTGTATTAGCAAATAGGCTTTAAAGCAAGATGCGAAAGCTCAGTTTGAGATCCCCCCATCTTTTGCAGAGTGCCATTCGGTCATTCAGAACAGGACTCTCTTGAGGGACCTATCTTGTCAGCAGAATCCATTTTCCCATCTCCATCTTCTCCTAGAGGCTATGAACTGCAGCTTTAGGAGACCTGGCCATACTTCTGAGGTCTGTTTGTGTCAAGGACTGAGGCATGGGTGGTCGGGCCTCCTGGTTGGAGCAAAATCCAGGCTGGAGTTGAGTCATGGCAGGATCAGGGCTGGGGTGGGATGTCCAGGTGTGAAGTGCAAACCAGTGGGTCAAAACCAGGAGTTAGTTCCTACCAGCAACCAGACCTAAATAAATTAAGTGAAACTCCAGCTTAGTGTTGAGTTATTTATCCACTACTATCCAGTAACCAGCAGTATCTGATCTGCTCTGGAAAGGACCGGTCACCAAGTGGTATCCATTTTATTGTTCAGGGGTTTACCCCAGTGGTTCTCAACCTGTGGTAGGGGTCCACGAAGCACATCCAGGGTGTGCACGAGAAACAAGCTGCTTCTGTTGTGCTTTCCCTGCTCCCATCTGCTAAGCATATATTGTGACGGCTGCGACTCCCAGCCGCTAATAATCTGTTCTGCCCCTGCAGGAGGTTCCAAGCCACTAATCAGCTGTTTTATGGTTCTGGGGGCCTTTCCAGGGTGACCCTGATAGAAGAGGAAGCACTGGTGAGGCGCGCGCGGGACCAGGGAGGCACATGGGTTGCCAACTTAGCATAAAATGTTCACTACACCATATATTTCCAAAGGGATTCCTGCCTCCATGCAAATTTTTTAGGGGTCTGCAAATGAAAAGAGGTTGAGAACCCCTTGCTTAACCTCTTCACCATTTTACAATATACCACATAATAATGCAATGAGCAGTTTACCACATTGCCATTTACATTATTAACCATAACTCCTTTTAGGTTTATTTCCCACTCCCAGACTAGGTTTCAGAGTAGTAATATTAACGTTCAGATATGCACTAACCCTGCAATGTGGTGATCCGGTAAACAGCGTTAAACCGGTAAGATGATAAATTGGTTAACCGGTAAGATGATAAATAGGTTAGCCATTGTGGTATCATCCAGTTATCCAATTTGTTGGTTAGCCATCACAATAATTGATTATTGGTCAAATAACCACCAAACTCTTTTGAATAGTGAATATTAACCGTGGATTGCAAATTTACTACTCAGCTTGCCTCCAGCTCTCTCCAAGGAGTCTGGCATTCAAAGCTCACAGATGGTCTTTGATCACAGGGCTTGCTAACTTTGCCATTTGTTTATTAATAGCTGCATACACTTGAGGCCAGGAGCTGCTTGTTATCTGTATTTGAGGCAATAAGGAGCTCCACTCTGCTGTCAATCAACTCTATTGCTGCATATACACAGTAGAATAAGTGCTCCAGAGCTAGGCGGACAGTCAATAAGTTGCTCAACATTCTCTCAACTCTCCTGCCCTAACCATTTCCCTTCAACGCTAGGCTCCTGCCCTCCATTTAGCAGGATGGGAGGATGTGGAGCTATTCCCTTCCCCGAGCTCTGTATTCCACATTTTCCAGAATGAAGCTGAAAGAAATAGTAGACTTTGTATATACTGGTATTTGCATTTTTGGACAGTTTTCCAATGATACTCCTAACCAAAAAGGAAATTCATATATTTATTTTATTTATTTATATTTTATAATAAAATTTGTATGCTGCCCCCTCCTGCTAAAAGCATCTCGGGGCAGCTAACAATATATTAAAACAGTTCAAACCACAGTAATACAATTTAAAACATAATTAAAACACAATGTAAAACAATATATCCCCACCATAACCCAACCCCCCCCTCTCAGGAAAAGCACGGCGGAACAGCCAGGTCTTACATTGTCTTTGGAAAGAGGGGAGGTCGGTAATCAGGCGGACCTCCAATGGGAGGGAGTTCCACAACCACGCTGTGGCCACAGAGAATGCCCTCTACAAGGTCGACACCCAAGAAACCCAGGGCACCTCAAGAGGGTGCCCTTGGCTGACCACAGGGGCCGATCCAGGACCCGGAGGGTGAGGTGGTCCCGCAGGTAGGCATTGCAAACGGCCCAGGCCGTTCAGGGCTTTAAAAGTCAACACCAACACCTTGAATTGGTCCCGGAAAGCTACAGGCAGCCAGTGCAGAGAGTGAAGCATGGGTGTAATATGCTCACTTTGGCCTGTCCCCATTAGGAGATGAGCCGCCACATTCTGCACTAGCTGCAGCCTCTGAACCAGCACCAAGGGTAGCCCCACATAGAGTGCATTGCAGTAGTCCAATCCTGAGGTAATAAAAACATGGACGCTTGTGGCTAGGTTGGAGTCTGAGGCCGTTTTCAGACGAGTGCGGCGGTGCCCGTGCTTGTTTCTCAAAAAAGCCGACAGCCCGTTCCACACGTGACGCTGCCGCTGTATACGTGCATGCGCGGGCGATGCGCATCCATTTCCGGGCGCGAACTGACCGGGTCGGCGATCGAGGCTGGTCATATGTGGTCGGAAATGGAAGCGCATCGCCCGCACATGCACGTATTCGGCGGCAGCGTCACGTGTGGAACGGACTGCCGGCTTTTTTGAAAACAAGCGCGGGTGCTGCTGCGCTCATCTGAAAATGGCCTGAAGCATACGGCCAAAGCTGACGCACCGGATGTAATTGGTGAAATACCTCTTTCGCCACAGCCGCCACCTGGACATCCAGGTGGAGCTGTGGGTCTAGGAGCACCCCCAGACTCCGAACTTGAGATACCAGGGCAGGACAGACCCCATCAATGATGGGGGTCACCACTCTCCCGGCCTTTCCCACAACCATCACCTCCATCTTGTCAGGATTTAACTTCAGACAGCGCGCCTTCATCCAATCCCCCACAGTTGCCAGGCACTGTGCAAGCACTGAGACTGCTGAGTATGAGTCAGATGAAAAAGAGAGAGAAAGCTGAGTGTCCATCAGCATACTGATGACACTGTATGCCAAACTCCCTAACAACCTCCCTCAAAGGCTGCATATACACATTCAAGAACGGTTCCATCAATCCCTGCCCGGTCCCTCAGCTGAGTTACCAACAGCTCATGGTCAATGGTATCAAAAGCAGCCGAGAGATCTAATAGGATTAACAGGGTCGAATGACCCTGGTCCAACTCACGGGAGAGGTCATCGACCAAGGCCACAAGTGCAGTCGCTGTGCCATATCCAGGGTGAAAACCTGACTGCGAGGGATCGAGAAAGTTAATCCAGTCCAGATGCCTCCCTAAAAAGGGAAGGTTAGAGACCGGCCGATAGCTGGCAGAGACGCCAAAGTCCAATGATGGCTTCTTGAGCAGGGGCCACACCATCACCTCCTTGAGGTAACTCGGCACCCTGCCCTCCCCCAGGGAGGCATTGACAATCCCCGCAAGCAATGGCCCTAATGTCTCCCGACTGGCCTTAACCAGCCAGAACAGGCATGGGTCTAATTCACAATAGGTGGCTCGAACAGACTCCAGGGCATCCTCCGCATCTGAGGGCGACACATTCCGAAATTCATCCCACAAAACAGGACAAGGCGGGGCTTCCACTGTCTCTGGTTCACCCACTGCTAAAAGTGTAGCGTCAAAACTGTGGTGGATCTGAGTGATTTTATCTGCAAAAAAGTCCACAAACAAATCACAGCGGGCATTTGATGACTCTAAATCTAGGCGGAGGGAGGCCGGACTGACCAGCCCCCTCACCACCCAGAAAAGCACCGCTGGGCATGACTTAGCAGACGCAATGAGGGCAGCAAAGAAAACTTTCTTTGCTGCCTGCACTGCCATGGCATAGGTATGCAACCAAACTCTGTGCCGCAATTGATCAGCTTCAGCACATGAGCGATGCCACCATCTCTCTAACCGCCATCCTTCCCGCTTCATCCACTGAAGCTCCTCCTTATACCACGGGGACCTGCGTTGTCAGCGGTTCGGGAACAGATGCCTGGGAGCCACCCGGTCAATGGCCTTCACCCGCAAGGAATTCCACCTGGTCATGAGGTCATCGAGTGAGCAGCCATCGAGATCAGAGGACACATCCCCTAAAGCAATCTGGAACCTTCTGGGTTCCATAAGTCGTCGGGGGTGAACCATCCTAACTGGTTCTGCACCCTCCCGGGGGCTGACATGCACCAGGATACCAGCCCGGAGGAGATAATGATCCGTCCATGACAAGGGCTCTGCTGACACCTCCCCCACTAATGGATCCCCTGCCTCAAGGCCTGTGCAAAAAATCATGTCTAGGGTTTGTCTTCCAATGTGTGTGGGGCCCACCATCCACTGAGACAGGCCCATGGTTGCCATGGTGGCCATGAACTCATGCTCTGCCCTCCAAGACTGGCATCGGTATGGATATTGAGGTCCCCCAGGACTATCGCCCTGGGGAACGCAGCACCACCCCCAACACCAGCACAGTCAGTGCGGATAGGGAAGCTGCCATACAGGTAGGTGCCTGGTATATCAGCCGTATCCCTAATCTGTCTCCGGTCAAATCCAACACCAAATGCAGGCCCTGTATCCCCATGGTAGTTTGCAGAGGAAATCTCTTCACAGACAGTGTATCCTTTAAAACAATGGCTACACCCCCCCAGTCGCGGCTGGTGCTGCACGGAGTACCCAGCTGGAACAAGGTCAGCCAGTATAGGCCCCGACTCATTGTCCAGCCAAGTCTCTGTGATACATGCGAGATTGGCTGCCTGGCCCAGGATCATCTCCCAGACCGTAGTTGATTTATTGGCTACCGATCTCGCATTCATCAGCAACAGCCCAAGGCCAGGGGCCCTCTGATTCCTAATCACCTCACCATCTGCCTGGGGGCTAGTGAGTGGGACAGGAATATAATATCTGTCCCACCTCACCGTTCTAACTTGCCTCCCAGAGGGACCATAATTCCCCCGGCCCAAGATAACCCCTATAGCTGTGGACCCCCCTGGTCCACCGCCCCAACCTCCCCCCCCCCGGAGGCCATCCCGCCAACCTCCCAAGGGAAAGCCACACCCACTACCCTCCTCTTGCATCAGAGGGCAGTTCCACCCCCCCAGGGGCCACATCCCTCCCTCACACTGAGGGAAGTCGCCCCTGCCTCCCTCCCTCCCTCCCTGACCCAGTCCCCACTCTCCCATCCCCCCTACCATCCTCTGCCACAGGATGGTAACCCTCCATCCCCCAGGGGTTGCCCCTCTCCCTCACACCAAGGGGGACCGCCCCTCCTTCCCCAACCCATTCCCTTTGTCCTCTTCCCCAAAATGCAGACAGGTAATCCCCCACCACCCACCCTTGTCCTACTTCCTGTATCCCCTGCCGATTATCGGCAGTGCCCTGGCCGTCTTGGTCCTGCTAAGGGTCACGCCTAAGGGCCCTTTGGTGCGTCCCTTAGGCACGCGCCTGCTGCGCAGCCAGGCAGCCAGCTGCTTTTGGCCCTGCTGGGCCAGAAGTTCGGTTGTGCACCCCGCCCCGCTCCCCTCCTTGACAGGGGGAGGGGGAGATGGTACCTGGGGTTGGGAACAGCTGCACTTAATATATCTACTTATTCGGTTATTTTGAGATGGCAATTTTGTTTGTTATGATGAGAAAGTGTGTCTGTTGTGTTGGTCCAAAACATAAGAGATGGAGGCAAAGTTGTTCGGATTATATTTTTATTGGACCAACTTCAATTGGTGAGAATGTGCAGCTTTCGGCAAGTAAATCAGCAAGTAATTCTGAAATAGGACGGATGTGTTGGGAGTAGGTACCTGAGTTATCACCCCCAGGAAATACTCACAGTTTGAGTACTATGCTGGGGACCTGGCGGGCTGTCTGAGTACTTCAGATACCCAATTACCTGAAACATTGGGAATCATAACTACCAATTTACTGATTACTGATCAGTGAATCCATAATTTGGTTCAGGAAAACAGCAAAAATATATATATATGGGATGGTAACTTTGAAAGAGCAGGATGAAAATTTGAAAACTTGAAAAGTTGGAACTAGAAGTTGATATTTCTAGGACCAGAAATCGGGACATTGTGTAACCCGCCAGGTGCTAATTCGATACTGGTTAGTTCTTGAAGGTGGCGGATCATGTCAAATACCAAACAGTTGACAGGCTTACCCATTTTTCTGGGTACTTGTTCCATCTCTAATTCGGAATAACTAACAAAACTAATTAGGGATTTATTTTTTCTCTCCAGTAAACTCATTCCCATCCACAGGTGTCTTAGAAATGTCCTCATTCTCTCTTTACTGAATGGGTTCCAACTCTGAGAGAGGAAAGAAATGAAGTAGTTCTGATATTAACTTTTGTTGCAGCAACTTCTGCTGGTGAGATTTTTTGAGGTTAGAGGTGACCCTGAACTAAACGCTTAACAGTGCTCTTCTTCAGGCAACTCTATACTTGCCTGAAGAAGAGCGCTGTTAAGCTCAAACATTTGTACACACTCATCAACAGAAAGTGGTCCAATGAAAGGTGTCATGTGATGCAGTTCACCTAGCCCGGCATCCTACCTCTGGCATTGACTAATTTCAGTTGCTTCAGAGAAGTGCACACCAGGTCCTAATTTTATGTTGTATATATTGTATATCTTTTGTTATGGCCATGTGGCCAACAATAAAATATTTACTTAATTACTCCCAATTAAGTGATCCATTTCCTACTATTCATTCCCATCCCCCAACAGTCTCATTCCTTGACCATCTTAACTAATTGTCATTTATGGAGCTATCCATTTCCTTCCTTCCTTCCTATTTTTATTCATATATAAATAAATATATTTAGCATATATAATACATGAATAAAAACCTATTAAAATCCCCTATTTCACTCTCTCTTGTCATCCCCAGATCCTCGCCTGCCAAAGGCCTAGCCAAATAAAGAACATAAGAAATGCCATACTGAGCCAGACCAATGGTCCATCAAGCCCAGCATCCTGTTTCCAACAGTGCCCAGGTTCTGTTGCATGGGAGAAGGACCAGCAGTCACAATGGGCAATCCATTGCCTGCAGATGACTCCCTGCTCTCGACAGTAAGAAGTTCCCATCCCATAATGTACTTGGCTAATAGATGTTAAATTGACCTATTCTCCAAGAACTTATTCAGTCCTTTTATCAATGCAGCTATACTACTGGCCCTGTCAACCTCCTCTGGCAACAAATTCCACATTTTAACTGTTTTGAGTAAAAAAATAAATACTTTCTTTTATTTGTTTTAAATCTGCCACCAGTTAGTTTCATGGAGTGCCCCCTAGTTCTAGTGCTACTTGAGAGGGTAAATAAATGTTCCCTATTTACCTGTTCCACTCCACTCAAGATTTTATAAACCTGTATCATATCCTGTCTCAGTCTTCTCTTCTCCAAGCCCTAACCTATTCAACCTCTCTTTGTACAGAAGCTGTTCCAAACCCAAACCCAAAGTCTTACATTGCTTCCAGAAGATGAGTAGGTTCAGGCTTAAAAAACCTCCAGGGGAAGGGAGTTCCATAATTGTGGTGCGGCCCCTGAAAATCTCCTTGCTGTATGAACTTGAAGAGTCAATGGTATATGCAAGAGGGTTCTCTTGGCTGATCTCAGAGACTGCAATGGGAAATAATGGAGGAGTTGGTCTTTCAGATATATGTGGTCCAGGCTTATTTACTTATTTTTTGAACACATAAGAACAGCATGCAATATGTTAAAATACTCCTATTTAGGTAAAACCACCCCTAAATTCCATGGAAGATATGGTTAAGTAGTGAAAAAAATCCCCATAACATAGGGGTAACATAGGGATTGGGTTTGAGACTTTTGCCACATAATTATAGATGAAAGAACCAGAAACTCACACAGAGGTCCCAATTTCTGTCCTGGCCCTACTGAGTTTGAGCGGGCTTGAAAATTGCTGAAGTAGCCCAGGAGCAAAAAGAAAAAGAAAAAAAAAGTTCTGTTTTATTTGAAATCACGTGCTTGGTTCATCAGTGAATTAAACATTGGTCCCTAACATGCCCTTTCCAGATGTGAGAGCAGCGAAACTGCGGGCACTAAAATAATTTTGGCAGGGATCAGGCAATTGTGTAAACTAATAATTAAAGTGGAAAGCATATGCAGATTGTGAAGGAGAGCCATGGAACGGAGGCAGGCTTTTTGGCTGAAGCTCAAACATAATTCAGTGCCTTTGAGTGTATATATTCAATGCCCCCAAATGTTCTATCGGCCTGCAAAGAGCAGGGAAGTTTGACAAGCATCTTGAATGTCACAGTAAAACACCGGGGGGATATTTCTGTGGATGATTGAGCCTGGTATTGGAGCGTTGAACAGTTGACCAAATTAGTTATTTCTTGATATAGATTCCTGCTTTCTTTCGTACATAAATATGGGCCCTATATTGTTTGCGGTGGCAAAGTGGCTGACATGCCATTTTGTAGACAATGCCATCATTTATGTTACCTCCGAGTGCTGTGAAGAGGAGGCCAAGGGGATAGGATGCAATAGATTTTGCTAAGTAGGCATATGGTGCTTTTAGCTTATGGTTAGCAGAGTTGCGCTGCAAGGAACATGTGTTAATAATAGGAATGTTAAGTGAGTACCAATGAACTGGACTGATTGCAAAGAAAAAAATCTTACCATCGTAAAACAGTTTAGTGCCAGGAGCATTCTGGGCAAAGTGCTAATTATTACACATTTTAAGTCCATTTGTCTGGGCTTTTGTGTGTTGAATTATTTTTAGCGATTTTCATTGCATTTTTAAATATAAAAATAGCTTGAATTACAACCAGTTGTTGCTCTGTTGGGATGAATTATAGCCTGTTTGAAGCAACTGCTTATTTTGTCTTGTCCCATGGCATTATGTGAAGCCAGACGATTTAAAAAAAAAAGAAAAAAAAAAGGAAAGGAAATATGAGTGGCATTAACCTTTTGAAGCAGAGGGAGGAAAAAGAGCTTTAATGAAATAGAGCAAATCAGGCAATTATATTGTAGCTAGCAAATAAAATGAAGCAAATAAAATGAAGGAAAAAGAAACGGCACCTGATGCCATTTAATTCTTTATTTGACTTAGGCCGTAAATAAATTCTTCTTTATTCTTCTTATTTCCTGTTGAAAGAAGAAGTATGTCCAGGCAAAATACTCCCGCTCTGCTGCTTCATTTTAGTTGGCAAATACTTTATACTAGAAAGAAGGAGGTAAACCCACTGGGGCAGAGTTAAGGTTGATCTGGCAGTCTTGTCTGTTTCTCATAGGAAATGGGGTGTCCCTGAAATTGAAAGGTTTTCACCAGATTGTCCCAACTTTGTGGTTTTTCTAAAGGAGAAAAATTCAAGCCAAAACAACAATTTCAGATGGAAAAATAAAATTGGTATTGAAAAGAGTTATCCATTTTCATTTTGTTTTCCATTGAATAATTTGTTTGTCAGCTTAACAAAACCATTTGGAATATTTTTTTTTTAACACGAAGTTAAATGTAGGTGCATTTGATTATTGGTGCTCTGTGTGTATATTATTGAGAAAAGAGCAACAGTGGGTGGAAACAGACGTGACAGCGGACTGTTGTGGCCCACTATGTCATGCTTTAGCCTGGACCCCACCAGAACGTAGGTGCAGGTGCCACCAGATGTTGGCCCGGGATTGACCCAGGCTGTGTCGGTAGCTAGCCCAGGATGTGAGCTGTTCCTTTTAAATTTCCCATCGTGGTCGGGTTGCGGTGTTGTTGCTCAGCAACCACATTCTGTGTGCTCACTCCCCTTCTGGGCGGGGCTCTCTGACCATGGGTTGGATCAGGCTGAACTGACGTGACCGCTCGCCTTACCATGCTTTGCCCTGACCAGGGCAGTGGTAAACCCGGGCTGTTTCTCCCTGATTTTTCCAAGCTCACAACCTGTGGTAAGTGCTGCCACAGTCTGGGTGGCCACAGGGTAAAGCGTGGTGAACATCTGGATGCCGGTGAACAAACGTGATGGTGAGTCTGNTGTTTTAAATCTGCCACCAGTTAGTTTCATGGAGTGCCCCCTAGTTCTAGTGCTACTTGAGAGGGTAAATAAATGTTCCCTATTTACCTGTTCCACTCCACTCAAAATTTTATAAACCTGTATCATATCCTGTCTCAGACTTCTCTTCTCCAAGCCCTAACCTATACAACCTCTCTTTGTACAGAAGCTGTTCCAAACCCAAACCCAAAGTCTTACATTGCTTCCAGAAGATGAGTAGGTTCAGGCTTAAAAAACCTCCAGGGGAAGGGAGTTCCATAATTGTGGTGCGGCCCCTGAAAATCTCCTTGCTGTATGAACTTGAAGAGTCAATGGTATATGCAAGAGGGTTCTCTTGGCTGATCTCAGAGACTGCAATGGGAAATAATGGAGGAGTTGGTCTTTCAGATATATGTGGTCCAGGCTTATTTACTTATTTTTTGAACACATAAGAACAGCATGCAATATGTTAAAATACTCCTATTTAGGTAAAACCACCCCTAAATTCAATGGAAGATATGGTTAAGTAGTGAAAAAAATCCCCATAACATAGGGGTAACATAGGGATTGGGTTTGAGACTTTTGCCACATAATTATAGATGAAAGAACCAGAAACTCACACAGAGGTCCCAATTTCTGTCCTGGCCCTACTGAGTTTGAGTGGGCTTGAAAATTGCTGAAGTAGCCCAGGAGCAAAAAGAAAAAGAAAAAAAAAGTTCTGTTTTATTTGAAATCACGTGCTTGGTTCATCAGTGAATTAAACATTGGTCCCTAACATGCCCTTTCCAGATGTGAGAGCAGCGAAACTGCGGGCACTAAAATAATTTTGGCAGGGATCAGGCAATTGTGTAAACTAATAATTAAAGTGGAAAGCATATGCAGATTGTGAAGGAGAGCCATGGAACGGAGGCAGGCTTTTTGGCTGAAGCTCAAACATAATTCAGTGCCTTTGAGTGTATATATTCAATGCCCCCAAATGTTCTATCGGCCTGCAAAGAGCAGGGAAGTTTGACAAGCATCTTGAATGTCACAGTAAAACACCGGGGGGATATTTCTGTGGATGATTGAGCCTGGTATTGGAGCGTTGAACAGTTGACCAAATTAGTTATTTCTTGATATAGATTCCTGCTTTCTTTCGTACATAAATATGGGCCCTATATTGTTTGCGGTGGCAAAGTGGCTGACATGCCATTTTGTAGACAATGCCATCATTTATGTTACCTCCGAGTGCTGTGAAGAGGAGGCCAAGGGGATAGGATGCAATAGATTTTGCTAAGTAGTCATATGGTGCTTTTAGCTTATGGTTAGCAGAGTTGCGCTGCAAGGAACATGTGTTAATAATAGGAATGTTAAGTGAGTACCAATGAACTGGACTGATTGCAAAGAAAAAAATCTTACCATCGTAAAACAGTTTAGTGCCAGGAGCATTCTGGGCAAAGTGCTAATTATTACACATTTTAAGTCCATTTGTCTGGGCTTTTGTGTGTTGAATTATTTTTAGCGATTTTCATTGCATTTTTAAATATAAAAATAGCTTGAATTACAACCAGTTGTTGCTCTGTTGGGATGAATTATAGCCTGTTTGAAGCAACTGCTTATTTTGTCTTGTCCCATGGCATTATGTGAAGCCAGACGATTTAAAAAAAAAAGAAAAAAAAAAGGAAAGGAAATATGAGTGGCATTAACCTTTTGAAGCAGAGGGAGGAAAAAGAGCTTTAATGAAATAGAGCAAATCAGGCAATTATATTGTAGCTAGCAAATAAAATGAAGCAAATAAAATGAAGGAAAAAGAAACGGCACCTGATGCCATTTAATTCTTTATTTGACTTAGGCCGTAAATAAATTCTTCTTTATTCTTCTTATTTCCTGTTGAAAGAAGAAGTATGTCCAGGCAAAATACTCCCGCTCTGCTGCTTCATTTTAGTTGGCAAATACTTTATACTAGAAAGAAGGAGGTAAACCCACTGGGGCAGAGTTAAGGTTGATCTGGCAGTCTTGTCTGTTTCTCATAGGAAATGGGGTGTCCCTGAAATTGAAAGGTTTTCACCAGATTGTCCCAACTTTGTGGTTTTTCTAAAGGAGAAAAATTCAAGCCAAAACAACAATTTCAGATGGAAAAATAAAATTGGTATTGAAAAGAGTTATCCATTTTCATTTTGTTTTCCATTGAATAATTTGTTTGTCAGCTTAACAAAACCATTTGGAATATTTTTTTTTTAACACGAAGTTAAATGTAGGTGCATTTGATTATTGGTGCTCTGTGTGTATATTATTGAGAAAAGAGCAACAGTGGGTGGAAACAGACGTGACAGCGGACTGTTGTGGCCCACTATGTCATGCTTTAGCCTGGACCCCACCAGAACGTAGGTGCAGGTGCCACCAGATGTTGGCCCGGGATTGACCCAGGCTGTGTCGGTAGCTAGCCCAGGATGTGAGCTGTTCCTTTTAAATTTCCCATCGTGGTCGGGTTGCGGTGTTGTTGCTCAGCAACCACATTCTGTGTGCTCACTCCCCTTCTGGGCGGGGCTCTCTGACCATGGGTTGGATCAGGCTGAACTGACGTGACCGCTCGCCTTACCATGCTTTGCCCTGACCAGGGCAGTGGTAAACCCGGGCTGTTTCTCCCTGATTTTTCCAAGCTCACAACCTGTGGTAAGTGCTGCCACAGTCTGGGTGGCCACAGGGTAAAGCGTGGTGAACATCTGGATGCCGGTGAACAAACGTGATGGTGAGTCTGGCCCTGGGGGGGGGGG
>QEPC01010552.1:932948-948802 GCA_003113815.1 Sphenodon punctatus | reverse complement strand
CCCCCCCCCCCCCCCGATTCCACCTTCCACCAAAAATTGCTATGGAACTACTACTAATTATTATTATTATTATTATAAACATTTATATAGCTCCAGCCATGTGCCTGGTGCTGTACAGAACATAGAAATAGATGTGGTTCCTGCCTGTGGCTTACAATCTAAAAGACAAAGGTGGGGAGACAGGGAGAGGGGACAGTGGGAGAGACAGAGGAGAAGACAAACAAACATTCAGGCGGATGCGAAGTCTCAGATGCGTGTGCTTGGCTTGGTTACTATCCGGTTGGTTGCAGCAGTCTGCAGAGGAGGGCAGACAGTAAGTATATGGGGAACGACTAGAAGGCATTGGGGAAGGCGGCGAGGAAAAAGTGGGTCTTGAGGAGGGATTTGAAGGAGCAGAGGGAAGGGGCTAGGCGGATGTGGGTAGGGAGGGAGTTCCAGACATGGGGGGCAGCGAGGGAGAAGGGTCGAAGGTGGTTAGGTGAGCAGGAGAAATGAGGGAGAGTGAGGGAGGGGACCGAGGAAGAGCGGAGAGCACGTGCAGGAGTGTGTACTACTTGTTTTGGTCATGAATATTATGGTACTTGAAGGCCTACCAGAAAACTTGAATGGTACCAACAAATGATAAATCCAGGACCTCTTCCAGCTTTTTTACCCAATAGTTAAATAGCTGCTTTTGGGCTATCTGTAGTAGCCTTAGCAGTGTGGCTGGATAGCTGAGTTTTAAGGTATTTATGTCAAAAGTCATGGGCTCTATTCCGTCTGGTTTCTGAGCTTTTAGGGCACATGTTGCAGCCACATTCCTGCCCTAAACATGATGGCTAGAAACGTTTTTGTTTTTTTTAATGAAGGCTTAAATTCTCACCATGTTTTCCATTGTTATCAAGCAAAACTGACTCATAAGCCTCTTTGGTGCATATTTATTCCTTAAGGGCATAGCTATAGGTCAGGAGTGGGGAACATCAGGCCCAGGTACCAAATGCAGCCCACGGCAAGTTTTTACATGGGCCTCTTTCCAGTTTATGGATATGGCACTTGGATCCAGTTCCTGCCTCCAACCCCATAAAAACTGAGCTCAGGGGAAGGGAGCAGAGATGAGGACATTCACAGAAGGATAGGGGACAGATCCATGGCACGCATCCATGATCGGGACCCTGATTTTCTTGAGTGGGGTCATACCATCTTCTCCACCAGGGACTTTTCCAACCTAGTGACGCCCCTGAGTATTGTTGAATTTTTTTTTGAAACTTTCCATTTAGTTTACCAAGTTCTTTTTTCCTCCTGAAACCAAAGCCATAATGCTGCCTTGTCTGACACTCTCAGAACAACTGAAATAGCACCCAGTTAAGGGGTAGGGAAGTCAGAGACTACATGATTCAATAAGTGGTTTCTTGAGTAAGGGGGAAGCCTGAACCAAACTTCTGCTTGAGACATGACTCCAAAGCCATCTTCCGTTGAGCAATGCTGCATGATTTGCCATTGGTAAGGGAATGGTGCCAGAGAAACGGAAATAGTCATTCTGCCTAGAGCAGCAGTGAGCAAACTGTGACTTTAGAGTCACTTGTGGCTCTTTGGCCCCATTGTGGTAAATAGATGTGGCTCTCGGGATTAGGAAACTTTGCTCACCCCTGGCCTAGAGGCACCTGAATGGACCCAACTAGAGAGGAAAGGAGGAGTAGTTCTATGGCATAGAGTGCATGTTCCCCCAACAAGGAGATCAGATCAGCATGGTCACGCCGTGTCTCGAAAAACCTGGAATGGACCGCTTCCCTGGCAGGATGGAAATGGACCAGCATGAGTTGACTGCAGTCAGCAAAGCTCACCAGCCCTCCCTGAACTAGCTCCAGTCCCTCTGTGCCCAGCCACTAACACCTTCCTGCAAGGCATTTGATGGGCGGGGATATGGGGTTGGGGTTTGGTGGATGGTTTTGGGGTAGGGTTTTGAGTGGGAATTTGGTGGGGAGGTAGTATTGGGTGGGGTTTGTGGCAGGTGGGTTGGGGTTTTGTTATGGTTTTTTACAAAAATAATAGTTTTAACGTTTTTATAGTCTGTAAGCCACCCTGAGCCTCTAGGAAGGGCGGTGCATAAATTTAAATAAATAAATAAATAAATAAAATTATTCACAGTTTTTGGTTAGCCCTTTGAGCGCCCGTCTATTCATAACCAAAATGGGTAGTTGCGTATCTGGGTTTTCAGGTTTTCCTTTTCTTTATTGGTTTCATTGTTTCAGTTTTTTAGGCATTTGGGTATTTTGGTGACATCTTTTTAGTAACTGCGTAGGCACAATAGTCCTAAAATCATCAAAATAACGTAACCGAGATGCCAAATTGACCAAACCAAAAAAAAAAAAAAAAGATCTGAAATATTCAAAACAGATACCCGGCAGAGCTTAAACCAATATTGGTTATTACCCACAGTGCTGGGAGTGTGCACCGGGGACCCATGTGGTTTTTCATTTTTGTTTTAGTTTTTCGTTATTCAAAACTGTAGTTTTCATTATCGTTAATAGCAAAATTTCGTTCTTTGGTATCGGTATCGATTTTGAGCTATAACGAAGATTTTGTTTTCAGTATCGTTTCCGTTGTGGGCTGCCACCAGTGGCAGAAGTGCCAGCAGACACCTGCCCCAGACTTCTCAGAAGTTGAACTCCTTCCTTTCTCATTATCATGCAGTAGAATAAGTGCACAATGAGAGTATGAAAAATTACTAATATGTGTATCTAACCTAAACCTACACCTAATAACCTATACTGTATGCAATATATTAAGAATCTATATCAATAAACTTCTGTCTGCTGTGTTCTATCTAAGTATCTATCTAGCCTATTTCTATCCTATAAGATATATAATAAAATTTTTATCTATCAATCTATCTATCAATCATATGGACAGGGGGAGACAGACAGGGGAAGGGGAAAGGAAAAAACTATAGGGTATATCTATTTAATCACGATCTATATTATCTATAGCTGTAATCTATCTGTCTGTCTGTACAGGGGGAGACAGACAGGGGAAGGGAAAAAATAAAATAAATGGCATAAGGAAAGGTACGGTATAACACTGAGGGCTGAGGAAGATTTGTAGTGCAAGCACCAGAATCGTGTAAACGCAACCTGTCACAGCAAGAGTTAACATAGAACAAGAGTCAAACAGGCTGGCCCTGCAACATAAAAAGATTCCAGTGCCCTCCCCAGAGCCCCCATGATTGGTTCTGGGAAGCAGGAAGCATTGAGCAATCACAGGATGCCATTCAACTGCCTGGGACCTGCTTGTGATGCTCATTGGCCAGCGATTGCCTCTATCACCGATCCTTCCCCTCTCATCACAGACCCAATTCAAGAGTTCAATGCAGTTTCTGGCTCCGAGATGTCTTCTCCCTCCTCCCCTCTCCACATTTCCCTCCAAAAAAACACCTGCCAGGCAATAATGAAATCAATAACAACTGTCATTATCGTTATTGATTTCTTTATTATTTATCTTCCTTATCGTTATTGCAATAACGATAATGAAAATGAGAATGTTGTTATAGTTATCAATATAACAAAAACAAAGTGCACACCCATACAAATTGCCATTTTAAGTTTGGGTTGGGGATATTCAAGGGATATACCTGTTTTCTCGGGTGCTCATTGCAACTGTAGTTCTAAGTGTCTTGCTGTAACAGGGCGGCGCTTATGCACCACAAGTCTATGCAGGATTGGGGCCCAATGAATCAGTGTCTCTGCTCTGGGTTATTAGCTCCAAACTCTATTTATTTACATACCTCCACACCACAGTCTCTATATACAACATAGGCCGCTTTCCCACGAGTCGCTTTGGCGCAGCGGGAGCCTGAGCTATTCAAATCTAGCACAGCTCCCATCTCGTGGAAAAATAGGAATGGTGGCTCTCCTGCCAGCAGGCTCATGCAACAGACAGGGCAGTGAAATCTTAGCCTGTCCGTCGTGTGAGCCTGCTGGCGGGAGAGCCGCAATTCCTACTTTCCCACCAGATGGGAGCTGCGCTAGATTTGAACAGCACATTCTCCCGTGGAATGAAAGAAGCTTGTGGGAAAGTGGCCATAATCCCAGGCAGGTAGGGATTACCCTCCAGCTATAGCCCTTAGACTCACCAGCCTGCCCAGTCTCTCCCAACAGCGTCTCAGCTTTAGGGACAGCTTTCCCCAGCTCTGCTCCTCACAAGTCCAGGCAGCCAGCAAGCCCAGTGGCTGTTCTTTTCAGAGGATCTCACTGTCTAGCTCCTTCTCTGTCAGCAGCCCCCTTGCGACTGAGCTGCTCCCAGCTTATGTCTCTCTGGGCTGGCTACAGCCACGCCCAATCACAGGTGCTCCTCAATCAGATGCTCTCTTGTCACTCTTGCGATGTCTGTTGCCTCCACTACATTGGCGCTAAGTCTCTTAAAGGGCCCACAGCCCTCTGTAGCTCGATCCTGCCACACTTGCTAAATCGGGTTGCGCTCTTAACGTGAAGCCGTTGGCTTCCAAAGCAATCAATCACTGGTCATTTATCGGACATCCTGGAGATCAACTGCGGTTATTAATGTTTCATATTTCTTGCACCAAGAGAAAGGGCGAAGCATGGATGCGATGCTGAAAATCGGACAATCTTGCCACTTAGATTTATGCACTGGCATCTTTGCAAGACTGTGAAAGAAACGGCGTGTGCAGTATATCATGCCTTTCCACTGTGTTAAATTCTGTCATAAACCTCTCCTTTTATCACGCTTTCATTGCTGGAACCAGGCACAAATTAGCTGTTCTTTTTCTGGAGCAGCAGCCCGGCATCTTTGCCAAATAACAGAACAAAACTCTGGTTGCTCAACTGACCCCCCCCTCCCTTTGGAAATGGCACATATTGTGTTACATAAGATTCTTTGGACCATTTCAAGCCCAGCATTCCAACGTCAATGTCGAGTGCTGCGTGACTCTGTCCCCTATTCACCAACCTATGGCCTGATTCTCTAAGGGATTCTCTCTGGGTAAAAACAGACATGCAGGCAGTGAGGCATCTCCCAGGCCTGCCCCAGGATGAAAAAGCATGGACGCCACTTCTCAGGTCGGTGAGCGGCATGGAACAAACGTACCTGCAATCCCGGGCAGCCGGAGAGTCATCCCACCACCCCCACGGGTGGGGCGGGGGAACACGTCAAATGTGTGGGTGGGCAGCCCCACCCTCTCCCAGAGCCCCTCCCCTGCCGTGTCATGCAGCCATGGCAACCAGTCCTGTGGTGGGGATAGACAGGGCCAAACAGATGCGTGGGCCTGCACTGGTGGCCCTTGGCCTGCGATGGTCATCTGGGATCTTCTGGAGGATGCTTCCTGGGCCAGCTGCCTACTTGCCATGGGGCAGTTGTAGGTTCACATCTGGCAGTGGGGAAAACACAGAAGTGAGTGAGTCCCTGGGCTAAAGTGGGCCACCGTCTCTGGTTTTTTCACCCTTTCTCTTTAGATGTCAGAAAAATCTGGCCCATGTAGAGTAGATTTAGAGCAGGGGTGGGGAGCCTCAGGTCCGGGGGCCAAATGCAGCCCACAGCAAGTTTTTATGTGGCCCCTTTCCAGTGCCTGGATCTGGCCCCTGGATCCAGTCTCTACCCCCAAACACTGAAAAACAGAGCTCAGGATAATGCAAAGAGGAGGGCATGCACACAAGGGTAGGGGACAGATCCACAGCACAGATCCATTATCTGGGCCCTCCTTTTCTTGAGTATACCTGCTAAGCATCCTCACTCCCAACCTCTATGTGGGTCTAGGAGCTTGTACTAATTCTCAGTGTGGCCCCCGGGAAAGAAAAGTTTCCCCACCCCTGATTTAGAGTGTTAGCGGACATTACGCTAGGTACTCAGGTTAAGCTATAAGCATGTATCTTGTCATTCTGTGAAAACTCATATCCTCCTATGTGGCTGCTACATGCTGGCCACCCGTGTTCTGCCGGCAAATACTTGTGGGCCAATATGGAGGAACAGGTAGTTGCATGTAGCTGCTGTTGTTGAAACCATGTTATGGTTGTACGTGATCCAGAGACGGTAGAGACATGATTTTTTTTGAAGGGCAAATCTAGTTCCTGCAGCTCTCCATGGTGTTTTGGACAAGCAGAGGGGGTGGGGCTGGGACAACGCATATTTGTTATTTATTTAGATTTTCTTTTTAATCCTACCATATCCCAAGGTCTCAGGGAGGATATACATGAACAAAACCAGTTGAAATCCTTTATCCCGAACCTTCCTAAATCCTATCCGTACCTGCCAAATGCCTGACTAAATAAAAATGTCTTCTATTGCCTCTAGAAGATGAGCAGTCTCGGGTTTCGACTGAACAGCAAACAGGGGATGTAAGCGTCTAAACTGGGAGGTGAGGGTTCTCCTGCGGTTGGATTCTCTGGAATGAAGGCTTGCTCACAATGAGTGTTTTTACTCGCACATTTCTCCTGGATGTTTGCTGTTACATCCTGAACTTTCTGTGTGTCTAAATCACTCACCCAGATCTTAAACATCTGGCTCTTTGCACTTCTGCGTAGAATGTCTCCCAAAACTTTTATTTATTTATTTAACCAAATGTATAGCCCACTGTTCCTGCCTTAGGCAGCCCAAAGTAGCTAACAATAGTAGAACAAAATAGAAATATAATATATAAAACAATTTAAAAAATACTTTAAAACATAGTCAAAAAAACAAAACAGGGGGAAAAGACCCCACTCCACCCACCCCAATCCCCATCCACCCTTACCCCTCTCCCTCGCCAAATGCCTGATGAAGCAGCCAGGCTTTGCAGTTCTTACGGAAGGCCGGAAGGTCCAGGGCCAAACATGCCCCCACTGGGAGGGAATTCCAAAGGCACGGCACAGCCACCGAGAACACCCTATTCTGTGTGGCCCCCTGGGAAACCCGGGGGATCTCCAACAAGGCACCCCTGGATGACTGCAGGGGCCGATCTAGAACCTGGGGAGTGAGGCAGTCTCGCAAATAAGCAGGGCCCAGGCTGTGTAAGGCTTTATAGGTTAAAACCAGCACTTTGAAATGGGCCCAGAAGACTATTGGCAGCCAGTGCAGAGATCAGAGCACTGGTGTAATGTGCTCCCGGCGGCCCAGTCCCCCCAGGAGCCGGGCCGCCGCATTCTGCACCAGTTGCAGCTTCCGAGCTGTCACCAGAGGTAGCCCCACGTAGAGCGCGTTACAGTAGTCTAACTGAGAGGTAATAAGAGCATGGATGATCATGACCAGGTTGGGAACCGAAACCAGCGACCGAAGCCGTCGCACCAGATAGAACTGGTGGAAGGCACTCCTCACCACAGCCTCCACCAGGAGATCCAGGCGGCGCTGCGCATCGAGGCGCACCCCCAGGTTCCGTACCGGGGAAGTCAATGGAGGGTGGACCCCATCAACCAATTCCACCGACTTACTAACATCACCTCCGTCTTGTCAGGATTCAGTCTCAGTCGGTTAGTCACAACTTTTGTGTGTAAAACAGTCTGGTAAACTGCTTTGCTCCAGGCAGCTGTGGTCACTTGGTTTCCATGGCAGCCTCTCACATCCACAGCTGTGGCTACTTTAGGCTGCCTCAGGGCAGTGTGTGTGTGAAGAATGCATCCAGAACTTACTTGTAAACCCAGAAGATTGAAAGACCAGCTCTTTAAGGTGTGTGTAAAAATGCCCACAGTCTCGACAGTTTCCATTCTGGTGCTACCAGAAGGGGCGAAGCTACATTGGAATGGGCCCAGGTGCAAGAAATGGACTTGGGCCCCACCGCCACCATCCTCCTCCCTGTCGCCCCCCTCTTCCCAGCATCCTTGTTATTGCATAAAACTGTCAACTTACATGGTAAAGACTCCAGACACTCCTGACACTGAGGTGCCTCTCCCTCCCTCCGCTTGCTGTGCCTGGGCCCGGGAGGCTGCGGCTGCACTGCCTGCTTTGTGCTGCTGCCGGCGGTGCTAGTTCTTTCCTGTGCTGTCCGCCAGGTAGGTCCCACCTGCGCCGTGCACTGCAGGCGCTTCCGCTTCCGTTCAGCTCAGTCTTGACCTGTCCGCACTGCAACAGGACAGGATTTGTGCCCCCCCCCAATGTTCCTCCTGCCCCTATAATAGCTACAGCCCTGGCTACCAGCCCTTTGCCAGCCTGGATCTGGCTTCTCTGTCCCACAACCGGGAGCGTTGCTCAAAGAGATACCAACCGGCAAACAGTTGGTGGGAGGAGACTATCAGGGAGCCTGAAACAATAACATGCAGCAGCATAGACATCTGTCCATGCAGTCTACGCACCTAGGATAATATCATCGACCTTACTACGGGAGGAATTTACGAATGTTTATTGTTACGCCTGGTAAGACCCATTGGAAGGCCAAATAGTATGTAGGGTGCTTTTGGATATCATGCAAAACTCCTGTAGGCCCCATTGCATAATCACTGGGATCTATTATATGGTATTCCAAAGCAATGTGTGGTAGAAACGTCATAGAAAATATCCCGGCAAGGTTACTGGGTAGAGCTGTCCAGTTGTCACAGAAACGGCCCCCACGCTGGAACCCCATGGTGTTGCAGCAGCTGCGGCTTCTGATGAATGATGTCTGAACAAATCCTGGTCTCACTGAGTAGCCTTGGATAGATCACTGTCTGGCAGCCTCGATTCATTGCCCATGAAATAGGGTACTCGATGACAGGGCAGGGTAACTGGTGTGATATGGGCAGGGCCCCACAAATTCTGAGCTGCTACAATCACAGCCATTTCAGCAGAATTTTGCATTTGGCCAAATTGTCACCAACATTGTCTCTTCCGGTGAAGAAATACAGCCTGACTGGGGAGTACTGTGATCTAGCTATTGAGGTGGCCCTGTTAGTGGACAGCATATATTCCTTGTCCATGGGGCTGTGTACCACATTGGCTGAAGAGAAGCAAGTCATGACCTCCCAGCGGAGAGAAAAGACCCGCCCCCCCCTTCAATCCCACTGATAAGTCTGCTTGGTATATTTTCTTTTATCCTGTGTTCCTTCTTTTACAGATGGGAATCTGGGCCACAAAATAAGTGACTTGCCTAAGGTCATCTGGGAAATCTGAGTCAGAGAAAAGAAGTGAAACCAAATGTCTTCTTATTTATTTATTTAATAACTTCTATCCTGCTTCCTCCAGCCGAATGGCCATTGGGGGCGGCTCATAAAATACAATTAAAACAATCCAGGCTTGAGGCTGAGTTTAGCATCCTCTCTTTTGGACCATCCTTCCTTCTGGCTCCTCCTTCCAATTTAACATTGTGAAAGAGATGACCGAGGGGGAATATGATAGAGGTTTATAAGAATACAATAGAGTTGGGTTGTTTTTTTTAAAAAAAAGATATGACCTGTTCAGAACTGATGGAATGGCATGCTGGGAAACTGATTTGCATGCAAAACATGTAGGGTTTAGTTAATTTATATAATTCTGTTTGCAGAATTTTGGGGGGAAATTGCAGAAGCCACAGGACATGGGGCCTGTGTACATGCTCCGGCAACTGCCACCTCTTGCTTATGAAGATTGTACATTGTGGTTTGGCATCTAAATTGTTTTTGAAAATCTCCCCCATCTCTCTCTTTCAGGTGCCCAAACTAGTATTTAAATATTGTAAGGGGGAATTTTTGAAAACAAAAAACAAAGCAAACAAACAAAAACCACCTTAAAGTCAAGGCACACCAGGGGAATCAGACGACAAGTCCTGTCTGTGGTATTAATCGGGCCCCTAGGGTCTGAACGCTTGTACTCACAACACTCCTAAGCAGTAGAAGAATTGAGTTGGGGCACTGAACTAATGTGCCTGTGACTGGAGAGCCATCCCATCGTCCACACACCCCAGATAGGGCGGGGAGCTCAACAAACGTGCAAGCAGTTGGCCTCACCCTGCTCCCAGTACTCCACCACCAGGATGGACAGTCATGGCAACCAGCCATGGTGCTTGGTCGTGGCGGCCCCTGACCCGAGGTAGGGACGGTGGGGCCAAACATGTTCTAACCCATGTTGTCCCGCATGGGTGGTCCTTGTCCCAGGTCGCGTCCTCTGAGATTTTCCAAGGATGCAGCCCAGGCTAGCAACATACCCAGCCCAGCCCAGCCCTGGGCCAACATCTGGTGGCACATCAACACACGTTAATGTGCCATAGCAGGCCGCAGTGGGCCACCGTCCAAGTCTGTTTTTATCCATTGACATCTCTTTGCAGTGTACTGAAATCTCTTTTGCAATGCATTGGTTCTGCCGTAACTGCCACAGCAAATTGTAATACAAAGATATCCTACTGGTATTCTCAAGAAATGCTCACATCCCAGTTGCATACTTGGCACTGAACAGTGCACAGAATTATAGACAGCCCGGTTTCCGAGGAGCTTCCAGTCTAAAAATAGACTCCTGGTCAGGGACCCATATTCACTGCATTTTCCTTGTTGCCGCCAATGGGAAAACACAGTGAGCATGAGTCTCTGCTCCTGGTAGACAGAATACCCAGATATATACTTGTCGTATATTTAACATGCTGCTAAATATAATATACTTCTTCTCTTGCTAGTAAAATGCTGCATCTGTCATGGAGGGGAAAAGCATGAGGAAGTATCCATTGGTCAGAACGTACCACAGTCCTCGGGCCAGACAAGAATAGCTTCTTTCATCAACGTGTGATCTTTCATTCTATCCAGTGTGGTTCTGACTCATTTTATCCATTAAAAATAGTGTGGTCATTGGCTTAGTTGTATTAAACATGCATAGCATTATTTTAAATGAAAGATATTTTTTCATTATCAATGTTGATAATGTTGTGATTATTCATGCAGCCCTACTTTATCTGGAAATGTGCTTTGATATACCCTGCAATAACCAGAGCAGCAAACAACCTAGATAGATAGATAGATAGAGAGAGAGAGAGAGAGAGAACTTAAAGGGAATCCGTTTTGGGGAAATAGGAGGAGGCCACTTTGAAATCTGTTCACACCCATGAAAGATCCCTTTGCAATGATGCTTCTTCAGCAATACTTAAGAAAAGGAAGTTGGTAGCTTTTCTTTTATGCACATTAACTCCACACTCTCCTGATATAATTTGTCTCAAATTTAAGACTGTATTTTGACATCAAGGAATAGAATAAGAAATGTTGGTTTTGGGTTTTTTAGTTTGGTTTTTTTCTGAATTTCAGATCTCATTTCAGTTTTGGATTTTTGGTTTTTCTTCCATTGAAGTCAACAAGAACAAACTGCAATGGGAAAAAAACCCCAAAACGAAATCAATGGGGAAAAAAGCCCCAAAATGCCAGAACCAAAAAGACCTGAAATTTCTGATTAATCCAAAACAGCCATTTTAGGACTATTTCAGTTATATCCGAAACCGAAATTTCCACCCCTATTTAGAAAGATGGAACATACAAACATAGAATTGGAAGGGATCCCCAGCTTCATCAAGTCCAATTCCCCGCCCCGAAGCAGAATGGCCGTATACCTAGAGCATCCCTGACAGATGTCAGTCTATTGTTCTCTTGCGACCTCCAGGAAAGGAGTTCCCACAACCTCCCTACACAGCTTGTTCCACTGCTGAACTGTTCTGTTAGGACGTTTTTCATACCATTAAACTTAACTTCCCTTCCTGTTACTTAATCTCAATTCCTATTGTCCTGTCTTTGGTGTCAATGGAGAACCAATGTTCTCCATCTTTTTATGGTGTCTTTTTAGATGTTTGAAAAAGGTCAACATGCCCCTGCTTCAGTTTCTTTTCACTAGGCTAAATATGCCCAGTGCCGTCTGCCGTTTCTCATAGGACTTGCATTCTAGACCCTTGATTGTTAGCACCAGGGTTAATGCCCACCGTTTGTTTGCTTAATGTGCTCTGCTTATGCACTAGCATAATAGTGAGCTAGTGGTAATACCCATAATGAGGCATGGAGAGGAACATCTGTAAAATCCCATAGCTAGGGTTTCAGGCATGTGTTTGATAACATGACCGTTCCCAGAATCCATCAGTAACAGTACCAGCTCCCATCTTGGCCAAGCAGAGACCAGAGCTAGGGCTGGCACTTCTACCAGCAGCAGACTAGGATACTACTGCTGCTGCTGTAACCATAGATCAGCTGTTTGACTGGAAGACATTTTAGCCATCGAACAGCTGATCCACAGCAGCAGCGTCTTCCTGGTCTGCCTTTGCCAGGGCCAACTTCAAACTGAGCTCAGGAGCGACCGGGGATGCCATCCCTTTACCACTGGGTGGGGATAACCACCAGGTAAACCAAGGCCTTTATCTAGGTGGCAGGTATTTAATGGTTATTCCCTATCAGGGGTAGGCTACCCTTTGCTAAATGAAGGTGTGAATGCGAGTAAGAAATAAGTGTTTTGAAAGCAGAAGAAGATGGGAGCTTAATCCTGTACTCTGCAGTGGGTATGGAGAACCTTTCCCTCTCAGGGGGATAGGGATGCTGAAGGGGTAAGATCACGAAAAGGAGGGTCCAGATCATGGTTCTGTCCCATGGGGTCTATCCCCTATCCTTGAGTGCATGTGTTCATCTCTGCTCCCTTGTACCCCAAACTCAGGTTTTCAGTGCTAGAGAGCTGGAACTGAATCTGGGGGCCAGATCTTGTACTGGAAAGGGGCCAGGTAAAAATGAGTCATGGGCTGCATCTGGCTCCTAGGCCACTAGAACTTGGGTGCGGAACATCGAGCCTGGGGTGGAGACACCGCCAGGTAAATATCCTTGTGGTGTCTTGACCCAAAGGTTTCCTATCCTCACTCAGGGATCTGTGTTCATGGCATTTTCCCTATTGGCACCAACAGGGAAAACCCTAGTGACGATGGGTCTCTGCCCTCACTGTAATTTGGGAAAGGGACCTTGCTTCAAGCGCTATGTCCACCATTTCTAAACCATGGTTGTAACCCAAGTGGGACCTCCCTTGAAGTTGATGTGGATACTTGGAAATACGTTGGCACCACAAAAATAAGTTCCTGGGAAGTGAATTTGTGCAACCACCTTTACCATAGTTTTGCCATACATTTGCCATATTCAACATATACCCAACACATCATAGAGCTTTTTGTCATAGAGCAAAAAAAATGTTCTGTGGTTAATATCCGGTATTCTGGATAGCTTGGTGGTTATCCGGTAACAATTTGGTAGCCACAGATATTAACCATTGAACCTGAATACTGGATACATTACCATTTTCTGAATTGTCATTTATCATTTACTGCATTACCATTTAGCAAATTATGGTTTACCGTTTACCGCATTGCCGCATAACCAAACCAGTCTGGAAGGAAGAAGAGAGTAAAAAAAAAAGAAGAATCAAATGGTAATTAAACAGAAATGTGGTAAATGATAATTCAGTAAATGGTATGTACTTGTAGTAAATGGAGATCTGGTTAGCCGAATAGCCACCAGATACTAAGCTGGATACCATACAACATCCGGCTGGATGCCATGGATACCGTGATAGCTGACCAGATACCAGATAGTAGCAGTTACTCGTGTCAGCTCTACCCATAATGATGTGATCCATTCCTTACTATTCACTCCCAATAATTAGACGTTTCAACCCCTGACCAATGGGACTAATCCAATTTTTTTAAAAAAAATGAAAAAAATCTTATGATTTACAAGCCAGTCTCTCAATTTTGAGGGGGCTCATGAAAATCAGAGCTTGGCAATCCCTTTCATTTGTCTTTTTTCTCTCTTATTGGATGTTTGCAGAGTGCCTTGCACACAGGGTCACCACCTCTTCAGATTTCACCCAGAGATTCTGTGTTTTGCCCCATGGTCTCCAGGGTCTGAGGAAAGCTCCAGTTTTTCTGGCTCAGCTAGGGTTGCCCATGGTGACCCAGAGAAATCAGGGCTTAAGGTGGCAATCACATCAGAAAAGGGGCAGGCCATAAGGATTTTCTCACCCCATATCCGAGGTAGTCCTGCCCCTATGGAGTATAATGACATTCCGTAAGGGAAGGGTGTGGCAGCGTGGTGCCACAAAATGGCGACAAAGCCAAAAAGACCACAAAAGAAAGCCCTTAAAATGAAGGTCCCAGGACAAAACATGGAAAAAGGGTACTGGCCCTTTAAGCCAGTATAAAGGACTGAGACTTAGATCTATATAAAGGCCTGGAAAGAGACAGACAATTGCAGTTGCTGGAGACAGCTGAAGGAAGCACATCTCCAGGGAAGGCAAGCTGCTCAGGGCTAAGCAGCCCAGGCAAGGCCCATCTAAAGGCCCTTCAGAAACTACTAGAATCCCAGGCTGTTTGAAGGAAGATAGGCTGAACCAGAAGCCACCCAGGTGGGATGAACCCATATTACAAAGGGACTATTTTCTGGTGTTGGATTAAAATAAGGGACCCACCATTGCTGGGAGAAGCCCTTGCTAAGGTGAAAGTAGGACTGGCTGTAGGGGTGTGTGTGGAGGCCAGTGTCCAAATTTAGGAACCCCTAGTTTGGGGAAGGTGGGATATTGCAGGACAACCCCCCCATATCATCAAGCGGTCCAGAGCTAATTCCCCAGAACTCTAAGAAAAGGGGCCCCTGTAACAAAGGGGTTATGTCAGAATGGCCCTGCCCCTTTTCTGATGTGGCCTTGCCCCCTATGGAATGTTGTGACACCATGACATTCCATAAGGGGTGGAGTTATATCAGAAAGGGGCATGATGGCCCATTTGCCTCGCCCCCACTGATGTGACCCTGCCTCGTCTGGGTGAAAGTCTCCAATTTGGTATCCATATCCACTAGCTATCTGGTTAACCGGATTACTGTTTACCTCATTACCATTTAATGAGCATTTGTCTTTACAATTTTTTTTTTTAAAAAAAAAATCCCTTCCTCTATCTGGCCCGGTTTGGCTATGCGATAATGAGGTAAAAGGTAATGTCATCGGTAATATCCAGTATTCTGCTTTGGCGGTTAACCCGTGCAGTTACCGGACAGTTGCCAAATAACTGTCAAGTTCTCTGGAATACCGGATATTAAGTGCAGATAAATTCTTGCTATCCATTTCAGCTTTACCTGTCAGACAAAAGGCCTCAATCTTGGCAGAAGGCTTTCCAGGCTATTATTTCCGAAAGGGATACATAGAACTGAATGGACGAGTTAAATAACAACAAAGAATGAGGGATCATTTGTTTCCTTGGTTTGAACTAAAATAGAATCATGGCAGACAGACCTTCTACCAAGAATGCGCCCACATGCTCTGAAATGCCCCACAGCCCTGGGGTGTTGAAAGCAGCAGTCAACCGATCAAGGAGCACTAATATAGAATGTATCCCCCCAAACTAGCCTGCAGTGAAAATATCATGGCTGAACCTTCGAAAGGGCAGACTCACTGCTGCTGTGCCTGTCTCAAGCCAGTCTGGAGCTTATCCTTGGAGAAAGGAGCTGAGAAGCACAGCTGCAGCCTCATTTCTGCGCGTTGTAGTTTGGCTTTTATTCTCTTCCTCTCACTAAATGTCTCGTAATAAAAGTGATGGACTAGAGGAGGGGTAGGGTTGCCGTTTCTCGGATTAATCTCGGAGGCCATTTCTGAGGAGGCGGGGCACAGGGTCTGTCGTGTCCCCTTTTGTGATATCATAACCTTCTTTAGAGGACAGGACCATGTCAGCAGGGGGGCAGGGCAAAGAGGCTGTCACGCCTAAGCCTGAAATTACATGCTGCAGTTTTTGACAATTCTGTCAGAAACTGCCCATTTGTTGCTGTTTTTCCGGCATGGCATCCCTAGTCAAGTCTGTCACTTAAATGTTGCAAAGATTTGGAAAGTTTCACAAATTACCGCAAAGCAGGGATAAACTTTGCAGAGCCTGAGGTGCTCGCACACCCCAGGATCCTCCAGGTGGTGCGTGGGCTTGATGACCCTGGCTTTCAGTCCCCCCAGGTTTTCTCTGTGTATGCCCAGTCCCTAGC
>QEPC01010552.1:894813-930765 GCA_003113815.1 Sphenodon punctatus | reverse complement strand
GGGGGAGGAGCTACCATTGCCCCAACCACCCTCCCGCCCGCCTGCCTGGGTGCCGCAGTCTTGCTCCTTCTTCCCTCCTAGCGCCACGTCCCGCACCACCTGCCAGCTCTGCTGCTGCTGCAGCTGCTGTAAACTTGAATCTTCCGCTGCAGTCTGTGGCATGCGCATGTTGGGGTCAGCCATTTCCTGGATCTGGCATGCTGGGGAATGTAGTCCCAGCATGGTAGAGACAGGAAATGGCTGGCTCCGGCGTTTGCATTCGTGCTGTGTCACACAGCCAGCGGGTGGTGTGGAACGGACCAGTACTAGCGGTAGCAGTGCGGCAGGCCAAGTGGCAGCAGGCAGTGGTAGGTGTGAACGGCAGGCCCCCCCTGGCCAAAGTGAGTGTGTGCGAGCAGCATGTAAGTTTGAATGTGTGTGTGTGTTTGATTTTGAATGAGTGTGTGTCTGTGTGAGTTGGTTTGAGTGTGTGTGAGAGAGTAGTAGAATTGGTCTGAATAAGTGTGAGAGAATGAGTGTGTGTGCGTGACTGCATGATGTGAGCTAGTTTGCATGAGTGTGTGCATGAGAGTGAGAGCCTAGAGAGAGAGAGAGTGGGTTTGAATGAGTGTGTGTGAGAGATGAGAGCGTGTGTGTGGGAGAGTGACTGTGTCTGAATGAGTGTGTGTGCGTGACTGCGTGTGTGGGAGAGACTAGAGAGTTAGTCTGAATGAGTGCATGTGTTTGAATGTGTGTGTGTGTGTGTGTGAGAGAGAGAGAAAGGAGAGCATCATGTGTTTGAGGGTAATATGTGTGTAAGGAGTGGGTGGGTGGCAGGGACGGAGGGTCCAGGGGGAAAGCAGGTGGAGCTGTAGAAAGTGGGTGGGGCCATGGAAAAGTGGGCGTAGCTTTGGAAAGTGGTCAGGGCATCAGAAAGTGGGCAGAGCTGAGGGGGCCCCACATTTTGTCTTCGCCCTGGGCCCTGTTATTTCTAAGGCCAGCCCTGGTACTAAACTCAGGACAGAATCCTGTAGCACCCTGAATGACACCTCCCTCCAGATTGATGGAGGAGCCATTGATGAGGACTCTTTGAGTACTGTTTTTTTAACCAACTGTAAATCCACTTAATGGTATTATAATCTAACTCGCATTTTACCAGCTTGTCAACAAGGATATCATGGGGACTTTGTGAAATGCTTTGCTAAAATCAAGATACATTGCATCCACAATGTTCCCATTCTCTACTCCATCAAAAAAGGAGATAAGATTAGTCTGGCATGACTTTTTCTTGATAAATCCATGCTGGTTTCTAGTAATCACTGCATTGTTTTCTAGATGCCCGGGAGAAACAAACTCATGAGGTGCGTGTGTGTTTGATATTTGCCCTCACTACCGGAAGTTGGCCGGGTGCCATTGGAAACAGCAGGCGCCGGGGAACTTGTGCATGCCTGGAGACGTGGACTTGCAAAACTTTGATATTGGGGTTTTACAGGTCTGGCTCTCCAAGCATGTGCGAGTTCCCTGGTACCCGCTGTTTCCAATGGCACCCAGTTGACTTCTGGTAGCGGGGGTGAACTCAGAAGTCCGGGAGAAACAAGGGCTTGTCTAAAAACACCCACTGACTTCAGTGGGTTCAAGTCTGTAGCCCAAGGGTGTCGCTGTAAGAGGGAGAGGTGATATAACTGCATTAGGCCCCACAAGCCTGCGGGTGGATAGGTGGGGATGGGCATACTCACTGGTGTAGCTAGCTGCATTCCCTTTTACTAGGAGGAGAATCAGGGTGGGAAGGGAAAGACCTTCCATCTTCTGAACCAGGGCCCATTCCAACCTAAGTATGCTGCAGTCCTTATTTGAAAAGCAATGGAAGTCTCTCCTACAGAGTTTTATTTCGTTAGTGTGTTCTTCTCTTCCACAGCCACTGAGAATAGGAAGTTTCTGGTAGCCCCTCAAGAATATATGCACAAGTGAAATGATAGCAATTTGGAAGCCTTTAAAAAAACAACAAAAATCCCAGAATACATTACTACCCAAGGATGACTGGTTTTGGTAGTATACCAATTACATTCGGGATCAGCTGCTCGGGGCTATGTGGTTACTATGTAATAAGCAATTCCACACCTTGAGAAAGCATGTAAGCCTGTATGACAGATGGGGATTGTTACACAATCATTATACGCCCTTGTAAGATCCGATTGCTCTCAAGAGTTTGGTATCTTTTGTCCTGTCTCTTCCAAGATCATTGCCATACAGCAAAGACAAAGCTGACACTTATTTGCCCTGTGGCCCCCCCGCCCCCAGTCAGCATAAACAAAATAATCATACAGCTTTGCATGCATGCAGTTCCCCTCAAATGGGCAAAGTGGCCTGAGAGAATAAAAAACTATAAAAATATAAACGGTATAAAATTCTCCAGCTGAAACCTATCGCCAGCCCTATTCTCCTTTCAGGGCACTGACTGTAAACTCTTTATAGGAGCAATATGCAATGCCCACCCTCATAACCAAAGTAGATAGAAGGCAGTCAGAAGTTGCTCTTGTAGCTCTTTTCATAGAGCTTTGGCCAGAAAATGGGAAGGTTGGAGGTTCAAGGCTGCTAAGGGCAAGCAACTGTATGGAAAACGCAGAGCATCAACCACCCAGAGGAACAAAAAACCCATAAATGCTTTATTATAGAAGCACCGCTGGGTTTTTTCACTCATTTAGAAAGAGTGCGTTTGAGTTTTTCAGGAAGCAAAGTTGTGACTCATGCATTTGAATTCTGGTGTGTTTGCAAACTCGTGCTTTGATTCTCTCTTTATTTTGTATCCCTGAATGTTTGTACCCTGTGGGGACATAGCTGCAGGGACGTGCTCTGTGATGAGCCTTAGGGCCCATTTCAGAGTGGGACCTGCCCCAGGATGGGGGTGGGTTAGAGAGGCAAGGGCCACCAGTGTGGAAGGGCAGGGGAATGGGCCACCCTGGGATGGCAAGAAAAAGGGTTTACTTGAGGGGCAGTGATGTCCCATATTGTTATTAGCAGTGTACCTGGCACTTCACAATTGTTATTGTTAGAGAAAGGTCTCTGCCCAGTGGGCTTACAATCATAGGCTGTTTTCAAACCAGCCCAGGAGGCGGGGATGGGATGGGTGTGCGCCGCAGCGGGTGTGTGAGCGACCCGTCACATGGACATGCACCCATCTTCACGCACGAAGGCATTCCTGTTTTATTCAATGACTCCATGGATGGGGGAGCAGTGGAGATGGGTGGAATGCACCCCCCCACCGACACTCACACGGACACCTCCCTCGCCCCCCCAGTCACCCACATGGGTGGGGTGGCTCGTGTGAAAAGGGCCAAAGTTAAACAAGGGTGAGAGGAACACAGGGAGAGGCAGACACGCAAGCATTCCCATCTATTACAGATGGGGGAAATGAGACTGAGGGTGATTTCAGACGTGACGGCCGGCAGCACTGACCCCGGACCGTGGGGTGGTTCGGACCACGGGCAGGGGTGAAGGGGTGCACCAACAGATGTTCGCCACTTTGCCCCCCGGCTGTGAGGACCGCCGAACCACGGCCCAGGGTCAATGCTGCCGGCCGTCACATCTGGTGGGCAACCCCCCCCCAGAGGGGGCGGGGCCACGCGATGCAGCGTGTGGCCGCATGGCCCCACCCCCTGCGCTCCCCGCCACCCGCCCTCCCCGATACAGGCAGCCACAGTGGCCTATCTGACCGCTGTCGCCGCCCGCCGCCAGGACTCCGGAACGCGGTGAAGGTACGGTAACAGACGTTACTTTTCCTTCACTGCGTTCCAGATTCCCCCTAACCCCGCTTCGTTCGTTCGCTGCCGTGGTGCGGGAGAACAAAGCGTAGTTAGATTCACCACGGGGGGTGGTTGACTGAGGTGAACATCTGGATGTGCGCAAACAGACGTTCACCTCCGTTCACGCCCCCCCCCCGCGCGTTGATTGAGGTGATTTCAGACATCGTAACGTCTGAAATCACCCTGAAACTTGTCCAAAGCCACCCAGTGGGTTCTTGGCTAGGACAGGATTTGAACCCTGGCTTCCCAGGTCCAGCCCACCACCTGAGTGCTTTGTTAATAGATGACCCTGATCACCTGGAGAGCGCACCATCTCCCCACCCCACCCCACAGCCTGCTTAGGTAAGTCCTTCCTCTCCCCCACCTACTGACCCCTGACCCCAGACTCCCTACCCTGGTGACACTGGCCTCCTTGCCCTTTTGTAACCCTGGCCTGCCAGTCCCCCACTCTCCACCCACCATAAATGCCCAAGGTCATCCCTGGTTGTGAAATCCCCAAACTTAAGCATCCTCTCTCTCCCTGCCTGCCCACAAGTCATCCCACTGTCTCCACTGGGAGAGCCTCATTTTACAGCTGCTCATTGCACAAAACGTTTTCCCTATCTCCCTTGGGAGTTCTGCATGAGAGACGTCTTCATGGATGGGGCCCACAGCTTGGTTAAGCTTAGAAACCACAGACTTTGACAGCCCAGGATCCAAGCTGATGACAATGCTGGTGAGTTTTAAGCTGACAATGTTGAATTTTCCTCCAGGCATAAGCTAATGACGGTGGAATCAATGACTAATGCCTGCTTGAAGTCATGGAACAAGCGTTTCCAATCAATGAGTTCTGCTGCCAGCAGCCAGTTGGATCTATGTATTTGAAGACAGGGGCTGAGCACCCTAAAGAAGCCAGAACCCTTCAGTGTTCATACCTGCAGCTGTGTGTCCTCCACACCTAAGAATTGTCCTCGATGTCCAATGGTTTTGTTGAGCACACAACAGCCAGACAGAGTTTAGATTAACAGCAACAACAACAATGGCTTTCTTTTATTGGGCACCTATCCACACACAAACCCAACATTAAGAGCAATTAGCTTTCCAGCAAAGATAAGCAAGGAAATAGAGGGATAAAAATACCACATTTATTGCCCTGTGCCATCTGTCCAATGTAAAGCCAGGAAACTGAGATTCCTTTTCTTTGCAGTATAGTGCAATTTACAAATATCCTTCCTGTCAGCTGAATCCAGGGGCCGTTTTGTTTTTAGTATCCAGTACAAAATGCCATAGAAGACTTATGCAGTGCTCTCTGTCTCAAATGTATTTTGATGGGTTTCCACTTTAATCTACTATTTATCTAATGAGCACACTTTAAAAATAAAATAATAAAAAGACCAATGAATTCACTGGGTGACCTTGGGCAAGTCACTATCTATCTCTCAGCCTCAGTTCCCCACCTGTAAAATGGGAATAATGCCGTACCTCACAGTATTGCTATTAAGATTAAATAGATAAGGATTGTAAAGCACTTTGAATACTGAGAATGTTATAAAAATGATTAATGATAATATGTTTTTACTTTTTACCAAATGTTCAACTGAAATTCTGAAACTCAAGAGGGGTACTTTTCTGGACAGTAAGTACATCATGAACAGTAAGGAAGGATGGCCGCAGGCATTTGTTCAGCTGACCTGCTGACAGGGGGGACCCAGATGCATACCCCACACCCACCATATAGATGAGGGGTCCAGTAACCACAGGGCGGGCCGTCACCATACCTGCGGCCTTAGGACAGAAGTTGAGTTGGTGAGGCTTCCAGGAGCCGTGCAATGGGTTTGCATCACTGAGACCCCGGACAGGTGTGCATGTCACACCCATATAGATGAACCAACCACATCGGCTGTGTGACAGTTAACCCATCTACATATGGGAGCCGGTTCGCCTGCAAAGGGTTGGCGAATTGGTGGTGTTTGAGGAGCGGAGAGAGCGGATGGTGATAGGGGGAGTGGAGAGAGCGAATTGGTGGTGTTTGAGGAGTGGAGAGAGCGGATGGTGATAGGGGGTGGTGGAGAGAGCAAATTGGTGGTGTGTTGAGTGGGAGTGAGAGCTGTGTGAGAGAAGTATGTGTGTGTGTGTTTGGGGTGAAAGTGTTGGTAGCGTGTGTAGGTCATGCTGTGTGTTGGAGAGCTCTTGGAGTGAGTGGCCTGGAGCAAGTACACAGAGTGATTGGGGTGTGTGTGTGGGTGTGACACTCCGGGGCGTATGGGGGAGGGATGGTGCTAGTGTGGTGTGCTGCCTGTGGGTGTGAGGGTGTGTGCCAGGAGTGCGATCACTGCATGGTTTGCTGGATCAGGGTTCCTGTTCACAGGGTGCATTGGCTGGTTGGGGGCTGGAGAGTGGTCACAGGGTGCAGTGGTCGGTTCACGGGGAGTGGGCACAGTGGTGGGAGGACGATGCTCGTTGTAGGCATTCCACAAGTGCGAGCTGCCCTACTCACTATCCTGATAGCGTGCTTTGATCTCCTGGAGCAGGTATAGGTTCAGTGGTCCACCCTCCTGCTCCCAGCAACCCGCTGGTACAACCATGGGTCACGCAGCGGATGGGCTGCAAACCTGCGCTGAGTAGCAATGGCGCAATGAACAAGAAGGGTGTAGGCGAGGTGCCTAGCGATGGCGGGGACAGCAACATGGCAGCACATCCATCTCATCCTCTCTAGGTTGCTCCTGAACGTTTATGGCCATTGGGTGACCCTACCCACATGATGACTGGATTGGATGTGGTCACGGACTGGTGGGAGACCATACTGATGGCCTGGACTGACGAAGAATGGACCACCCGCTTCCGGATGACCCGCTCCCTGCTGAGCCGGCTTGCAGAAATCCTTGCCCCTCACCTCCGGAGGAGTTTCACCAACATGCAGCACCCACTACCTCCTGGGATATGGGCGGCGATGGCAGTGTGGCACCTGGCAAACCTCGATTCCTGCCGGAGCATTGCGGAACAGTTTGGTATGGGGACCTCGACCATCAACAGCGTACAGCACGATGTCTGAGACCTCATTGTCAAGCTTCTCCTTGAGTGGGTCAGATACGGGACACGAATGCGGTGATCCGAGGCTTCGAGGCAATGGATTTCCCACATTGCCGTGGCGCTATAGACAATATACATATCCCCATCTTCCGCCCTCCCCACAGCAAGATTGACTACCTCAACAGGAAGTGTGTGTTCTCTGTAAACCTGCAGTCAGTCATGGACCACCATTGTCTATTCACCGATGTGTACACGGGCCAGTCGGGGAAGAGCCATGATGCTCAGATCCTGCACTCCTCCCCCTTCTATGCCAGGATGTTTGATGGGGAGATAGCCCCAGACCTGTTCAGGATTATCGAGGGGGTTTATATGGCTCAGGTTATTATTATTATTATTATAAACATTTATATAGCACCAGCCGTGTACCTGGTGCTGGACAGAACATTGAAATAGATGCGGTCCCTGCTGGTGGCTTACAATCTAAAAGACAAGGAGGGGGAGACAGGGAGAGGGGACAGTGGGAGAGACAGGGGAGAAGACAAACAAACATTCAGGTGGATTATTATTATTATTATTATTAACAAACATTTATATAGCACCAGCAGTGTACCTGGCACTTTACAAAGTAATAAAATAGACACGGTTCCTGCCCCTATGGCTTACAATCTGAGAGACAGGAGCTGGGGGAGAGACTTAGGAAGGGGAAAAGAGGGAGAGACAAGGGGTCTAACATTCATGAAGATGCGAGGTCTCAAGTGCACGTACTTGGCTTGGTTACGATGAGAATGACAGCAGGCAGGTCCATGTTGCAAGGATAAGGGTAAACCGATCGTAGGTATAGGAATAGTGGCTCAGCAGGATAAAGAGTCAGACAGAGCAGAGCGAAAGAGGTGAGTTTTAAGGAGAGATTTGAAGGTATGAAGGGAGGGGGCAAGGCGGATGTGGACAGGGAGGGAGTTCCAGGCATGGGGGGCAGCAAGTGAGAAGGGACGAAGGCGCTTAGGGGAGCAGGGAAGGCGTGGAAGGGTGAGAGAAGGGACAGAGGAGGAGCGAAGTGCACGGGCTGGAGTATGGAGGGCGATAAGTGCAGAGAGGTAGGGGGGAGCAAGGTTGTGAAGAGCTTTATAGGTGAAGACTAGGAGCTTGTGCAGGATTCGTTCAGGAAGGGGAAGCCAGTGAAGCGAAGAGAGGAGGGGCTGCACATGGTCGAAGCGACTGGCGAGGTAGATGACCCTGGCAGCAGAGTTTTGGACAGAGATGAGGGGAGAAAGGTGAGACCGGGGAAGGCCAGTGAGAAGGAGGTTACAGTAATCGAGGCGAGAGATGACCAGAGCATGAACAAGAGTTTTGGCAGACGAGACAGAGAGAAAAGGGCGAATCTTAGCAATGTTATGGAGGGAGAAGCGACAGGATTTAGCAACAGAGTCAATGTAGGGTTTAAAAGAAAGGGCTGAGTCAAAGATGAAGCCTAGGCTACGGGCTTGGGGGACAGGCAGGATGGTGACTCCATCAATAGTTATTGACAGTGAGGAAGGAGAGGAAGGATGAGGGGGGAAGATAAGGAGTTCAGTTTTAGCCATGTTGAGTTTGAGTTGACGTTGAGACATCCAGGTAGAGATGTCAGAGAGACAGTTGATGAGACGAGCTTGAACAGAGGGAGAGAGAGAGGGAGTAGAGAGATAGAGTTGAGTGTCATCAGCATAGAGGTGGTATTGGAAGCCATGGGAGGCAATGAGTTTGCCTAAGGATGAGGTATAGATCGAGAAGAGGAGAGGGCCAAGAACAGAGCCTTGAGGAACACCAACTGAGAGGGGGAAGGAGGAGGAGGCGGAGTTGGAGAGAGACACATTAAAGGAGCGGTCAGAGAGGTAGGAGGAGAACCAGTTATGGACAGAGCCACAAAAGCCAAGGGAGTGAAGGGAATCCAGCAAGAGTGAGTGGTCAACAGTATCGAAGGCAGCAGAGAGATCAAGGAGGACAAGAATGGAATAGAGACGTTTAGATTTAGCCACCAGAAGATCGTTGGTGATCTTAGCGAGAGCAGTTTCAGTAGAATGAAGGGGGCGGAAGCCAGATTGGAGGGGGTCAAGGGAGGAGTTGGAGGATAGGAAGTCAAGGCAGCGGGAGTAGACAACACGTTCAAGCAGCTTGGAAGCAAAAGGAAGGAGTGAGACAGGACGATAGCTAGAAGGGTCAGAGGGGTCAAGAGTGGACTTTTTGAGAATAGGAGAGACTGTGGCGGATGCGAAGTCTCAGGTGCGTGTACTTGGCTTGGTTACAATCAGGTTGGTTGCTATAGGGGATCCTGCCTACCCTCTGACCCCATGGCTAATGAGGGCCTATCCTGTGACCTGCACCCCCAACTGGGTGCTCGTCAATGAGCGCCTGGCCTCTGCGAGGTGGATGAGGTGCTCAAGATGAGGTGGCGCCTCTTGCTGAACCGGAGCCAGTTCAACCTCCAGCACACCCCCATCCTCGTCCTGGCGGCTTGTGTACTCCACAACATCTGTGAGACTCGTGGGGCTGCCTTGGACAACTCCCCTCCGCTACAGAGAACTAGACCTGTGCCAGCATGTGCAGGGTGGGGCCTTCAGGCGGATCTCTGAAGAGAACAGAGATGCCCTATGCAGGTGCATAGTAGCCCAATTAGCAGAGAACTGAACTTTCTCTGTCGACAGACCCTTTCCATGTGTCCTGTAAAACTGTATGCCTTACTTCTATACATTTTGCTTTGAGCCCCTGTATCTGCCTTTGTCTACTTTACTTTGTGTCCTTGCTACCCCCCATGGTCTTTCAGTGGGTGTTGCGCCAGGTTGGGTCCCCCATACCCCCCGTCATAGCAGGCTTCCCAGTTGCTGCACCCTAATACCTTGTGCCCTGGACATCCAGTGACAGCACCGGTGTGGTATTCCCAGTAATGGTGCTCTGATGGTCCTGGTGGTGTGTCCATACTCCCTTACACCATTCCACCTGCACAGTGGTATGACACCCTGTTGAGCCTCAGGAGCTGTCTTGGAGGGGGTTGATTGGTGTTAGCTTGCAGGGATGTCGGCTTCCCGGGGCTGCTGTTGTTCCGTGATGGAATGGTGCAGACATGACATCGGACACCGGTAGCTGACATCCCAGGAATCTTACACCGCTCTATCCCCTCCATGGCAGGTCCTGTGACTCAACAGGGTCCCATCCCTCCCTTCCATCGAACCGTTTGGCTAGCCATTCACGATGTACCTCTGCCCTTTCTCATGGAGCCCACTACCAGGTTCTGTGGCCCTTCATACCCTTAGTTGTGTGCTCTGCCCCTTCCTGGCAGCAGGTGGTGACCCCCTGTGGGGTGCTCCCACCCATCCTCGGCAGTATTTCCAGGATGACCCTCCTCCATGGCTGCAGCCCGGGTCCTTGCAGCCTGTTGGCATCTGTGGCCTTTGCCTCTGCCAGTGGTCACTTGCGGGTTTCCTTCACCCCTGGCACAGTGGGTGATGCATTGGATCTGTGACCCAGTTATCTTGGCTCCTTATCCTTTTGACTGGCCTATGCCCTCCTGGATCCAATGGTCAAACACGGCACGTGTGTTGCCTGCCAGGCCTGCCTGCCCAGTTGCTGTTTGTCACTGGATCCCTGTCATCAACGAGCGACGGGGTTTGCTGCTAGCTCCCTATCATCCCTTATATTTATTTATTTATTTATTTTAAGCATTTTTTAGCCGCCCCCTCATGCCTGCGGCATCTCGGGGCGGCTTACAGCAATACAATCAAATTAATAAAAACAATATTTAAAAACCACCATCATCAATAAATTAAAAACAGTCCCATATCTACGCCCCATATCCCCAGCTACCCAACCCTTCCCTCCGAAGGCCTGGACAAACAGCCAGGTCTTTCAGGCTTGACGAAATGCCAGAAGACCTGCGGCCAGGTGGACTTCCTCTGGGAGGGAGTTCCAGAGTCACGGCCTGGCCACCGAGAACGCCCTCTCCATTGTAGCCCCCCATCTCACCCGGGGGACCTCCAAGAAGGTGCCCCCAGTGGACCGAAGGGATCGCTCTGAGGCACGGAGGGGGAGGCGGTCCCCGAGGTGAGAAGTGCAGACCGTGCAGGGCTTTAGAGATCAATGCCAACACCTTGAATCTGACTCGGTACGCTATAGGCAGCCAGTGCAGAGCACGGAGCATTGGTGTTATATATACCCCTGTACAGACTCCAAGACAGACAGGTATGTTAATATATACATATTGATGTTGTGCGCTGCCCAGAGCTGCCTGTGGCAGGATGGGTGGGATAAAAATATTTGAAATAAATAAATATTTATTCAGGGACTATTTACAGGGGGTGGGGTTAATTGTTTCCAGGGTCTTCCCCTTCCCCTCTTGATGGCACCACCGGGGGAATGGCTCCTTGTGGGCCTTGGCAACCGCTGCCTGCTGTAACCTTCGGCTGCCTGGCCCGGGCTCTCCTTCCTCCACTGGCTGCTCCACTGCTGGGTCTGGTGGTAGCTCCTGTGGATGAGACACGTAGCCTTAGCAGTCACGGGTATCCGATCCCTGTGCCCCTGTTTGGGTGCTCCCGTTTGACACCTCCCTGTGTCCATCACCTCTTCCCGTGCTCCCATGCTGCCCTTTCTTGTGCCCAGGTGGGTACCTTGCCCTGTGTTCCCCCCTCCCCCCATGTCTATTGGCCATCACCTGCTCCCCGTGCTTACCTGAGCATGTGGGGTGGCCCGCCTGGGCGGTTGGGTCGCTGGGGGTGCCGGGATGTTATGGGTTGGCTGGGGGCCCGGGTGGGGGGATCGTGGAGGGTGCTGGAGGGAATGTGGGCTGCCTGAGGAGCCCCCCTTGGTGTTGCTGGGAGGCTGTGGGAGGGAGAGGGCCCAGATGGTCTTGAGCAGGGTAGGGTTGCTGCTGGGGAAACCAGGGGTGGCAGATGAGCTAGGGAGGAGGCATGGGCACCTGTGGGAGGGCACCGTGGTGTTGCTGTCCTGCCAGCCCTCCTACTGCGGCTGAAGGGCTCATGTCATCCTGGGGGAGGCACTTCAAGGCCTCCAGGGTTTCCTGTATTAGTTGCTGGGTCCTTGCAGTGCTTCCCTCCAGCGAGACATGGCCCTCACCCTCTCCTCCCTGTCGAGGCGCTGCTCGTGGAGGAGGGTGGCAGCTTGGTGCCTGTCCCACAGGTGCTCTGTGCAGGACCAGGTGAGCATCTGATCCATCTTTTCCTGGTCCCTTCTCCCCTCCCTGAGCTGAACCTCCCTATTGCTGCTCCCTCTGCTCCTCTGCTAGCCGCCTGATTTCCACCAGCAGTTCCCTCCCCAGATCTCCCCTCCTCCTCCGATTGTAAGCCCGTATCTCCTGGTTCCTCTCAGCACTCCCAGCAGAGGCACCCCAGGATGGACCTGGCTGCTTGCCTGTGAACGGCACGGAAACTTATGTTTAACTTGGGACTGGGAATCAACCACTGTGTAGCTGTTTGGCTGGGAATCAACCACTGTGTAGCTGTTTTAGCTCCTACCACTGCGCTGTGGTCTCCCGCCTCCCCCCCCCCCAGTTGCTCCTTTGTGAGCCTGGGTTGGTTTGGCGATCTCCTTTTGTGCTTGCCTGTCTGCGTCGGCATCTGGAGGGCTCTAAGGGGACCCATTCTTGCTCCCGTCACCCTTGCGAGTGGATGCCTCCTGTCCCCTACTTGGTCTCACCTCCCCATCCCTCCTCTGTGGCCGGGTTTTACCTCGCTGCCACGGAGACCCGCTGTCTCCCCGGTGGTGCTGTGCTCCAGTGTGTGGGTGTTCTCCTGTGGGGGGCAGGGGCGGTGGAGCTGTCAGTGGTCAGGCTGGCGGTACCCTTTGCTCGGGGCTTGCCTGTGCCCTCCTCCCTCCCCTGTGTGGGTGGGTTCCCCCTGTCTTACCTCACTGTCAGAAGAGTTCTCCTCCCTGGGCCACGTTGCTGGGGGTGGGGTTTCAGCTGGTGCTGCGTTACGCCCTCTGCCCTGTATCGGAATGAGAGAGCTGTCAGTAGCCATCCTCCCCCGCCCCCCAGTACCAGTGGCTTGTGCCTCCCTCCCCTGTTGATTTTGTTTGATCTCTCGGCTGCCTTTGATACCGTTGATCATGAGTTGCTGGTGACTCGGCTGCGGGACTGAACAGGGATGCGTGGGACTGTTCTTGAATGGTTCCGCTCTTTCCTGGTTGGGAGAACCCAACGTGTGGTGCTGGGTGATTATTCATCTTCTCCCTGGTGCCTCACGTGTGGAGACCTGCAGGGTTCCATCTTATTCCCTCTCCTGTTCAACGTGTGTATGCAGCCTTTGTGGGGGATTGTCAGAGAGTTTGGTGTAACGTGTCATCAATATGCTGATGACACCCAACTATATCTCCCGTTTTCATCAGACCCAGGTCCGGCAGTCTCGGTGCTTACCCGGTGTTTGACAGTGGTGGGGGACTGGATGAGGGTGAGCCACTTGAAGTTAAATCCTGAAAAGATGGAGGTGATGGTTGTGGGGAAAGCCGGGGGAGTGATGGCCCCCATCATTGATGGGATCTGTCCTCCCCTGGTATCTCAGGTCCGTAGTCTGTGGGTGCACCTTGATCCGCAGATCTGCCTGGATGTCCAGGTGGTGACTTTGGCAAAGGGCACATTTTGCCAATTACATCTGGTATGTCGGCTTAGACCGTATGTCTCGGATTCGGACCTGGTCATGATCATCCATGATTTTATTACCTCACGATTAGAATCCTGTAACGCGCTCTACGTGGGGCTACCCTTAGTGATGGTTTGGAGACTGCAGTTGGTGCAGAATGCGGCAGCTCATCTCCTGAAGGGGACGGGCCGATGCGATCACATTACTCTAGTGCTCCGTTCTCTGCACTGGCTGTCGATTCTTCTGGGCCCAATTCAAGGTGTTGGTGATGACCTTTAAAGCCCTAAACAGCCTGGGCCCCACCTACCTGCAGGACCGCCTCACCCTCCGGATCTTGGATCAACCTCTGCAGTTGGCTGGGAGCGCCCTCCTTGAGGTCCCCTGGGTTTCCCGGGTGTCGACTATGAGGAGGGCGTTCTCGGTGGCTGCAACATGGCTGTGGAACTCCCTCCCACTGGAGGTCTGCCTGGCAGCTGACCTCCCCTCTTTCTGTAGACAGTGTAAGACCTGGCTGTTCCGCCGGGCCTTTGCCAAGGGAGATGGGATGGGAGTGTTGGGTTAGGGTGGGGTTTTATTGCTTTTGTATTGGGTTATTTTAACTATGGGGTTACTGATGTTGATTTTAACGGATTTTATTATATGTTTTAAAATGTTAGCTGCCCTGAGATGCTTGTAACAGGAGGGGGCGGCATACAAATGTAATTATAAATAAATAAATAAAATAAATAAATAAAAATGAATTTTAGACTGCACACAGAAGTCACCATTTCCACCCACTGATCCAATGAGATGTCATGAGTTTGTCTTAGGTTTACCATGTGGCAGCATTTTTCACATCATCAGAATGAATCTATCAATCAAGTGATCACACTGAGGCAACCCATAGTTTGGTCCCACAGAAAATATCCAGGGAGCCTCTCCTATAGATGACCTCAGTGTTTCTGTGTAGTACATATGTTCAGACATCATGAAAAGCGTTATCTTTTCATGGCAGTTTTCATGCCATCTGAATGGCTCTACCAAGTGGTAACATTGAGGCCGCTTTTACGCGAGTGGTAGGATGCAGCGCGTTGAAGAACGTGCTTCCTGAAAAGCCCCGCGGGACGCATTGAGACACACTGGAAACAGCCGGCGGCCATAGGAATCGCAGCTCGCACGGTCTTTTTGAAGCTGCATTTGGAAAACCCCAAAATCAAGGCTTCCCAAATGTGGCTTCAAAAAGACCGCGTGAGCCATGATTCCTATGGAGGCCGGCTACTTCTGGTGCGTCTAAATGCGCCTTGCGGACTTTTCAGGAAGCGCGTTCTTCAACGTGCTGCATCCCACCGCTTCTGTAAAAGCAGCCTGAGGCAACCGATGGTTTTGGCACCAGAGAAAATATCTGGGGTGCCTCGTCCACAGATCACCTTAGTGTTACTATGTGGTGGATCCGTTCAGACATCACAGGAAGTGCTACCCCATAGTAAACCTTAGGCAAAGCTGGGTTGCTGCCACTGGAGACATGGGTTTTCATGACATGCACCTCTAGGAACAGGCCTAGGGAACTTACCTCAGGTATAAACTCACTCTCTAAATGGAAGGATTGCCATGGTACGTTGTTGCAGCCTCAGGACCCTGCTGTACCATTCCCAGCCACAAAACAGGTCCAATTTACTTATCCTTTCACCAGCTCATAAATTTATTTACAGTGTCAACAGTTGTAAATGCCACCAAAATCTCAGCCCTCTTTACCTGGGCCTCTATCATGGGCAGTTTCTAGCCTAAGTCTCCTCACTAGCCCTGTTGCTGCAAGGCCTACATTCTTCAGGTCAGCTTTGGCTCTGAGACCCTTCCCTGGTGATCCGCCTACTGATCTTCAAGCTCAGTCTTTTATATACGTTCCCCTCCCATCTTGTCAACAGCTTTTCCCCTACTCCAGTTGGGTGGAACTGCGAACACCTCAAAATACTCATTAGCTGCATTAATTAGCTATCCAAAGGGTCAGGTGGATCTATATCCGAAACAAGTATCTGGAAAAACAGATAAACCCATCAAATTTGAGGTACTCAATCTGCTGCTGTTGGGTACTAATCAGCACACAATTACCAATGGGTTAGCCGATGTCCTGATTTACTGACTTCCCATGCTGAAATAGTATAAATACTGACTTACAATACTGTTTTTCAAGTATCCATTTTTTGAGTTACCCTCCTGTTTTTCACTATTTTTCTGTACTAATTTCCCAATAGATAAATTGGTAAATCGGTAATGATAATTCCTGATTTTTCAGGTTATCAGGTACCTGACACAGGACTTGAAATTGTGGGTATTACTTCTGGATAATAAATCAGGTACCTGTTTCAGCCCTAGTCTGGTCTTGCAAGGACTTAACCCACCTCTTACTTTGGTCCTGGTCTTGCCCACACTCAAAACAATCCATCCCATGTGCACTACATCCACCCACCAACCCACATTCACATCCACACACACACAAGAAAGTTCTGGGAAAGTTCCGGTGTGGATCAGCAACCTAAAGCTTGGGTTAATCTCTAGCTGAAACTTCCTTTTCTTTTCATGAATTGATGGCTGGCAAGTCCGAACTGCTTAGAGCGTGTGACTAAAGCTAACACACAACTCCTCAAATCTGGTCCTTTTGGAAATGAAAACTTCCTCTGGCTGAAGTTCAACCTTTCCTGTCAGGACACTTCAAACACTCCCATTGCCTGAGTTGTTGCTCACACGGAAGAAGGGATGTTAGCACATTCTTGGAGAACTCCCAGGCAATGGATCTCAAGGCTCAAGGAAAGTATTGATGGACTTGTATTCACAGCTGTAGAAAGCCCATCTTAACAATAAAAATAACGTGAGTCAGAGGAAGCAGGATTTTATATAATCATGCTGCACACTTTGTTTGCTCACAGATGCTACTGACTCTGGTTTTTATCCTTTAACTGTTTTGGAGTTTCTGATTCTGGCAAGGATTTGAGTGGGTCAGTTGTGGTGAATAGCAGAAATGGGTATGCATTCAAAAGGACCTTGAAAAATCTGAGAGCAGGGCTCTCTCTCTCCATTTCCTGCTACCATGTTTGTGTATCTCTTCAGTGCTGGGCACATGGTATAGCTTGTTCAAAAGTAATTCAGACTCCTCCAAGTTGGCCAGCTCAACTCGGCCCCTGGTGGAAGATGTTTAGCAACATCCACATGCTTTTCAATAGGTCTGAAAACAATACAATGGAATTCACTTCAACAAAGGCAAATGTCAAATAAACACATACGTCTAAAATGAGAGATAACTGTCTAGTCAGTGCATTGCTGAGAAAGATTGCATCATTATAATGGATCACAAGCAATGTCACACTTGTAAAAAACAAACAAAAAAACCCAGACAAGTGCCATTTCGGTTTGCACCATATCTAAGAAACGTAACAGGATCTTTCCACCAGTTATGTCTCAGCTGGAGTATTGTGTCCAGTTTGGGACACCATATTTTAAATATGATGTAGATGAACTGGAGAAGATTCTGGGGAGAGCAACAATAAAAAGGAGCTTTGAATGCAAGACTTAATGAGGAAAGGCTGTAAGAACTGGAGATGTTTTAGCCCAGAGGAAAGAATATTATGGTGAGAGGACATGGTAAGTATTTAAGAACTTATCCCCCTGCCCGAGCTGCCCTGGCACCCACCAGTCATTCCTACTCCCGTCTGCAGCCTCCTCCACCCCTCCTTAGCAAATAGGAGAGGCAGGTTGGTGTACGGGTGTCCTCTCGGCCGTCACCAGCCAATAGGGCTGTACCGGAATATCGCAGCGGTAGCTATTTCCGGCGGAAACAGTGTTTCCGCAATTAATGGAACGGCATGGCAGAGGCTTTCATTCCGCCGTTTCATTCCCCGGTTTCATTCCGCGGTTCCGCGGTTCCGCTTATTTAATTCCGCAACTTAGTGGAATCGTGGAAACATGACATTTTCGCTATTTCCGCAATTCCGCCAGTGCCACAAAATAGCGGAATAGCGGTTTTCCGCAATTTTTCCGCAATTCCGCGATTTGCAGAATTCCGGCGGAATTAGCGGAATATCCGCAGAAAATTCACGGTGTGGCGCGGGCAATTCCGAAATGGCGGAACGGAATCACGGCGCGGTAAAAGCTGCTGACGCATCAGCCCTACCAGCCAATACCAGAGATGTCTTTACAACGGTAAGAGAGGTTTTTACAATGGCAAGAGAGAAAATGTGCATGCTCGACTTAAGGATTTCTTCCATTCATTTTAATGGGGTCATTTTTTCTATCTAACTTTTTCTTAACACCACCATTCCCTCCCAAAATTCACCAGCAATTGCCTGACAGTGAACTTTAATTTTCTTCTTTATTCAGTTTTAAGACTCCCCCAAAAAGATTTAATACACGGCAAAAAATTTTACTTGCAACCTGGAAGTGCAGTGAATCACTAGTCCCATGTTAAAGATAGGCAGAGATTGAATGAGAACTGCGTCTCGCCTTAACTAACAGAGGGCACTATTGTGCCCTCTATATTTATTAGTTATTAGTTATTTACTATTACTATTAACGTCATTGTCACCAACATATGGGATGCTAAATAATAATAATTTATACTCTGTAGGGGTGGGACTACGGTATTGGATTCATCCAATAATACCAATAATTGTCAATATCGGATTAATCTGATAATACAGATAATTGTCGGTATTGGTATATTGGTTTTTTAACATTGCTGGTTTCTCTGGTTTTTTTTAACATCGATGCCATTTAACAATGACCGCAATGTTAAAGATCTGAGAAAATCGGCAATGTTAAAAAAACGATATCCCGATATCGTATTAATCCGATACTGATAAAACCGGAAACCGATAATTCCCCTGCAGTCCCACCCCTAATACCCTGCCCTATCCCAAAGGCTCAGGGTGACCATCAACGAATAAAACAGCATAATAAAACAAAAGGGAAATAGAAATAACAAATCCAACTAACTCATATATAAAGCTCTAAAACCCTCCTGAATTCCTTCCAGTCCCCTGTCTCTCACTTGAGGGAGTCCCCTCCCACCGTCAACAATCTCTACCCTGTCCAACCATTCCCATAACCCCACCTTAGACTTCAGACTGTTACAATACCATTGCTATCTCTACCTTAAGTGCATATTTAGCGTGTGAGTTAATGGAGTGATAATTTACAGCTAGGTAGTTTTGGGAAAATGAGTGCAATCGGCTGGGCAGAGAGCACCAGCACTAGCATTATACTGCAATGGGATTCATGCCTGTGCTAAGGGTTAGCACTGGCACAATCTGCCCAGAAGATCATGCATCGTTTGATTGAAGAATTTCAGATGTCATGCAGTATGTTCATTGGTGGCCTTAAGGAATTAGAATTTTAAAAAACAAGGACAGGCCAAGCTAATCAGGTGCATCATACAAACAACTGCCAATGGTACAACACAACAAGCAGAAATGGGAAACACAATAAATGGCCAGGGCTCCACTATCTGAAAGGCTGCCTTGCCCCCTATTCACAGCCTCCGAGGGAGCGCCCTCTTGCAAGTACCGTTGATGCATCAACTCCATAAGAAGTGCCATACTGGGTCAGACCAATGGTCCATTGAGCCCAGCATCCTGTCTCCGACTTCATGTATCAAGAGTGAGCAGAGAAGCAGTCTTGGGTGGCTGCTCTACAGTTGTGGAACTCCCTTCTAGAAGTTTGCCAAAGCCCAGGTCCGAACATTTTTCAGAGGTGATGTAAGACATTTTCATTTGGCCAAGGAATAGGAGTATGGTGGTTGGATTAGGGGATTTTCCATTGGTTTTATGTCTGTATATTTTATATATTTTTAACTGTTGTAAGGTGCCCTGAGCCCTTGGGAAATACATAACAATACATTTTAGAAAGAGGACTTAAGATTGTTCAATATGGCAGCTGAATGCTTATTTGGACACTATGATTATTTATTACTTATATAGCATCTGTAATGAACCTCGGACTGAACAACTGCAATTAGAGACAGGACCCTGACCCCCAAGGGATGGAGCAATCTAGGATGGAGCAACAGGGATTCACATATTTGAAACCTGGTCTCATAGCTCTAGGCCCAGCACCTTATCCAGTAGGCCATGCTGGCTGATGCAATGGCGGCAGAGACCACAAGATTCAGCTGAGCAGGCATTGCTGTCGATCACCCTAGGGAGCAATTCCGTACTAATTCCCAGAGGCAGGAATTTGAACAATCCTCTGCCAAAAGGAGTGTTGAACATGTACGGTCATGAGCTCTGCCGAGAAAGGGGAAGGTGCCCAACATATGATGTGGTCAGAAGGGTGAATTGCTCGGCACCTGCCCTACTCTGCCAAGGTTTTGAGCCTGGCGTGGTACGGCTGGTATGCGATGAGGACGTTGATTGGAGTCCCCACCTTTCAATTCCAACTATGCTTGTGTGCTCATCTGCTTATTGAGACACAGAGAGCTCATTGTCATCAACTCAACTTTTTATTGAACCATAAAAACATTTTAAACACAACATCAGCCAGAGCCTGCTGCTGACACCAGCTTTCAGACTGCCAGCCTGTTTTCAATAGTGCCTCACAAGGCAAAATGGAGGGTAACCTTCGACATTTGCAGCTGCTCCCGGGGCGCTGTGTAGGGGTGCCACCTCTTGTGGTTTAACCCTGAGACTCCCATAGGCCAAAATGGGAGTCTCAAGGTCAAACTGCCCAAAGTGGCAACCCTTGTGCTGTTGGAACACTCAAAATAATGGGCTAGCTCCACCTCTGGAAGAGGAGCCCTGCTCTTTGCTCCCTTGGTGCTTCAAGTGGTGGGGAATTCAGAGGGATTGATGAGTTAGAGGAAGAGCAGCAGATGTAACAGGGCCGGTGTAATACCTCCATTCCCTCCCCATCCCCTGCCCCTCTGGTGTGATGAATCTGTTCATCTGCCTCTTAGCCGTGACTAGTGTTGGAATTTTATTAGTGGTCAAAAAATCAAAAGCAGCTTGAATTCTTAGTAGCAACAGTTTAGTAGTAAACCTTGGAGACTGTTTCTAGATTAAAATAATCTACTTTATTGAGAAGTACATTGTGATAGGAAAGGCCTATCGCTAGGTCTTACTAGCTAGCTGACACCAGCATGGTGGCCGGTCATGTTGAAGGTCAGAGAGAGAAGAAAGGAATGGTGAAAGGTCAGGAAGAAGGAGGAAGTCCAGTAGGAACTTCCTGGGCACATCCCACCTGGGAGGGGGCTTAGAAGCAGAGATCAGAAAGGTTAAAGTGACACACACACTAACTCACTATCTCTACTCCCAGTGCCCCTAGTGGTCATTAGGGTTTCTTGGTGCAAAAGGTGATGTCATCTGGAGCTGTTTCTCCAACAACTAGGAGGTAGTTTTCCCTTCCTCTGTGGAAGGAAGTCTTAGGGTGCTTTCAAATGTGATGGTGGCCATGGCCAGCTTTGCCACTGTTTCCCCCGCTTTGACACGGGGGCCACCGTCACGTTTGAAAGTGACTACATCCTGGACACCAGATATTGGCACAGGATAGATCCCAGCTCTGGTGGTGGCTAGCCGGGGCTGTGGCTCAGGGAAGTCCCTGAGTCACAGCCCTGGGTAGCGCTGCATCACCGGGAGTAAAGTGGGCTGTGACGTCTGAAATCCCACTTTACCTAACCCAGTCGGGATCCCCCTCCCCTCCGTGCAAGGTGCCATGGCAGCCGCCAGGGAGAGGGGTGGGCTGCTGAATGCAGCGTGAGGGCGGGGATGGGCAGCCGCCCATCCCCCTGGCTCCCTACCCTTCCCGGCGGCCAGGCGCCTGTCATGTCAGTTTGGGGGCATGTCTGGATCCTGACCACAGTGACAGTCAGACCCCAGAGGGGGTAAGTTCGTGGCGGTGCTTCAGCACCATCCTGTCAGAAGACCCCCAGATATTATATTTCCCAGCAACCGTTCCTAGTGTTGCCTCAGGGGGGCATAGCTATAATAGGTGAAGTGGGGCCCACAAGCCGGGGCGGGGGCGGGGGGCAGGGTCCACATGCATGTAAAATGCATGTGCACACTGGAGTGGAGCGTCCCAGCAGGGGGTCCATTCCATCTTCTGCCCCCGGGCCCATTCCCACCTAGCTACACCCCTCGGTTGACCGGAGGGTTTTTAACTCTTCCTCTGTGAGTAGGAAGTAGCTGTTGGTTGGGAGAGAGCAGACTGTACCTCTGAACTGGGCGTCCCTAGGAACCTTTCAAAAGACTGAAACTGTTTCACCTTGAATCTCAACTGTTCAAGTACTGCACCTAGCTGGGTAGGCCTAGGCAGGCTGCTGTGATTTCCCTTGTTTGAGCAGCCCTAGTAAAACAACTTCTTTGTGAACTACGCGCATCAGTGAGGTTACTGGAAGCCACCAGGGCTAGGCATGAAAATTGCTAGCACTAATGTGCCCTCACGGCCCTTGCTTCTAATCCATGATATGCTGACACACTACTGAGCCCCAGGATTATTACACCGGGGGAAGGGAGGACCAGTATGGGATGGCCACACAAACCCATATCACCGCTGCTCTTGCTCCAATGGCTTCAGCCGAAGAGTAGAAGCAGAAGGGCAAGCAAAGCTTCTCCTTGCAGATTCGCTTCCTCCAGGGCTGGCAGGGTAGGCAGCTGCCCAGGACAGCAAATATCAGAGCTGCAGAAAAACACCCCACACTCTGACATTTCTGCCTTAGGTCAGGGGGGACCTCTGGCCTCCATAGTGCCTGGCATGCCAGACCGCCAGGGTTGTGGGGGAAGGGGCACACCCAGATTCAAGGGGCCACTAGCTCAGGGCCTACCCAAGCAGGCACACGAGAATGCAAAACGGCAAGGCCAGGTAGGACCTGCCCACCCTCAAAATGCTTGGGTAAGTCTGCCCTAGGGTGGTCATACCTCTCTTTTAAAAGTTGATGCCTATACATGGTGCAGGGCTGCTTTGGTTCCAGTGTAACCCTGCACCATGTATTTTTCATATGCATCCTCTTTTAAAGGGGAGGTATGGCCTGGCCACCCTACTCTCCAGTCATGGGAGTCCCTACTCTGCCACCTTGGGCAGCAAAATAACTTAGCCTGGCCCTACTTCACACTGGGCATTTTTACACACACGTTAAAGTTCCGGATTTTTCAATCTTCTGGGTTTACAAGTCCACAAGTAAGTTCCAGATGCATTCTTCACACACACACACACACACACACTGCCCTGAGGCAGCCTAAAGTAGCCGCAGCTGTAGACGGGAGCGGCTGCCATGGAAACCAAGTGATCACAGCTGCCTGGAGCAATGCAGTTTATCAGGAGAACCTTTTACACACAAAAGGTCTGGGAGAAGTTCTATGCAGAAGTTCAAAGATCCGGATGTTTAAGATCTGGGTGAGTGATTTAGACACACAGAAAGTTCAGGATGTAACAGCAAACATCCAGGAGAAATGTGTGTCTAAAAACACCCATTGTATTGCAGTCACTGAAAATCAGCCAGGCCAAAACCTCTCTCCATACATGTCACCTCTGTGGTGCTCCACAGAGTACAACAACCCAATGTCCTACAGCTTGTGCTGAGTGCACTCAGTCTAGACAGTCCTCAAAGCCACTACTTACATTCATGGGTACAAAACGTGACTGCTCCTAGCTTCCTCAAGGCCACAGTTGCTGCTCATTTTGGAAGGGCTCTTTGCTATTCTGAGTTTTTCCCCACCTGGTGGAGTAGAACACACCACAGAATGGAAGAGAAAATCTGTCCCAACATTGTTTAATTCACTCTTGGTAACTTCCTGGATCTTCTAAGCAGCTCGATACATGCTGAGTCAAATCCGCTTGTATAATACCCAGCTTACGTGTCAGTCCCAATTGCTGGCTGAACTCCTGTCCTCCTCTGCATGTCACATCACCTGTAGCAATAGCAGAAATGCATCTAGGCCATGATCCTCAAATTGCTTACTCCAGAGGAGTCTCATTGACTTTGATGGAATTGCTCTGGAATAAGTGGTCTGAGGGCTGGAACTTTACTTTGATTTTGTTTGAGGAGTACTGCCATGGAAAGAAGGATTTTTGGAGGGCATTTGCTTCCTGGACGATCTTTGTCAACTTCAGCTAGGCAGTGTGTGATTCCTAGGGATGGGCAAACGCGGTTCGGAAGTTCAGAGTTCGAACCGAACTCGACCAGTTCAGTCGACCAAACCGAATTTCCGAACTGAATTTGATTTTCAAACTGAACTGAATTTCCGAACTTGGTTCTATTTGCCCATTCCTAGTGGTTCCAGTGCTCAGAGTCATTTTGAATACAGTTTCCTGGTCCCTGATGTTCAGTACAATGGAGTGTTTCTTATCGGCTGGCAACGGTCACTTTACAGCTAGGGTAAGAAACCTCTGGCACAGCAAAATCGGGGCCACAGCTGTTTTTTATTTGGCTCCTTTATCAGTTCCTAGATCCAGTCCCTGCCTTCAAGGACCATGCTCAAGGGGAAGGGAGCAGAGATGAGGGCATGCACTAAAGGACAGGAGGTGGGTCTGTGGCCCTCCCCATCCTTCCTCCATCCTGAACACACCTCTTAAGCATCCCTGCTCCCATCTCCTATCTGGCCCACGGAGCTTGTACTAGTTTTCAAAGTGGCCCTACAGGAAAGAATATGTTTCCTATCCTCTGCTTTATGGAACCAATGTACCACATGCAGTGAAGCAACCAGTGGAGTCAAGGATTGAAAGAGAGATGCCTGTTAATCCTGGTGCTAAATTTAGAAACTAGAATGAAAAATCCTGCCATGCCCCAGCTATGACTCCCTGAAGTTTAAATGCAGAAGGCCCTGGTAGAGGCTGCTTTCACACATTACAAAATGGACTAGCTCAAGCTAATACCGGGTATTATCATTCTGCCGGTTTTGTCATGTGTGAACGCACTATTCCCCTTTTATGTGGCGAGATCTTGGCCGTCGGCCCCCATTTGGTGGCTCTTACAACAACCCTGGTTTAAGCCCGCTTTGGTCCAGACTGTGGACTTGGGGTGTCTTTAGACGTATCGCCAACGGGTGTCTGAATGTGTGTTTTGACTTTGATACGAACATCGGTTTGGCCCTGTGTTCACCACGTGGTGCTGCTTAGACATACAGCCTATCTTGGGGCAAATCGGTCTTTTGCTCGCCACCCGATGTCAGCACGCAAACGCTGCTGCCTCGTTCCCCATGTTGCACCTGCTAACACGCCATGTGATATCAACATTGGCCACGTGTTTAGCTGAGACATGCAAATTGTCCTTGGGAGTTTTTAGACATAACAAAGCTCAGGGGTGTCTTCAGACATAACAAAGATTGGGTGTCAAAATCCCCAAGCACGTGTTTGGCCATTGTGTGTAAGCACCATAACAATCCCAACACCAATTTGGCCACCCGTTGAACATGCGATGTGAACACCATTGCATCACAAGGACAATTTGCATGTCTCAGCAGAAAATGTGGCCAATGTTGTGTCTAATGATATCTCATGGTGTGTTAGCAGGTGCAACACAGGGAACGAGGCAGCAGCGCTTGCGTCCGTGCTGAGATCGGATGGCGAGCAAAACACCGATTTCACCCAAGATGGACTGTGTGTCTAAGCAGCACCACACAGGGCCAAACCGGTGTTCATATCAAGGTCAAAACACACATTCAGACACCCGTTGGCCGCGTTATGTGTAAAGACACCCCAGGTGTCAAAATCCATAAGCACATGTTTGGTCGTTGTGTGTACACACCATAACGATTCCAACACCAATTTGGCCACCCATTGAACACGTGATGTGAACACCATTGCATCACAAGGACAATTTGCATGTTTCAGCTGAACATGTGTCTAATATTATGTCTAATGATATTGCATTGCGTGTTAGGTACAACAAAGGGAACAAGGTGGCAGCGCTTGCATGCTGAGATCGGGGGGTGAGCAAAACACCAATTTGCCCCAAGATGGGCTGTGTGTCTAAGCAGCGCCACATGGTGAACACAGGGGCAAACCAGTGTTCATATCAAGGTCAAAAGACACATTCAGACACCTGATGACGTTATGTCTAAAGACACCCCTTGTGATGCAATGGTGTTCCTATATACGATAGGGGGGCCAAATTGGTGTTGGGATTGTTATGGTGCTTACACGCAATGACCAAACACATGCTTAGGGGTTTTGATACCCGATCTTTGTTATGTCTAAAGATGCCCTCGGACTCCTGTTTTGGCCTATGGGAGTCTCAGGGTCAAACTGTGAAAGGTGGCGACCCTACCACTAGTGGGTGTCACACTGCCTGCACCTAGTCTAGCTATGCCCTCGAATCCTCCTCCATCTTCTCTCCATTCCGCTTTGCTCTGAGGATTTGACTCCAGTCTAAGCCAAGCACATAAGTCCATGTTCAGAGCAAGGCCCCTTTCTCTTATACTCTCCACTAACTTTTTCATGTGCACAGTCATACATTGTAGGAACTGCTATTGAAAACACTTCCAAGATTTCTCCACATTGCCCACAAGCTCCCTCACATACATATTCAACAGGTTTCAGCACAGTGAGTAAATTCAGGCTGTGGCTTTCAGTTGTCCATTCTTACTGGCTGCATTCCATGTGGGCCTCTCAAATTGTGTTTGTCCAAGATATTCTCTGGAGAACTCTATTTTTTTTTTTTTAGCCAACAATATCTGTTTGCAATGCTGCACTGAGTTTCTTTCTGAGAAAGGAGAACGGAGTTCTTATGTTCAGGATATCATTATAAAAAAAATTATTTAAGAGGTAGGTACAAACCAAGAAGACCACTTGGGTTACTCGTAGATTGTAGACCACCAATAATAACATTAAGGCAGTGCCTAGGAGCTCCAATCACAGAGTAGGGCTTCATTGGGTAAAGACAAACACGCATCCGGTGTGCCAGCTGCACATCCCAGGGAGGGGGCGGCACTGTTGGCTGCCCCCAGCAGGGACAGGTTGGGAAATGGAATAAACATTTCCCCAGCCTGACCTGGCTGGGGTGGGGGGTGACATGTGGCTGGCTGGCCCCGCCCTTATGCTGCGACTGGCCTCCCGCCCTTTGTCATGATGGGTGGCCATGGCAACCATCCATGCTGGGCTGGGTTGGCATGGAAACAGAGATGCATGCCAGGTTTGGCCTGATTGGGCCCAGATTCAGCCCACGTTTCTGGGCCAGCCACCAACCTCACCATGGTCTGTACCGGGCCCACATCTGGCAACCTGGAAACAGAGACAAGGGCTGAGGCGCTGGCCCAGGTGGCCAATAGCAGGCGACGTGGGCCTCTGTCATGTTCATTAACACCCATTGTTGCAAGCACTGTCCAAACAAATAACCAAAACAAAGACCTCTGCCCCCAAAGAGTTATATAGTTAGAATGTAAAGCAAAGACACTGACTGGATATTACATACAGTTGCTGCACAGAGAAACAGACGACGATACAGTAAAATATTGTATCGTTGACAGTGGAGTATGCTTAACCTAAAGAAAAGAAGGCTACGGGGGGGACATCACTAACATCATCATCATAATAGTTTTAAAATTTATATTACACCCTTGCTCCAGCTGAATGGCGCTTGGGACACTTTATAACATCAATATAATAATAACAACACACAATACAATAAATTGAGGTTCTCAAATATGTAAAAGGATGGTGAACATTTGTTACAAAAGGCAGAAGAAGAGGGAATGGGTTTAAATTGCAGTAATGTGGATTTCAGTTAAATACAAGGAAAAGCTTCCCAACTCTAAGAACTGTTGGCAGTGGAATAAATTGCCCAGGGAGGCTGTGGAATCTCATTCGTGGATGATTTCAAAATCCAGTTGGACAAGCATCTCTCTGGGATGCTGTAGGCAGAGACAGCCTACTCTGGAGCAGCAGTTTGGACTAGATGACCTTTGAGGACCCTTCCAACCTCAAAATTCTATGATTTGCTCTAAATTGTTTCAGGGGCAAGGACTTGGGGCCTTATGTGTTTATATAATGCAGCACAGCACAGTAAGGCCTCAATTCTAATCTCGGCCTCTGCATGCAAGAATAAGAATATGTTCTACCGCCCTACTTAATCTGAACTGCTGAGAGAGCAGAGGGTGTTCAGATTCTCAGGGAAAAATTAAGCTGTGTCCGGGTCTGCTAGTCTCCAGCCTGAGTCTGCCAGGTCCCAACCAAGTGCTCTGGAGGCTACACTGCACCTAGGGGGCTATCTGTAAATCTGTAAACTAGTGGCTACACCACACCTGAAATGAATATCCGTGGCACATATTGTATTCAACAATTTCGCCTGCTCTGATCCAGATATGACAAAGCAAATAATAACCACTATTCGGTACCTGCTTTATCAGGTATCCATTTTGGATATTTCAGTTTGGTTAGTCACTATTTTGATATATTGGTATTTCAGCCGCTCGATGTCTATTAGTGCTGTGGCTCAAACAAAACAACAAAATAACGAAATAAGTGAGCAATCGAATAAGTGAGCAACCTGAAAACCAGACAACTTGTTTATGGAATAACCCGATAAACGAGCAACCCCACCATTCTTTTGGTTGTGGATATTGTTTGGATATTATTTATTATTATTATTAACAAACATTTATATAGCGCCAGCAGTGTACATGGCACTTTACAAAGTAATAAAATAGACACGGTCCCTGCCCCTAGGGCTTACAATCTGAGCGACAGGAGCTGGGGGAGAGACATAGGAAGGGGAACAGAGGGAGGGACAAGGGGTCTAACATTCATGAAGATGCGAGGTCTCAAGTGCACGTACTTGGCTTGGTTACGACGTACTTGGCTTGGTTACGATACACCAAGTGCTACGATACACCAAGTGCTATCTGAAGATATAAATAATATCAGCAAAAATAGAATCCAGTATTTGTTTCAGCTCTAAGCTGCAAAAGTGTCTGAAGGACTGTTTTCCTCTAGAAGCTTCAGTCTTCTGATTGGCCAGCCCAAACTGAACTCTTATTGGCTGACTTGGGCCATATAAAGTAAAACAGGAAACAAGAAGTTGTTGGAGCCCCAATTCCAGGCTTGTTTGCTGCATTTGGATGCTGGTGTGTGCTCTTTGTTCCAGCCTCGATCCTTATCTTGTTCCAGCCTCAGTCTTTTCTACCTCGACTCTGACCCTGTCTCCCACCCAGCTTTTGACCTGGTGCTATGGACTCTGGCTGCTGGCTTCCGGTACAACATCCGAAAAAATGGAGTGTCTGCCTGTTTGTTCTGGAACTTCAGGAGAAGGGAAGCTGCCAGGAACAGAAGCAGACGTTGCGGAACCTGATGGAGAGGAGGCCCAGAGGCTGCCCTGAAGAAGCTGCATAACATCGGGGGCGGCCACACAGAGAGAGGGTGGCAGCCGGTCGGGGCTCCCAGAGGAGGTGGAGCAGTCACTCGAGGAACTGAGAACTCCCCCCCTCCTGATGACAGCGGAGGAGACTGGTACTGGGGGCGGGGCACTGAAATCTGGCCAGCCAGGGGCTATGGTACGGCTCTCCCTCCCCTCCCACTTTTGTGGGGGTGGGGTTTGGGGAGGCGTTCTTCCGGACTGCTCTCCATAACATTAGGGGCGGCCGGAGGCCGTGCCGAAGGCACGTGTCAGGGGCATGGCTCGGTTGGGTCAGGAGGTGGGGCCGGAGGGGCTGTCACTGGGATAAAGGAATGTAAATCTCTACTGGTATAGATTGATGAGAGGGTCTTCTTCTCTCCCGGTGAGAGCGGGGTTGAGAAGGATGCCCCCTGGTGGCAGCATGGGGAAGCTGGAAGTGGTTTGTAGGTGATCCCTGAGGAGAGCAGGGTTGAGAATGTTAGCAGTGGATACCAGTGGGAGGGAGATTGGGTTGAATATGATGTATTATGTGTTACTGTAAAATGGTGGGGTGGGTTTTCTTTCTTTCTATGATGTGGGGTACCCTTGTGCAGGATTGACCCAAATATTTTGTTATATTATATTGTTATTTCTAGGTTTCCCCCTGTGTGGGATAAAAAACCTAGATATTTGTATTTTTTGTGTATGGATATAAGTCGCCTCGAGTCGACCTTGGTTGAGAGAGTGCGGGGTATAAATTAAAATTGAAAATGAAAATGAAAATGACACTCCAGCTAACAAATCTTGACCTGAACTACCAACAAGACCCTAGCACAGGGGGTGGGAAAACTTTTCTCCTCTCAGGGGCCACTTTGACAATTAGTACAAGCTTTGAGGGCCACTTAGAAGTTGGGGATGGGGGTGCTTAAGAACAGGAGGTTCTGGATCATGAATCTGTGACATGGATCTGTCTACTATCCTGTGTGAATGCCTCCATCTCTGCTATTTTGCCTTGAGCTAAGTTGTTCAGTACTGGGGGTTAGAAAGTAGATACAGTGGCCAGTCCAGGAACTTTGAAAGGTCCACATAAAAACGTGCAAGGGATCTTATTTGGTCCCTGAGGTCCCTCACCTCTGGACTAGCACACTATCTACAGAAACTGCACATAACTACACACAGTGCTAGAAGGCTCACAATGAATGAACAAAAATAAAATGGGATGTTATTAATTTTGTGTCTGTGTGTGAACTCAAAGAAAAGGTAAAAGCTGCTTATGGCTGAGACGTGAATGTACTTTTTGTTACCAAGGAAACAAAGGGACTTGTATTAGAGGAGATGGATTCTTTCTAAGCAAAACTATGTCTGGAAATGCAGTTGAAATAAAGCGTACAACTTCTAGAAAAGGACAGGTCATCACTGAAATGTCTGAGAAAGATAAAATCATTTTAGGGCTCTTGAGCTTGGAGAAGAGAAGACTGACACTGTTTTTACATGAGCCAGAAGCAGCCTCATTTCTTGTGGATTTCAGAGTCTGCAAGAAAAGAAACTAGCGCAGGGGGGTTTAGACGCTCCTTTGCTGCTACTGGAAGTTGGACGGGCACCATTTGAAACAGCAGCTGCTGGGAGACTAGAGCTTCTTGGAGATGCTGCCTTGCAAAAGCCACATAATCAAGGTTTTCCAAGGCAGCATCTCCAAGAAGCTCTAGTTTGCCAGTGGCCACTGTTTCAAATGGTGGTCGCCTGACTTCTGGTAGCGGCGGGGGAGCGTCTAAGCCTCCCCTGCGCTAGTTTCTTTTCTTTCAGACTCTGAAATCTGCAAGAAATGAGGCTGCTTCTAAGGCCGTTTTTAGACGTGCACGGTGGCACCCGTGCTTGTTTACCAAAAGACCCGGCAGGCCGATTAACATGTGCCACTGCTGAATACACGCATGCGCAGGCGATGCGCATCCATTTCCGGCCACGAACTGACCGGGTCAGCAATTGAGGCCGGTCATAAGCGGCCGGAAATGGATGTGCATCGCCTGCGCATGCGCTTCGTCGACGCATGCGCTCATAGGTGCATGCGCATCGCCCGCGCATGCGCATCGCCCGCACATGTGTGTATTCAGCGGCGGCATCACGTGTAAATCAGGCTGCCGGGTCTTTTGGTAAACAAGCGCGGGTGCAGCCGCGCACGTCTAAAAACAGCCTAAGTTCTGGCTCATGTAAAAAGAGCCTGAGAGGGGTTATAATAGAGGTTTATAAAATCTTGAGTGGAGTGGAACGAGTAGATAGGGAATGTTTATTCACCCTCTCAAGTAGCACTAGAACAAGGGGGCACTCCATGAAACTAACTGGTGGCAGATTTAAAACAGATAAAAGGAAGTATTTTTTCACTCAACACACATTTCAATTGTGGAATTTGTTTCCAGAGGACGATGTCAGGGCTAGTAGCATAGCTGCGTTTAAGAAAGGACTGGATAAGTTCTTGGAGAATAGGTCCATTAATGGCTATTAGCTAAGAAGATTATGAGATGGGAACTTCTCTCTGTCGGGAGCAGGGAGTGATCAACAGGGAATGGATTTCCCATTGTGACTGCTGATAGTTCTTCCATGCGACTGAGATTGGCCGCTGTTGGAGACAGGATGCTGGGTTTGATGGACCATTGGTCTGACTTAGTATGACACTTCTTATGTTCTTATTAAAATGTCTAAAAAAATCCCACAGTGAGTCACGCGGATGAAGAAACAGAAGAACGGTGAGAAGATACCTGCAAACTACTGGACGGTAAAAAGATACTATGCATGGGAGACTTCCGTGCAAAAGCAGACCAGAAATGAGCAGAGAGAATGAGGAACTGGGAGCTAGGACTGGTTGGCTTGGGCCCTCAGGTGAGATCATTCGATCTGCAGATGGGGCTGCCGTCATGATTGCTGTCTTGTGTCAGCTAGGCAAAAGGTTTAAGTCTGGCCCTTGGTCAGAAAGTGCCAACAAAGAGAGACACTCAAACTTCATACAATGCACACATCATTATGTCGAAAAGACTTTCTTCAGAAAAAAAGAGTCACCAAAAATTGACATGGAGAAGTCCTAGTGGAGAAAACAAAACGAAAACAAAATAGGATTTATAATCACAGATGAAATAAATATATTGTGCAAGCTAAATCAGCAGAAAATAGAAAGCAATCAGCAAGTGGTAAGAGCTACTGACATACTAAACCCCAAAGGAGAGAGATTTTAAATGGTCAAAAATAAGAATAAATACAGATACAGAAACCGTGTATGAGAAAAAAGACGACAATTTTGAAGCTTCTAAATTGATTGAAGTTACTAGGGAATGCATGTGAAATGAGGACTGACAGCTCTCATTTACAAAAACATAGATGGGGAATTTTAATGCAAAGTGCAGAGGCAGCAGCTGGGTAAATGAAGAGCACAGGAAGAGATAGACTATCAACAGAACCAAAAAGCAAGAACACCTTGTGGATTACAAATCAGAAGAAACAAGGTGGCAATATAAAGAATGAGGAAGACTACTTAGTCTAATATCTTGCTATCCTCATTCCTGTACGGTTCTATTGAGCGTAAAGTAAAGCTAATTTAATAATGGATACCACAGAGAAAAATAAAAGCCCAAAGTTTGCAAGAAGAACTATGATGGTAGAAAGACACCTTATTCTATGTTGAAAAGAGAAAGATGAAATGCGAACCATAGGCAGGGCTGGAATACTAAAGAGGATCAAAGAATTTTTACCGGCAGATGGTAGTCCACATTTGTTTAAGGTAACGTTAATAAGAATGATGGGCTAACAAACATGGGTAAAAACAGATGTGCAGCCACCCGGCACGCCGGTTTACACAGTCTGGGGACGGGGGGATGCCCCTGGCCAGGTGAGGTTGGGGCACTGAACTGATGTGTGCCCAACTGGACTGGCTGGTGAACCCTCCCGTCCGTCCCCCTGTGGTGGGGGAACAAACAGATGCACGACTGGGCAGCCCTGCCCCGGTACGCCCTCAGTGGCCCACCCCCCACCATGTTGGGCAGCCATGGTAGCCAATCATGGGCAGTCATGCCACCCCCAATCCCCAGCAGGGGATGGGGCTGCTAACAGACACACAGGCCCGCTATAGCCCACGTTGGCCTGCCTGGGCAAACCTTGACCTAGGCTGTGGGCCCAGAATCATCTGGGGGACCACATCCGGGTCAGCCGCCTGCCTACCCAGGCTGGGGCAGCAGCAGGCCCACATCTGGTGGCCCACAAACAAATACTCCAGGGAGGTAGTCTCCAGCCAAGGCAGGCCAAAGCAGGCCCTTGTCACGTCTATTTCCACCCATAGAAGAACTTTCAGGATACATACCAGCAGAAATTGAATACACCCAGTGCTGGTTCATTAGGCCTCGGAACAGGTTACAGTACATTAATAAATAAAGTTGTAAGGTTCAGAGTCCATGGCATGGACAGACTCAGGATTAAGGGCAGAAAAGGAGGGGCACAGTCAGAGTTGAGTGTCCAGGTTCAAGGCAGGTCAAGGCACAAGGGGACCAGGCTGCAGACAGATCAGAAGGTCAGATGATTCACCCAGTTTCTTGTGGCTGCAGGCCTGCCTTAAATGTGGCAGGCAGCCAATCAGGAAGCTGGGGGGCGTGGCAAGGGCTGGGACAGGCAGGAAGGGTGTGGCCACGGCAGGGTAGGGAGGTCTCTTGACAGTGGCGGCTGGGCCTGAGGCAGGGTGAAACAGTGGCACTGTAGGCCCTGCCGCTGTAATTTTCACTCGACATACAATTATCCTGTGGAACTTGTTGCCAGAGGACATTGTGAAGGCCAAGAGCATAACTGGGTTCAAAGAAAGGATTAGATAAGTTCTTAGAGGACAGGTGCATAAAAGGCTATTGGTCAGGCTGGTAGGGGGGGAACAAGACCTCTGATTGATGCGGGCTGAGAGTGAATAGTAACAAACAAATCAATCCATTGTGATCTGTGTTGTGCAGAAGCAACCAAATGTAGCCACTGTGGGCTAGCTGGACCATTGGTCTGACTCAGTACAGCACTTCTTACATTCCAGAGTTATCAAGGGAAAGCACACACACGCACATGCATGCGCACACACGCATGCGCACACACAAGCCTTCTTTCCCTAGGAATTCAGGTTAAAAATGTTATTAATGAGGGAAATCTTGGCTCCATGGAAGATGCAACTGGGGAAATTCCCATTAATGGGATCAGGATTTTGCCCTCTCTGTGAAGACATTGTCTCCCCTGTTTTGATCTGGAGTAAATTAGAGCTGGCAGTTTGAACAGTCTCTTTCTCCTCCTTAAGGACTCCTGAAAGAAAACTGCTGAAGCATCCTTCCCCATAGGTGTGCGACTAGTACTGCAGTCATTTTTGTTATTCTGTTGCTAGGATACTTTTAAATTAACAATAATAACGAGGGCAGAGAGTCATTGGAGAATCAAGCTTTTTATATTATGATTAAGGAACGGCCCTGAAGCTTCAAGAACAAACAGCACACACATTCCCTCAGAAAAAGGCAGCAAGAGGCCAAAAGGAAGAGATTTCCATGGCTGATGCAGACAGACACCCTGTGGTTGCAGGATGGATCCAAGTGGTATTAGCACCTTGGAAAACATCAAGCAGAGACTAGAAGGAAGGGAGTGTATTAAGTGAGCCTTGCTGAATGACTGCTGGGTTTGTGGTGAGGGACCAAAGTCTAGGGGTTGGGAAAGTTCTTTCACGCGCTGTTCTCGGTTCGAGTGGGAATCTGGCCATTTTTTGGTTTAAACTAGCAAAGACAGAAAGCTCCCAGCATGCAGCAATGATGGGACGACACCCAACTCCCACCTCAGATATGAACTCTGAAGGCACTAGCTGATTCCTAAATCCTCTGCCCCTGTTCTTGTTGTGATAACGTAGCAGAATTCTTGGGCAGGGCTGGTTTGGGATTAAATTGTTTAAATGGAATTCCGGAGGTAATCTGCTTTCTCATCTAAATTGACTTCTCTTTGCATAAAGAACAGTTGCCCGAGACAATTGTTGTTGTTTTTCTCTCTCTCTCTTCATTTCTCTGTTTGGAAGCCTGTCCCATCATGATATGAAATGCGAGGGCAGGCGTTCCAACCTTATCGACATCCCGACAGACTGTTTGTAGATAGCTCCCCAGGCTTATGTACAGCAAGCAGTTCTTCCCCACCAAATTGTTTCTCGACATGGACTAGCCTGAATGCCTCAGTGGATGGCTGTATGCAGCTGAGTGAAATTTGGTGGCTCTGGTTACTCAGGAGGTCAGGCTAGATGATTATTTGGCTTTAAAAGTCTACAGACTCAAAGCATCAAGGAGATTTTCTTGGTTGGCCAGGGACTGGGCGGGCAAGGGAAGCAGCTATTTCACTGGGACAGAGCGGCCAGACGTCTAGCTGGGTTCTTTAAAGGGAAGAAAAGTAAGGATTGCTCCTCTATTTTGAGGGTTAAGCTTATTTGTGTGACGTCCGTGACTAATTAGCAGCACCTGTAGACAGGATCAGCCTTCCACAGGGCGACCTGGGATGATCACAACTATTTATGTTCTCTACTTTTGGAGGCCTTTCAGTGTTATTATTTGTATTTATTATCACTCTCCCACGCCTCCCCTGCTCCCCCAACCACCTTCGTCCCTTCTCCCTCGCTGCCCCGTATGCCTGGAACTCCCTCCCTGCCCTTGTCCACCTTGCCCCCACCCTCCACCCATTCAAGTCCCTTCTCAAAACCCACCTCTTCCGCTCTGCTCCGCCCTTCCTAACTCCTGCTAATCATCCCCACCCAGGATTATCCCCTACATGTCATCTGCAAACTAGGGATGGGCAAACAGATCGCGGTTCGGGTTCGGCCATTCGGTTCGGATTCGTTTGATTTGTCCGTTCGGTTCGTTCGTTCAGTTTGGATTCGTTTGGTTCATTCGTTTGGTTCATTTGTTCGGTTTGTTCGTTCGGTTCGTTCGCTGAGTTCGGGTTCGGCTGTTCGGTTCGGTCGTCCGAACAGGCTGTTCGGTTGGGCCGTTCGGCTGTTCGGTTTGGCTGTTCGGCTGTTCGGTTCGGCCGTTCGGCTGTTCGGTTGGGCCGTTCGGCTGTTCGGTTCGGCCATTCGGCTGTTCGGTTCGGCCGTTCGGCCATTCGGGAAGTGTTGTTATGGTTTTTTTTTGTTTTTTATGTTTTTTTGGTTTTTTATTGGGTTTTATATGGTTTTCTTTTGTTCTTTATTTGGTTTTTTGGTTTTTATATGGGGTTTTCTTATTTTTAAAAATCTAATATTATATATATATGTCTA
>QEPC01010552.1:882853-893131 GCA_003113815.1 Sphenodon punctatus | reverse complement strand
TCAGATTGTAAGCCCTAGGGGCAGGGACCGTGTCTATTTTATTACTTTGTAAAGTGCCAGGTACACTGCTGGCGCTATATAAATGTTTGTTAATAATAATAATAATAATAATAATAATAATAATAACCCTACCGAGGGCCCCCACCGTTATCAGGAGGACTGTTATTAGCAGTCACACTTTTTACAAAGGGTGGACAAAAGGCTGAGACACAGCACCTTGCCCAAGGCCAGAATTCGAACTCAGGTTTCTATTCTCCAAGCCTAGCCACAGGATTCTATTCTCCACTGTACCACAACAGGCCATCTACCTACACAGGCAGACGTTTGGTCCTCCTGCTACCTTTTTTTATTTGTGGAATACATTTAGTCTGGGCTTCCAGGATGGTGTTTTTAAATAGACCCCATGCTTCCTGCACACATTTAATGCTCACAACTGTTCCTTTAGTTTTCCTCTAACTAGTTTCCTCATTTTTGCATAGTTCCCCCTTTGTTACTGGTATAGGTTTATTTGTCTCTATTATAGCTACTCCCCTACCTGTGAGATAGGTTATTAATATTCCCATTTTATACATGTGGATGTATGGGTTGGAGAACGTGACTTGCCTAAGGCCACGTAGTGAATTCATGTCTAAGACAGACAAGATTTGAAGCCTCTAGTGCCCAGTGCTATAAAGCTAAATATTGGCTGTGCTGGCAGTCTTCTGTGATAAAAAAACCCTCATGATGGAGAGTATTTATTTATCTTATTTTTAAAATGTTTTTATCCCGCCCATCCTGCCACAGGCAGCTCTGGGCGGCTTACAATCAACAATAAAAACACAACTTAAAACACTCAAAACAGGGAGGATTAAAATATCCCTAACCACCCACCACCCTAACCCATCCCTCCCCTCCACCCATCCTCCCCATCAAAAGCCAGACGGAACAGCCATGTTTTACAACAGTGTCGAAAAGAGGGGAGATCCGGGGCCAAATGGGCCTCCAATGGCAGGAAGTTCCACAGCTGTGAAGTAGCCACCGATAATGTCCTCCCGATCATGCCCCCCCGGCAGACTCAGGGAACCTCAAGGAGAGCACCCCCTGATGACTACAGGGGCTGATCCAGGATTTGGGGGTGCGTGTGAGGCATTCCCACAGGTAGGTTGGCCAAGGCCGTGTAGTTCTTTATAGGCAAGCACCAACACCTTGAATTGGGCCTGGACTACAGGCAGCCACTGCAGAGACCGAAGAACTGGTGTAATATGTTCCCGACGGCTCAATCCCACCAGGAGACGGGTTGCTGCATTCTGCACCAGCTGCAGCCTCCAAACCATCACCATGGGTAGCCCCACATAGAGCGCGTTACAGTAGTCTAGTCTAGAGGTGATGAAAGCATGGATGACAGTGGCCAGGTGAGAGTCCGAAACATATGGCCGAAGCCGACGCACCAGATGTAATTGGCGAAAGGCACTCCTTGCCACAGATGCCACCTGAGCATCCAAGCGGAACTGCGAGTCAAGGAGCACTCCCAGACTCCGTACCTGGGGAACCAGCAGAGGGAAGACCCCATCAATGATGGGGGTCATGACCCCTGCCACCTTACCCACCAGCATCAATTTAGTCTTATCAGGAGTCAGCTTTAGTCGATTCGCCCTCATCTAATCCTCCACAGCTGCCAGACACCCGGTAAGCACTAAGCCTGGGTCCGATGAAAAAGAGAGGTAAAGCTGGGTGTCATCAGCATATTGATGACACTTCATGCCAAACCTCCTGACCACCTCGCCAAGCGGCTGCATACACACGCTGAACAGGAGAGGGGACAGAACAGAGCCCTGAGGGACTCCACACAAGGTCTCAGTATGATGAAAAATAATCCCTGAGCACCATAAACTGAGTTCTTCCAGCCAGGAAGGAGCAGAACCAGTCAAGAACTGTACTGCCCACCCCTGCCTGGTCCTGCCGACGTGTTACCAACATCTCATGGTCAATGGTATCAAAAGCAGCCGACAGATCGAATAGAATCAGCAGGGCTGAATGACCCTGATCTAATTCCCGGCACAGGTCATTGACCAATGCCACAAGTGCAGTCTCGGTGCCATAACCCAGGTGAAATCCTCGCTGCAAGGGATCAAGAAAATCAACACGATCCAGATGCTCCTGCAACTGCTGGGCCACCACCCACTCAATAACCTTCCCTAAAAAGGGAAGGTTAGAGACTGGCCAATTGCTGGCAAAGGAGTCAACATCAAGTGATGGTTTCTTGAGCAGGGGCTGTACCACCGCCTCTTTAAGGCAGCCTGGCACCCTGCCCTTCCTAAGGGAGGCAATGACCACCCCCACCAGCAATGGCCCCATTGTCTCCTGGCAGGCCTTAACCATCCAGGATGGACAAGGGTCCAGTTCAGAACAGGTAGCCCTAACAGCCCCAGGAACATCCTCCAGATTGGTAGGGGTCACCGACCGAAACTGTTCCCACAAACATGTATAAGGTGGGGCTTCCATGACCTCAAACTGCCCCACTGCAGGAAATGTGGCATCGAAACTGTGGTGAATCTGAGCGATTTTATCAGCAAAATAATCCACAAACATGTCACAGTGGGCACTAGATGACTCCACTCTGAGGTGGAGGGAGACTGGACTGACCAGCCCCTGCATCACCTGGAACAGCTCCGCTGGACGGGATTTAGCGGATGCTATAAGGCCAGCAAAAAACTCCTTCTTTGCTGCCCGCATAGCCACGGCATAGGTTCCTAAACATGCTCTAGGTCACAACCTGTCAGCTTGAGCACGTGAACGGCACCACCGTTGCTGCAACTGCCGTCCCTCCTGCTTCAGCACCCACAGCCCCTCCGAAAGCCAGGGAGGCCTATGGTGCTGCGGCCTGGGAAGCAGACGCCTCAGAGCTGTCCAATCAATGGTCTCCATCAGCAAGGTGTTCCACAACCCAACGAGGTCATCGATGAGATGGTCGTTCGTATCAGAAGGTATATCCCCCAGAACCTCCCAGAACCATTCTGGTTCCATCAGTCTACGGGGACGGACCATTTGAATTGGTTCCATGCCCATCCGGGGGTGGACGTGTGCCAGGAGAGAGGGCTGCATGAGGTAATGATCAGTCCATGACAAGGGCACAGTTGATATCTCCCACACCAATGGACCCTCACGCAAGGTCTAAGGTATGTCCCCGCTGATGCATCGGGCCGCTGACCATGGCGGCCATGAACTCATACTCTGCACCCCTAAAATTGGCATCAGCGTGAATGTTGAATTAGTCTTCAGGGACCAGAACACCACCCCCAACACCAAATCTGCTAGAGCATGTATGCAGGCCGCTGTACAGGTAGGAGCATGGTAAACAAGCAGCACTCCCAAACTGTCCCGTGCCAAATCAAACACCAGCTGGAGACCCTTAATACCAAATATTGATTGCACCGGATACCTCAGAACAGTCCAAGACTCCCTAAAAATCATGTCTACATCGTCCCCTCGTCCCTCCAACCATGGTTGATGCTGCATGGAATACTCAGTCGGAACAAGGTCAGTCAAGATAGACCCCAACTCAGCGTGCAGCCAGGTTTCCGTGGCACATACAAGGTTGGCTGCATAGTTCAGGATCAGTTCCTGGACCGTTGTTGCTTTATTTGCTACCGACCTTACATTTACCAGCATCAACACATAATCAGGGGCCTTCTGATCCTGAACCACCTGCCCTGCTGCTAATGGGGTAGTGAGAGAGACAGATAATAAGCATCTGTCCCGCCGCACAGCTCTAACATTCCCCCAATAGGGATCATACCGCCCTCGTCCCATCACGACCCCAATGGCTACGTCACCCCCTCACAGTCGGCCCCAGCCCCCCTCTGGCCGCCTCACCCTGGTTGAGGGGAGGATTCCCACCACTCCATCCCACCTCTAATACTCCCCCCCCAACCCAGTCCTTTCCCATAATCCACATTCCCCACCACCTCTACCCCAATTAGAACCCCCACAATAACCTCCCATGAATAACTACTGCCAACTAAAACATTATAACCACTAAAAGAGTCCCACACCCCAGGCATGCTGCTTACATGCCCCTGCCTGGGCTGGTGCCCCACCCTCGGAAGCTGCGGGGAAGATGACAGGTCCTGTCCATCTCAGCCACCAGGAGCGGGGGGGGGGTAGAGTCCCCGCGAGCTGGCTCCCAGTCCGCAGGAATGGGCGAGCAGCAGTGTGGGGAAGGGAGCGAGCCCAACTGGCTCCCTACAGCGCAGCAGTAGCAGCAGCGGCAGCCGGCAGGCACACTGCTTACAGGGTGATGGATACATAAGAACATAAGAAGGTGCCATACTGGGTCAGACTAATGGTCCCACAAGCCCAGCATCCTGTCTCCAACATTGGCCATTTGCATTCGCTTCGGAGGAGTATCCCAGGAGGTCATTATGCAGTGATCTTTTACTCCCAGCTGCTGACAGCGGTTATGGGCCCCACCCTATTTGGCTAATAGCTGATTAATGGATCTATCCTCCAAGAACGTAGCCAATCCTTTTTAAAACCAAACTATGCAACAAGTCCTACAACTACAACCCCCAACATGTTCATTGCCCATGAGCTTGCTTGCCTTGTAGGCACATGCTTATTATAGCTGCTGGTTCAAGCTCCAGACTATTAAATGGCCTGTCTATCTCTGTATCTTGTCTTCATTGTACGGGCCAATCTATACTTGGACACAGCAGGAAAAACTTACAGTATCACCCTCTGGGAGCCACTTCACCTTACAGACATTCTCCTCCTTCAACAGAGCTTTTATATGGCTCAGTATAAACCAGGGGTGGGGAGCCTTTTCTGTCCCGGGGGCCACATTGAAAATTAGGACAAGCTCCAAGGGCCACGTAGAGGTTGGGGGCAGGGGCTCTTAATGGGGGCATTCAAGAAAAGGAGGGTCCAGATCATGGCTCTGTGCTGTGGATCTGTCCCCTTCTCTTGTGTGCATGCCCCCCTCTCTGCTCCGTTATCATGAGCTCATTGTTTCAGTACTTGGGGGCAGAGACTGGATCCAGGATCCAGAACCAGGCACTGGAAAGGGGCCAGATAAAAACTTGCCAAGGGCCGCATTTGGCCCCCGGGCCTGAAGTTCCCCACCCCTGGTATAAACCCATGAACCCATATTTGGCTTCATCCAGTTTATGTCCTCGAATGCTTCCTGCCAGTGCCTTGGGTCTCCCTGATAACTCCATTTGCAGCATTCTGCACACCCATGATTATATACAATTAAACCTCATTAATGATCAGTCTGGTAAGGTGTTAGCATTTCATATTACAGGAGCTGAGCGCTCTTAAAAAAAAATCCACCTTTCATCTAGCTCAAATTAATCTGACACATACATCACACTTCAGAAAGAGCTGACTTCATGCAAGTTCTCTTATGCAAGCCCGCCGTGCAAAGCGGTAATAAACCTGATGACTTTACAAAGAACTGGGTTGCAGGGAGGCTTTGTTTCAGGAGAAATGGGATTGCAAACGCACAAGGATTGTTTATTGCAAAGTACCTTGGGATTCAAATTTCTGTATACTTGTCCTCTCCCATCCGCATTCTAATGAGCAGAGGGCAAGGGGCATCTAGGATGTGGGCAGGCATTTGTCTTGGGTTGCAGGGCCAAGATCAGGGATAAGAGAGGACATAAGGGCTTGAAGCAGGGTAGAGCTAGAGATGAAGCTTAGTAGAGGAGGAGCGGAAGATTGGGAGCAAGGGCTTGGAGCAGAGCAGAGCAGAAGCTAGACAGGGACAGCAGGAACCAGAAATAAAGTCATCAGAAATTCCACCCAGGTTTCTGTTGCTATCAGCCAACCAGGAAGCTGTGAGGCATGACAAGGGTTGGGATAAGCTGGAGGGGGTATGGTAAGGGAGGCCTATAGCTGAGGAGAGTGGACAGGACCAGGATCAGGCTGTGTTAAACAGCTGTGATCGTGCTATGGAGCCACACACTGCTTCATGAACCCAAGGGTTGTGGGTTCATGCCCCCACCCTCACTGAGTTTATTGGCTTTCCAGCTAAACCATTTTCTTTTGATTCTGTGACCTTTTGTAAATTGGCTTTATATTTTGTATTTATTGTTATTTATATGTTGATGTTTGCTTTTACTGTAAGCTGCCCCGAGCGGCCAGAGGCAGGAGGGGGCGGAGTACAAATTTTAGTATAAATAAATAAAATAATAAATAAACCTTGCTTACCAGGTATAAGCTCCCATTTGAAACAATAGCTTGATTCAAAGCCCAGTGACTTCAAGACATGCATCGGGGCCAGTGGGCTTTTTTGGAAGCTTGCAGCTTGGGACAAAGTGACCAGTCCTCACAGGTGTAGACAGAGGGGGTGCGTTGCCTAATCCTCCTCCTGGCATGACTGGCTCACAAGCAAGAGAGAAACCCTGCCATGGTGCTTGGGGAAACCCACTGGTTGCTCCCTTTGTGCTCTCTGGAAGTACAAGCCACTCCAAAGGGAGAGATGGAGGGTGTTTTTAAACAAGACACAACCATGCATAGCCGCCCATCAACCACCCGCTGCTTGTGTGAAGGTGTATGGGGGGATGATGCTCCCATGACCCATGCAGCACCCACTGATGGCCACCCATGGGGCACCAGAGAAAAAGACGGCGTGCCCCATGTGGGGGAAGGCAAAACAGTGCACGGGGACAGGTGCTCATACATCCCTGGCCCATTTGAACTGGGGCACCCACCTGCACCGGCGGACAGGTCCACAATCCCGCTGCCTCCCCACTCCCGGCCCTACCAGGAGCTCTTAAAAAAGACACCTTCCTATTAAAGCTGCTATTAGCTGATGAGAGAGGGGGGAATACAGGGAAACTGCTCGCGGATGGCTCTGCGAGAGAGAGCTGGGGGAGTTAAGAAGGGCAGGGTGCCCAGTGGAATGTGTGTGTGTAAAAATAACTGCAGTGGAAATCCATCCCAGACAAGCAAAAATTGACAGTTTCTTGGCCTCTTTCTTTAGTAAAGTGCAATGTTTTCCAGGTTGTCAATAAAGTCTCAGCAAGAAATCAACAAGGCAATAATGGACCTAAACAACCCTAAATAACCAACGGGAGTTTCAGCATTAACTCCAAGAGAAGCAGGATCGAGTCCAGTAATTCAATAGTTGAAGGCTGATTACTGCAAATATTCCCACAGATGGGGCTGAAACGAGAATGCATTCTCATGAGAATGGGTGAGATTCTCACACCTCCTGGTGAACTCCTGGTGAGATCTCAATCATTCTCAACAGGGTTTTCAAGAATCTCAAAAATGCTCTGCGCATGTGTGCCCCGTTGTGGCCATTTTGGGAGGGGCCGTTCAAGAATCCCTTGAGAATGGCAGCGGGAATGCCGATTCTCATGAGATTTTTGAGCTGGAGCAATCACAGAGAGAACCCTAGTCTCGTTGAGATTCTCAAGGGTCTTGAAAACTCGGTTCAGCCCTAATTAAAATGCTGGGTTAAACAGTGCATGAATTAAGACAAGGATTCCCCACTGTGGGTCCTGACATCCATGACTCCATCAACAGATGAAACCATGCCATCTGCAGATGTGGTGGTCATGATCCTGATTGATATTAGATGTACTCTCGTTTTTGTTCTTGTTCAGGGTCATGGAATTGTACTTAAGTCTCAAAATGGGGTCACACAAGAAATGTTTTGGGAAGCACTAATTTAAGAGAAGGACAAACAGATATTTGTCAGGGTTGGTATAATGGAGCCTTTCTTGGGATGATCTCAGGATGATCTATGAGTAGAGCTAAACAAGTAGGGAATTTGCTAATCTTATTTATTATTTATTTCATTTGATTTATCAACTGAAACCCTCCTGCCAAGCAGCTCAGGGCGATTCACAACACAGTTAAAATCCAATATAATTACATGTAACTCTAAAATAAATATAAATGTATGAATAAAATAGTTTATCATAAAATTCAGCAGAATCTAATATTCATCATTCCAGATAGTGTAGTGATTGTCTTGCTGTTAATCGATTACCACAATGTCTAACCAACAAACTGAATAATTGGGTATTAATTATTATTATTATTATTATTATTATTATTACTATTATTATTATTATTATTTTATTATTATTGATATAGCACCAGTGATGTACCTGGCACTGTACAATCAATAGTTATAGACAGGTCCCTGCCCCAGGGAGCTTACAATCTAAGAGACAAGGGAGGGGGAGACAAGGGAGAGGTGAACATCGGGAGAAACAAGAGCACATTCATGAGGTTGAGAAGTTGCAATGGCATGTACTTCACTTAGTTACAGGGAACTAGATTCTGAGTGAGGGGCGGAAGAAGGCGCAGTTTAATTCATGACGAGCTAGGGAAGGCGTGACGGAAAAGGTGGGTTTTACCACACTGATTTACCGTACAGGGGCGGCTGGTGGGTTTTGAGGTTGGAGGGGCATTAAGGCTGGGCGGCCTGCCCGTGGCAAAGCCGTCGGCGGGCCTGTGAGCCTAGGGGCGGAGCCTAGCCTAGCCTAGGTGCAGAGCCAGGACAACGGTAGGCAGACCCAGGGCAACGGTAGGCCAGTGGCGTGGCATAACCCAGCAGCAAGAAGTTCCCAGGGTTAACATTGGATGGACATTACATTACTTAATCCTGGGAACACTGCTGTGTGAAGCACTGCCACTGGGGAATAGAGAACCCCCTTACTGGGGGTCCTGTACACTCTATTTCCCACCGGGTCCAATTTAACCATAGTAGGTTAAAAAAAATAGATCACATTGCCATCACCTACCTTTATCCTGAACTCTCAAACCCTCTATTTTCATGGCATGCTTGGCCACCTGTAGTCTTCTGAAGGTGTAGGCTTTGGGACAAACCTTCCTGCTGGCTTGGAGAACTTGGGAGGACTGAGTTAGCTCCCTGTTCTGCAACAAGCCAAATCAGAAGAGCATGAAAGGGAAGAGAAGGATAGGACAGAGGAGAAGTAGGAAGGAAAGGGTTTGGTTTTGGAGCACGAGAGGAAGGGGGAAGAAATGGGTTCAGTGGGGAACAGGGGAAAAGGGTTTTCTTGTCGTCTTCAGCCTTCTCTTCTGCCGCGCTCCTACCTACTGTTTCCTATGTTCACAAGGAGAGCGAGGCGAGGTGTGGAATCATACCAAATCTCAGACAAACTAGATAGAAAAAAGAAGCAAATTAATTTAGATGTTTGCATTTTGAATGACATTTTTAGTTTTGCTTCTTTGTGGACCTCTCCCCCAAAGAAGAGGTCCAGGACCCTCCCAATCCCCATGCCATCACTTACCATTATCCTGAACACTCTTCATTTTCATACTTTCCTTGGCTGCCTGTAGTTTTCTAGGGTAGGCTCCCAGTCCATTCACTGTTCAGGTCCCACAACTGGCCTTCTTGAGGCCTCCAGACACAGCGTGACTTCAGGCTTCATTGGACCTATAGAAGCCCTGTAACTCCTGAAGTCAAACACTGCAACTGGAGGCACAGCGATGGTGAGGCCAGTTGATGTAGAGGCCCCTATGGCTGGGGTTCTGGAGCCCACATGATTTGTTGGGGGTGCCCTAAGACTTTAGGGTGTCTCCCGGCTGTGGGCATGCCCCTGCCCCCAAGGAGAGGTTCCACCCTCCCAATGAATGCCCACTGTACCTCTCCTTGGAGGCAGGGGCAGGTTCAAAGCTGCCTACTCTTAATAGCTAACTACTTCTAAACTACATTAGCACTAACAATTTTAAAGAACCCTAACAAGTGTTTAACTATTTATCCTTTTTTTCCTATGGACTTTGTGGCTTGGTGCCCCTGCCCCGGCCGTGGGCATGCCCCTGCCCCCAAGAAGAGGTTCCACCCTTCCAATGAATGCCCATTGTGCCTCTCCTTGGGGGTAGGGGCAGGCCCAAAGCTGCCTACTCTTAATAACTAACTACCTATTTAATATTTATCCTTTTTTTATTATGCACTAGTACTTTGTTGCTCGCCCTGTGCCATGGGCCTGCCCCTGCCCCCAAGAAGAGGTTCCACCCTCTCCCAATGAATGCCAACTGTATCTCTTCTTGGGGGCAGGGGCAGGCCCATGGCCAGGGCGGGGACACAGAGTGAGCAACAAAGTGCTAGTTCATACTTCTAAACTACTTCTACTTCTAAACTACATTAGGACCAAAATTTTTCTAAATTCCAACACATTTCTAAACTACTTCTCTAAACTACATTAGGACCAACAATTTTAAAGAACTCTAACTAGTGTTAAACTCTAAACTGTTTAACTGTTTAAACTGTTTACAGTTTAACTGTACTTTTTAACTCAACTTTTTTAACTTAAGAAG
>QEPC01010552.1:850338-863816 GCA_003113815.1 Sphenodon punctatus | reverse complement strand
GGGGGGGGGGAGGGAGGTTCCCCCAGCACCATTCCCTGCTTGCAGCAGGGGTGTGTGCTGGGGGAGGGTTCACCTGGTGGTGGTAGGTGGTTTTTTTGTCCAACTCCCAGTGGCAGGGGGAGATTGGGGGAGAAAAGGGTAAGATATCAGAAGCCAGCCCCTGGTGTCATCAGGAGGCTCAGCTAAGGGTAGGGGTTTGGGGTGGGGAGGGGGGGAGGAGTAATGGGTATGGGGAGTGGGGAGTGAAGGGATTTGAAAGGGGGGGAAATCTCCAGAGGAAGGATAAACAGTCAAAAGGTCAGGATGGTGCAGATGGGAGGGGGAGGTGGCTATAGGGGTGGTTATGGGGCACGGATGGTATGGTCCGAGGGAACAGGTGACTCATCCTCCCAGGAGACCACGGCTCCTGGTAGAGGTTAGGAGAGTCACCCCCCCACTGAGGGTGAGGGAGGATCAGGGTCTAAGGTCTACCTGTAAAGGGTTGCTGCTGCTGAATGCAAGGTCCGTAGTGAATAAGGCCCCAGTGATTCGGGAGTTGATCCTGGATGGGGCTGCGGACCTTGCATGCATTACAGAGACCTGGCTGGATGAGGAGGCAGGACCAGTTTTTGCGGACCTTGTTCCGGCCGGGTATGCTTTGCAGTACCAGCCCCACATGGGGGACTGGGGGGGGGGGGAGGTGTAGCTATTGTTTTTAGAGAGGAATGGTCAGTTAGGAGATATCCAGTCCGGGAGATTCCAGGTATTGAAGCCCTCCATGTGGTGTTTGATTTGGCTGGGGGCAAGTTTGGGGTGCTGCTGGTATATCGGGCTCCTTTCTGTCTGGCAGCATCCCTTGCTGCTCTAGCAGAGCTGGCCTCGGAGGTGGCGCTGAACTCCTCCAGGACTTTGGTCCTGGGGGACTTCAGCGCCCATGCCGACGCCTGCCTTGTAGGAGCAGAGTGTGAGTTCATGGCCGCCATGGCAACCATGGACTTGTCCCAAGTGGTTAACTGCCCGACCTATGTCGGGGGGCATATTCTCGACCTGATCTTCTGTTCTGGTCTTGAGGCGGGTGATCCGTTAGTGGGGGATGTGAGGGTTATGTCCTTGTCATGGACGGATCATTATCTCCTGCAGGCCAGTCTCTCAGTACACCTACTCCAGAAGGGGAATGGACCAGTTAGGTTGGTCTGCCCTCGGAGGTTGATGGAACTGCAGCGGTTCCAGGAGGCTCTGAGGGAATTAATCTTAGACCCGGACGGCCACTCTGTTGATGAGCTTGTCCGGCATTGGAACATCTGGCTGGAGGGGGCAATTGACAGAGTGGCTCCGAGACATCTTCTCCCTTCATCTCATCACTGCAGGGCCCCTTGGTTTACTGAGGGGCTGCGGTGTATGAAAGAGGTAGGTAGGAGCCTAGAGTGATGCTGGCGTCGGACTCGCTCTGAATCTGACCTACTTCTCCATAGGACCCGTTTGTGGCCCTATGTTGAGGCAGTGAGGACAGCAAATAAGGAGTTCTTTGCTGCCCTCATAGCGTCTACGAAGTTGTGTCCAGCGGAGTTGTTTTGGATGGTGTGGGGACTGGTCAGTCCGGCCTCCCTCTGCCTGGACGGGGACTTGTCCCAGGCCCGCTGTGAGGAGTTTGCCACCTACTTTGAAGACAAGATCGCTCAGATCCAGAGTAAATTTGACACCGAATTGGAAGCAGTAGGCGAGGAGCATGAGGTTATGGATGCGCCGTCTGGTCGATCTTTCTGCAATGAGTTTCAGGAAGTGACGCCAACTGATGCAGTGAATGTCCTGGGGTCTGTTAGGGCCACTAGCTGTGAATTAGATCCATGCCTGTCCTGGTTGGTGAAAGCCTCCAGGGAGACCTTGGGGACGGTGCTGGCAAGGGTAGTGAACACGTCCCTTTGGCAGGGGAGGTTGTCACCCAGTCTCAAGGAGGCTGCCGTGCGCCCCCTGCTGAAGAAGCCATCTTTGGATGTGGACGCACTCGCCAGCTACTGACCTGTCTCTAATTTTCCCTTTTTAGGGAAGGTTATTGAACGGGCAGTGGCACTGCAGCTCCAGGCGCATTTGGATAACATCGGTTTTCTTGACCCTTTTAAATCTGGGTTCCACTCTGGCTATGGTACTGAGATGGCCTTGGTGGCCTTGGTGGACAAGCTCCGCTGGGAGATGGACACAGGATGTTCAACATTTCTGATCCGCTTTTGACACCATGGACCATGGGCTGCTGTTGAGATGGTTGCGAGATCTGGGGGGGTCTGGACAGAACTGTCCTTGGGTGGTTCCGCTCATTCCTCTCGGGGAGAAGCCAGCGGGTGGTGCTGGGGGCTGAAACATCAAGCCCCTGGGCCTTATCCTGTGGCATTCCACAAGGTTCAATCTTGTCTCCATTATTGTTTAATGTGTATATACAGCCCCTGGGGGAGATTGTGAGAGGGTTCGGGGTGCGATGTCACCAATATGCTGATGATACTCAGCTGTATCTCTTGTTTTCAACTGACCCAGGTGCTGCTGTCTTATTGCTTTCCCAATATTTGGAGGCTGTGGCGGATTGGATGAGGCAGAGCAGACTGAAACTAAATCCCGATAAGATGGAGGTGATGGTGGTGGGGAGGGCAGGGGAGGTTCTGGCCCCCCTTGTGGGTGTGTGTGTGTTCCATCCTCCTATTGCCCAGCAGGTTCGGAGTCTGGGGGTGGTGTTGGACTCAGGTCTCCATCTGGATTGGCAGGTGGAGGCGGTGGCTAAGACCGCCTTCCACCAGCTGTATCTGGTACGGAGGCTGTGTCCATACATTTCCAGGCCCAACCTGGTCACCCTTAGCCATGCCTTCATCACCTCAAAGCTGGACTACTGCAATGCGCTCTACGTGGGGATTCCCTTATTACTGGTTCAGAGGCTGCAGCTGGTGCAGAATGTGGCGGCCCATCTCCTTATGGGAACTGGGAGATGGGAGCACATAACACCAGTGCTCCGTGCTCTGCACTGGCTGTCTATAGCGTACCGAACCAGATTCAAGGTGTTAGTATTGATCTATAAAGCCCTGTACGGTCTGGGCCCCTCATACCTCGGGGACCGCCTAACCCTCCGTGCCTCAGAGCGATCCCTTCAGTCCACTGAGAGCGCCTTCTTGGAGGTCCCCTGGGTGAGATGGGGGGCTACAATGCAGAGGGCGTTCTCGGTGGCTGGGCTGTGACTCTGGAACTCCGTCCCGGAGGAAGCCCACCTGGCCCCAGGTCTGCTGGCATTTCGTCAAGCCTGCAAGACCTGGCTGTTTGCCCAGGACTTTGGAGGGGAGGAGGGGAGGGAGGGGTAGTTGTGGGGGGGGGATTGGATATGAGATATTGTTTTTTAAATTATTGATGAAGCTGTTTTTTTTAAATATTGTTTTTATGGAATTTTATTGTATTTGTTAATTGTTGTAAGCCGCCCCGAGATGGAGTAGGCATGAGGGGGTGGCTAAAAAATATTTATAAATAAATAATAAATAAATAAGAGCATTTGGACCACATCAGTTTCCTGGGTCCCTCGCAGTCCAGCTTTCATCCAGGTTATGGCACTGAGACTGCACTTGTGGCCTTGGTCGACGACCTTCGCCGTGAATTGGATTAGGGTCAGTTGACCCTTTTAATCCTGTTAGATCTCTCGGCTGCTTTTGACATGGTTCATCATGAGATGTTGGTGACTCACTTGCAGGACCGAGCTTGGGTGGGTGGGATTGTTCTTGGTTAGTTCCGTTCCTTCCTGGCTGGGAGAACTCAGCATGTGGTGCTGGAGGACTGCTCCTAATCCCCCAGGGACCTTACGTGTGGAGCCCCACAAGATTCTATTTTGTCCCCTCTCCTGTTCAATGTGTACATGCAGCCTTTGGGTGAGGTTGTGAGAGGGTTTGATGTTCGGTGTCATCAATATGCTGATGACACCCAACTATACCTCATTTTCAGCTGACCCAGGCCCGGCAGTCTCAGTGCTTACCTGGTGTTTGACAGTTGTGGGGGACTGGATGAGGGCGAGCCATCTGAAGCTGAATCCTGACAAGATGGATGCTGATGGGGTCTGCCCCTCTCTGGTCCTGCAGGTTCATAGTCTGGGAGTGCTCCTTGACTCACAGCGCCACCTGGATGCCGAAGTGATAACTGTGGCAAGGACCACGTTCAGCCAGGTTCATCTGGTGCAACAGCTTCAGCCGTATGTCTCAGACTCTGACCTGGCCACCATCATCTGCCTTCATCACCTCAAGACTATACTACAGTAATGCCAACTACGTGGGGCTAGCCTTGGTGAAGGTCCGGAGACTGCAGTTGGTGCAGAATGCAGCGGCACGTCTCCTTACAGGGAAGGGCCGTCATGAGCATGTAACACTCTGCTCAAGGCACTGGCTGCCTAGAGTTTTCTGGGTCTGATTCAAGGTGTTGGTTCTTACCTATAAAGCCCTACACGGTCTGGGCCCTGCCTACCTCCGGGACTACCTCACCCCCGGATTCCTGATCAGCCCCTGCGGTCAGCCAGGGGCGCTCTCCTTGAGGTCCCCTGAGTCTCCCAAGTGGCAACCATTGGGAGAGCGTTCTCGGTAGCCACTCCGAGGCTGTGGAACTCCCTTTTGGCAATGGTCCGTTTGTCCCCACACCTTGTCTCCTTCAGAAGACAATGTAAAACCTGGCTGTTCCACCAGGCGTTTAGTGGGGGAGATGGGTAGTGGGTGGGTGGTCAGGATTGGGGTGAAGTACTTTGCTCCACTCATTTACTGTATTTTATTGTTGTTACTGATTTTATATTGTATTTTACTCTGTTTTATACTGTTGATCAAATGACTGAATGAATAAAAAACCACACACTGTGGGTTCTGAATCCTCCCACCTTTTTCCAAAATACAGGTGTTCTTATGTGTGGTGTTTACATTTGACTCACTGCAGAGAGTGATCCAAACCACAACCTCAGATCAAATCAATGTAGAGGTCTTGGTCAAAGGCTACCACTAATACTAATGCACCTATAAAATGAGCATTAACAAAAGGTTTGATTAGCTGGCTTGGATTCAATGGGTGCATGCAGATCTTAAGAGCCCATTGTTGTAAGAACGTGGTGGAAAACCGGTCTACAGGCAACTCTGTCCTTCAGGCTATGCAGTCCCACTGGCACCATTTGGATGTCTGAGAGCCTTTAGTATAGAGGTGTGCAAACTGATTTAGTTTTTTCAGTTACTAAAATGGATGAATAAGCAAATTATTATTGTTTTCTTTCATCTGTTTTTGTTTAAGAAATACAATTTTTAAAAATCTGCGCATGCGTAAATGGCACCAAGGCCATTCCGCGCATGCACACTCTTTTTAAAAATGACGCTTTCAGCGTTGCCATCATTTTGAAAAAGGGCAGCTGGTCTGCAAATGTGCAGATTAACTGCCCTTTTCCAAAAAGTTGGTGACATTGCCAGCACCATTTTAAAATTGGGTGCACACGCACAAATAGCCTCGGTGGCCAATTAATTTATTTTTTCACTGCACATGCACAAATGGCGGCTGGACCATTCTGCGCATGCCCATCCTTTTCCAAAACGGTGTCGGCAGCATCACCACCATTTTAGACAAGGGCAGCTAGTCTGCACATGTGCAGTGGCCATTTAGTGCCTGCGCAAAATGAATAATTTTTGTGAAAGGAAAACACAAATAAATGGCATGCCTTCTGCACACCCCCTACTTTAGCATTTTGAACCTAATTCTTCCTTGTAAATGAACCAAAAGTATCCAGTCCGTTGGCACACCCAGTGATGTGTCACTGCTTACATGTGAAACAGGAAACAAAAACCTAGCCATATTCTTATATAAGGATCAGTCAAATTAACTGACCAAACAGTCCAGGAGTTCAGTGTGTGTGCACACTTTAGATGAAAATACCTCAGTGTACTTTGGCAGATGATCTGGTTTAAGAAACCTGGGGAAAGGTGCCAGGAAAATATCTTTGCGCTTTCTCCCATGTCATTCCTTATACATGGAAGATACATCTAATCCTCATCGCTCTCCTGCTCTTTCAAACACTCCTTTGCCATGGCGCCTGCATTAAACATGGGGAGTTTTCAAACATGACAGAACTGAAGCACCGCCAAGGATTTACCCGGTCTGGTGTGGGACTGACACCCAGGCACCCAAACTAACATGACAGGGGCCTGACCATCGGGGAGGGTGGGGAGCCAGGGGGACATGTGTCTACCCAGCCACACCTCTATGCTGTGCCCAACACCCCACCCCTCTACCTGACAGGTAGCTATGGCGGCCAATGGCAGCTGCCATGGTGCCCAGCCCTCCCCCCACTCCGGACTGCAGTGAGTAAAGCGGACTTTCAAACGTGGAAACCTGCTTTACTTCTGGTCAGGCAGATCCCAACAGTGGTGGGGGCTAGCCCAAGTTGTGACTCAGGGACTCCCCCAAGTCACATCCCAGGCTAACCACCACCGGGGTCAGGATGCAGCTAACGTGACAGTGGCCTGTGGAGTAAATCATACTAAAGCCGGCCACTGTTACGTTTGAAAACACCCATGATAAGCATTCAGTGGCTGGCATGATGTGGCCACTGTCTTGTATGCTGGAAGCTATACCAAACCCAAACACTTTCTGGTCCAGGAACAGGACAGGAGGTATAGCTAGGTCCCTTGTTTTAGGGTATGCCCCTTATTTTGAGGGAACGTCCAATATTTTAGAGCCCTACTCTATAGAAAATAATGGACATCCCTTATTTATATAATATCCCTTGTTCTAAACCCCACAGCTCCTTGGAATGTAATTTTAGGACGTGCCTGATTTCAATATTCTTCAACTCTGTAGAATCCCTTTATTTTGAACAAATGTACAAAGGAGGCTACACATTTATATGGAGGTCTTTTTAGCATGGCTTTCTACGGAAGTAAGACTTGTGCAAATGCTGTTTGTGCGTATTTGTGTCCTCTTAGTAACTTTTCATTCTTCAGGGCAATTTCAACTAAATTTGGTAAAGAGGCAGGCACCAAGGTAAAGAGGAACCAAATTTTGTATCTATAGATAGATACTCCTAGAGGTAATCCCTTTTGTAGCTAGAAAAAAAAAATCCCACTGCATTTACATTCTGCATTGTTTTTCTGTTTAGGAAACCAGGTTTAATTAGTTTGGGTGGACGGAGCTACCCGTCGTTCCTTGAATGCTTGTGTTTGACGATCATATGTTAATTATTGATTCCTATAAGTCTAGTACAAAAGAATGACATTCTGATCCTTACGAAGGGATTTGCTCTGATGACACACAAAACCAAGCCCGGAGGGAAGCAGGTATGGCGTAAAAAGGTGTTGACAAGCTGTTCACCATTTGATTATGCAAACAGAAGCAATAAAAGGGCAAAGAACAACCAACCCGGTAAATGTTCAGAATATGGGAACATTGGTGGTTTAATTGTAGTGATTATAACGCGGAGGAATGTTGGCACCTTTTCACATTGACTTTACCCCTGGTTTGGCTTAACGAGATGAGTAACAGGATGTGCTGCTGGAAGCTTCCTTGAAAAGCGCATGCTTTGATTTTAGCTAGCAAGAATGCAAAAAAAAAAAAAAGAAAAGAAAAAAGGAATCATGCAAAATAGTACTTTAACCAGACAACTGATCCACCCACACACATTGTAAACAAAATACTGTGGTGGCCTTAAGGCACGGGGCTACAGGCTTCTGAAAGAGATGGCTCTAGGTTTTTGTAGAGTTGTGCCAGTGCAAAAATCTGCTCGTTAGATTTCTGTTACATATCGTGTGCTTGTTTAGAGTTAGGACTCTGAGAAAAATCACAGGGTTTCTTTTGAGAATAATCATGGGAGTGCCACTTTGATGGAAATGGCAGTCATCGAAAGGCCGAGACTGCAGCGCCTCTGTCTGGGGGATCCCGATAGCCCCTGTAGCCACCAGAAGGTCAGCTCTCCTGCATCTCCAGCTCCAGCTCTGGGACTGGGTCATGATCCAGAAACGACTTACTCTGGAGCAGTTTCATTGAAGCCCAATGGATTCGCATGGTTGGAGGTGAGAGACAATTAGGAGCAACAGCGGTGAAGTGAGGTTGAAAGGGGCCCTGATTCAGAAGATGGAATGGGGGCCCCACCATCTTTCCCACCATCAAGGACAAGGGGGCACAATGGGAGTGTGGGTCCCCCAGGCTCATGGGTCCTGGTGCAGCTGCACTACCTATCCCTATGGCAGTTATGCCCTTGAGGAGCCAGTCCTAGGACTGTCCTTGTTACTCAGCTCCTGCTTTCTCCATCTGCTGGGAACTTCCAACGGCTGCTCTCGACGATGACTATGAGACCGGCTCCTGTTATCCCCCAGCCCTTTCTGTCTGGAGGGGAGCTCTGCAGGTCCAAGATTTATCTTCCTTTTGCCCTTCCAGCAGTCAGGGCAGGAACTGCACAGACTGCAAGGAGAGTTCACAGTTTCTGTGAAGACTTTGAGGTCAACTCCTCCTTTCAGCTCCTAGTCTTTTCCTTGGTGGTTCTCCACCAAGCTCTCACGTTTAGATAGTCCCCTTGCCTTCAGCTGCCTCCCCTGCTCCCAGATGGGCCAGATAGCTACAGATGCCAACTGTAGTGACCCTCTGTCAGGAACAAAGGCTGGAGGCACAGAAAGTCAGTGCAGGATCAGTGCCAGAGTAAGTTGTGCAGGATCAGGTCAAGGATCTTGGTGCAGGATTGTGTCTGGAGGGTCTCCAACAGGGATCAACACATGGACAAGGAGGTAGGGCAGGCAAGGCAGATGAATGAACAAGGCAGACTGACAGATGGACTGGAACAGAGCAGGCACCGGGCAAGATAGGCTCCCCTGGACGTCACATAGGGGGCTTCCCAGGCCATTGCATAGGGGGAAAATCAAGTGGATGCCAGACCCCCATTCTAGCAGATGCCAAGCCCCAGTACCCAAGGAGCCAGGCTCACCAGTGGGGTTGGAAGGACCGGGTTCCAGGAAGGGAGCTCAGAAGGGTCAGCCTCCTGCTGGCCCAAAAGACACACCAGAATCGGGGAGCGCAGAGCTGGTCTAGAGTTCATGGAGACATGAGGACCAACACAAAAGGCAAGGCACGGGAAACAGGAAGCCCAGCTTCCTGGGGCTAGTGGCTGGCCTTACATACAGTCCAGGAGCCAACCAGGAAACTGGGGGTGGGGTGGGGTGACGAGGGGAATGACTTGACCAGGGCGAGGGATAGGTCTCATGACCAATACTGGACCCGGGTCAGTGGGAACTGGTGGCGCTGCAGAGTTAGCTGCTGCATCCAGGGTTCCCAAGCCTGGGTTCTTACACCTTCCTGCAAAAGGTCACTTTGATATAGGCGGGGCCATGCCAAAAGGAGGTGGAGCAAAGGGACTGCCACACCCCCTTTGGATTGTTATGATGTCACAATGCTCTGAAGTGAGAGTGGACACATCAGAAAAAGGGTGAGAGAGCCTCCTGGCCTCACCCCTTTCTTGATGTGGCCTTGACCCCAAAGATAGCCCAAGAAAATAGAGGTGCCACCCAGAGATTCTGGATTAAAACTCAGAATCTCTGGCAAGGTGAAAATACTATTTGCTTCTTGTGTGCCCTTTATATAGCCTTAGGTAGCCAATGAGGAAGCAGACTGAGGCTGACCAATTAGGGCCTGGAGGAATGTGTTGCAGTTGTAGGAGACAACTACTGCCGTGCCCTTGCTGCAAAGAGCTAACGATGGTGCAGCAAGGGAACCGACTTGGGATTACCATAGATATAGGTTAGAGGTTGGTGAGAAGTTGCAGGCAGGCAGGGAAGCAGGGCCTCCTTGACATAAATATGAGTTTCAGAACCCCTAGAATTGACGATTCTTAGTGATGCATTCTTCCAATACATTTGCCTTCCAAGGAAGCCACCGTTTAGTCTGTGGTTGTCAGAGATACTCTTCCCCATGGGCCACCAGTGCTTTAGAGGTCCTTTGAACCACATCCACCCCTTCCACTTGTCTGTGGTAGATGAGGCCTTTCCCATGACCATGCACTACATACACTTTGCTCCCTTTCTACCTCCACCCCCACACCTTCCTGTTCCTTCTCCTCTCCCTCCAACTCTAATCCCTTCTTCGTGTCACCCCCTTATTTTGGAGATGCCCCCAGGTTTGGTCAAAGGATGGACCTAGGCATCTGCCAAATGTGCTCCTTCTCACACACACCCTTCCACCATAATATCTTCCATATCCCGCCTGTCCTCCCCATCCCAAATACATTCCACACCTTGCCCCTCCCCACCTGGTCACTTCTTTAGAGAACAATTCTGGGAGCTGTGCGCGTAACGTTTTGCAGCAAGGAATGCTTGTTCATTTTCTTTAGCAATAGAAGACATTTCAGCAACTGGAAAATCCATCTGCTTCAGCAGCTTCAGATCCCCTCCTCTTGTCTGGAGGGTGGTTATCACTAATGAGGCAAGCTGGGTGCTTTGCTGAGCAGAGAGATATTCTTATCAGCTCCCATTCCCGGGTCTTCATTTGTAAGAATATGCTCTTTTCTAATTCTTTATTCTGGCGCCATTAAAGACAAAGCCAAACACAAACATTTAAACCTCCAGGCTTTTCATCAGGCAGATACGATCTTGGACTCCTGTAACTATCTTTATTTAAAGTCTCAAATTGTGCTTTATTGGCAGAAGAGCCTTCTGTGTTACAAGGGAATCCTCGGGTCTGTATCAAATCATTAACAAGGGTTTTCTCTGCCAAGTCAGCTCCTTGGATAAAGATAATGAAGCTCACACCTTCCACCCCAGAGAATCCAAACTGAGAAAAGGCATCTAACCGCTGCTGAGATACAGCCATTATACAGCTGAATAAGTATAAATATGTCTATGTAAATACTGCCATCAGCTAGGTATAGGGCACCGGCCTGAGATTCAGGAGGCCTGGAATCTATTCCTATCCTTGCTAATGTCTTTCTGCATGACCTTGGACAAATGACTTCCCCTCTCATCTTGGTGTTGTCTTGTCTATTTAGATTGGAAACCTTTATGGGATGGAATATATTTCACTGTATACTTGGATAGCAGCTAGAATGATGGGGACCCAATCTTGATTAAAGCTCATCTAATAACCAAAGGAACAAGGTTGCCCAGAAGCTTAAGACAGGAAGGAAAATTGTGTCTAATTGAAAGCACAGGAGTAGAGCTGAAACGAGTACCCACAAAAACAGGTATGCCAATCGAATTTCTGGTGCCTGAATCAACTTGAAAATATCAGTTACTGATTGGTACCAGCTTTTGACGCGATCCGGGTACCCGATGTCCTGGAATGTCTCAGAATGTCAACTTCTGGCCCCAGAATATCGACTTCTGGCCCCAGAATATCGATTTCTGATGCCAGAATATTCTGGTCCCAATTTTTCAGTTTTCTATCCTGGAAAATAAAAAAAACCTGGTATCAGAAATTAGTGATTTTTTAGGTATTGAGATACCTGACTGGTGATTGGATAGCCCAGGGGTGGGGAATGTTTTCTGTCCTGGGGGCCATATTGAAAATTAGTACAAGCTCCAAGGGCCACATAGAAGTTGTGGGCAGGGCTGCTTAATTCAAGAAAAGGAGGGCCCAGAACATGGATCTGAGCCATGAATCTGTCCCCTACCCTTGTGTGCATGCCCCCCTCTCTGCTCCATTATCCTGAGCTCAGTTTTTCAGTGTTTGGGGGTAGAGACTGGATCCAGGGGCCAGATTCAGGCACTGGAAAGGGGCCACATAAAAACTTGCTGAGGGCCACATTTGGCCCCCGGGCCTGAGGTTCCCCACCCCTAAGGTAGCCCATTAGTACCCAAGATGGTACTAAAAAATGTGGGTATTGCCTGTGGTTAGCAAATGAGCTACCCTTTTCAGCTCTACACAGGAGGAATTTTGCTAGGAAGAAGTACCTTTAAAGGACACAACCATTAGGTCTTTCCTCTCTGCAAAAGATGGTAAGTGCATCACACCAATGAGGTTGTCAACACCAGCCACAGTCTTTACTGTTCACAAATTTATCCACATTTGCAAACAGAATTAGCAACATGCAGTGCAGTCAAAATACAATTTGTATGCTCATCATGCAAATGAAATCTAAACAAACGGGGGAATTAGATTGCCACAAATAACTCTCTCTCTCTTTGTGCACATACCAATTAATTACAAGGATTCTTTTCATATCAAAAACAGATAGTTAAAACCAGTATCTTGAGAAAATTAAGTGACACTATCTAGTCTGTAACATACAAGGAGGACAGGGATATACAATAATGAGGATATGACTGTTCAATCCTTTTTCACATGTGAATAAAATACACCTAAGATCAGTGAACTAACCACTGGTAAGGCCTGTTTTGTGGATGTACTCTGTGACATCCTCTCTGTCCAGTCCATAGAGGATGTATTTCTGATGTCCTAAGAGTGGACTTTCTGAACGTAGCCGGTGGTAACTGGGTGTGGAGGGATTACATCAGAGTTGTTGTGAGGTCTAATCTTCTGTACCATGAGGTAAGTCAGTGGGAAAGTTCAGGGGCAGCTGGTGGGTTTTGATGTTGGAGGGGCACTGGGGCAGTAAGGCCGGCGGGCCTAGGGGTGGAGCCAGGGGGACGGTAGGTGCAGCCAGGGGGATGGTAGGCCAGTGGCATGGCATAACCCAGCAGCAAGGAATTCCCAGGGTTAACATCGGATGGAAGAAAATACAGTCTACATGCACATCAAGCTTAAAATAAATAATTTGTAAACCCAAAACACAGGGAAACAGCCAAAACACAGGAAAACACCCAAAACACTGGCATAACCCAGCAGCAAGGAGTTCCCAGGGTTAACATCGGATGGAAGAAAGCACATCAAGCTTAAAATAAATAATTTATAAACCCAAAACACAGGGAAACACCCAAAACACTGGCAAAACAATGGTAAAACACAGCAGCAAGGAGTTCCCGGGGTTAACATCGGATGGAAGAAAACACAGTCTACATGCACATCAAGCTTAAAATAAATAATTTGTAAAATAAATAATTTGTAAACACAGGGACCCATCCTTGTAAACCACCCCAGTCACAGTCTGAGTCCAATTTTACCATGCACATCCCATTTCCAACATTTTGAAACCAACTGAAATTGCATGACTTGCAGTGACATCTCTCTCAGGATTTCCAAACCTCCATTTTACCACACACAGTCCCCCCCACCCGCACTAACCCACTAGCCCCCACTCCCCGAGAACCCAGGCGCCCTGGCTCCCAGCACCCCCTGCACTAACCCACTAGTCCCCACACCTCTCCATGAGAACCCAGGAGTTCTGGCTCCCAGCACCCCCTGCTCTAACCCACTAGCCCCCACTCCCCTCCCAGTGAACCCAGGAGTCCTGGCTCCCAGCACCCCCTGCTCTAACCCACTAGCCCCCACTCCCCTCATAGTGAACTTAGGAGACCTGGCTCCCAGAACCCCTGCTAACCCACTAGCCCCTACTCCCCTCCCAGTGAACCCAGGAGTCCTGGCTCCCAGCC
>QEPC01010552.1:823098-836120 GCA_003113815.1 Sphenodon punctatus | reverse complement strand
ACACTGCCCTGAGGCAGCCTAAAGTAGCCGCAGCTGTAGACGTGAGGGGCTGCCATGGAAACCAAGTGACCACAGCTGCTTGGAGCAAAGCAGTTTACCAGGAGATGTTTTTACACACAAAGGTTCTGGGAGAAGTTCTACGCAGAAGTTCAAAGAGCCAGATGTTTAAGATCTGCGTGAGCGATTTAGACACACAGAAAGTTCAGGATGTGACAGAAAACATGCAGGAGAAATGTGTGTGTAAAAACACCCACTGCCTCAGCGTACCTTTCTTACATCTCTTTAGCATGCAGTCCACTCCGTGTGGCCGTTTAATCCTCCTAACCTTAATACAGTTAAAATTTACAATAATAATTAGTATTAAAACAAAATAAAACTTGTTTAATCTAAAAGCACACGGCTTTGTTTGTAAAAATAAAATAAAATAATGAATTGCTAGGGCCCAAGCCTGCTCCAGAAACCACAACTCCTGCTCCAGAAGCCATGCCTCTCAGCTCAGAGCTCGTGAGAGTCGGGAAATGAACCCTATTCTTCAGCTAGCAACCCAATCGCTTGACTAGCCTGCCTCTTTACAACTGAGTATAAAACAGGAGTGCTTGTGATTGGATCTATGTGATGACTAGCACAAGGGGAGGGGCAGGGAAGCCACTAATGGAAGCCAAATAAACCATCCATGTTTTTTCTGGCTTTCGTTTCCAACCCGGAAATGGCCAATAGTGTCCTTTTCCTGGTCTTTTGAGGTGTGTGCTCCTACCAGGAACATTTCTCAAGGTTCATCCCACCCCCCGCTGAATTTAATTGCCAAGGCTGAGCCCTGGTAACCCCCCCGCCCCCAAATTAAGTTAAGAAACACATATGTATGCGCTTCTATACATAGGTGCAAAGACACATCCTGTATGGCTGAAGGCCAGAACAGGTTCCCTCACTGTCTCATAGCACCTTTAGATGTAGATCAAAGGCTCCTAAGTGCCACCAAAAATGTCAGCTTGACCAGAATCAAAGTCAAATAGACATAGCAGAGAGGCCATTGGCCCTTTTGTTTCTAAAATGCTCTTGAGCTGGAAGCAGAAAGGAAAATTATCAGGATTGCCTCACTCTGTGACAACACATTTGTTGGCTCTTCCTTGCTTTCTGGGCAGTAAATCTTATCTTTTACAAATGAGTTCAAAGAGTGGCTCTTCGAAATTCCATAAAGCCAGGTCATCTTAACAACGGTCTCCCTTTTCAGCTGCTCTTATTGTCAAAACTGAACAGGCAACTTCAGCTCATTTGATTTATTATTTCACTGTTAGTGTTTTGCCAACTCTGGGCTCGTCAAGTCGGTAAAATGGAGAGAAGCGCAGTAGGATGTTGGCCTCTCTTCTTTGCTCTTTTCCAGTGAATGTACCTTTGAGAGCTTTCCTATTGGAAAAATGTTTCCCTCACAAATATTTACTCCCCTTATCGCTCAGCCGGGCCCTCAGAACAAGACCATCCAAAGGACATTTGTACATTACCAGTGAGTGTGTGTGTTTAGGAGAGACAGGAGGCCGCAGTGGTTTCCTGCCTGTTTCTAGCCAACGTAAGCTAGTCTTTCCATTTCAGCTTATTGATAGGGCTGAACTTGATTTCTCTGGTAGCGAACCTATTTTCCTCATGAACCAGAGTTTTTCTTTTCTCATTTATCCAACTTCCTCCATAGACCACCCGTGTGCTGTGGAGGTGTGAGAGGAGAAGTGTCCATTCCCCCACAAGACAGACTTAATTCCACTGGACAGTCTTAATAGGCAGAACTGGGGCATTTGTTATCTCAATGGGGGGCCCATGCATAGAGATTCATCCACAGCCCCTTCAGCTTGGGCAAACAAGATTCCTCTCAAACCCCCTCCTCCCCATCCACTTCATTTTCTGAAAAACATATACAGCCCTGCTGCCTGCACCCTGTGTGCTAAAGAGAAACACATGGGCTTAGGTTCACCTCAGGATGCCTGTCTCCCAGTGGGAGGATTACAAGTACAAAATAATCAGCTGGATCACAGACCCTCCCCACCTTGAAGCTAATTGTACTTTATGAGATAACAAATTGCTTGCGTGCCTGCGTTGCTGGTTCTATACTGTAAAAGAAATGAAAGATAAGCAGTCAGAGGGGCCTGGGGTTTTATTTGGGTTTGGCAGAGCATCAAAGGATTTAAGGAAATCCAAAGGAGAAGAACCCAACTCCTAGCCCAAGCCCTAGGCTATGTACTGGGCTTCTTTGCCTTCCTATCAGGTCTTGGAAGTCTCCGACCGACAATCAAAGGGTGTCAATAAATGAGACGATAGCCCATTGGAGTCAGGGATCAGTTTGTGTGGCCCCCCACTCGTATGTTTAGTGTGTAGAGTCTAATAAACGGGCAGTCCCTTGTGCGTAGTTTTTGTGTGTACGATGTGCAGCCCCCATGCCCAGGTTTAGTAATAAACAGGCAGGTGCTCTTGCCTGCCATGCTATCCCCACCAACCCCCACCCCTGCTCAGTATCCCACCCCCTCAGGGGCGGATTGGGAAATCAAAGTGGCCCGGGAAAATATAGTGTTAGTGGCCCTGTGCCGGCGGCAAATGGCCTAAGGGGGCGTGGCTTGGGGGGCGTGGCTTGGGGTGGGCAGAGTGTACCAGATTTGGGGCCTATCGGAGCTGAGTCCCCAGACTCAGATCCTCAGCAGCCTGGCAGGGGTGAGCGGGAGGTTATGGGGGGATGGCAGGGGGGAGACTGCCACTGGTGGGGGTACTGGCCCTCATTTCAGTGCTCTGGCTCCCCAAATCACTCCGTTTCAGTGCTCAGTGGCCCCCAACCAAAAAAATCACTCTGTCCCTTGCTATGCATCCTACAGTAAGGCTTCTTCATTCCTGCATTAGCTGCACTAGTATTACACATGCCCTGTGTTTAGCTTAGCAAAGAGAAGACTAAGGGGAGAATTGATACCAGACTTCAATATCTACATTATTGTATATTAAGGCATCATTCCTTGCACCTGTAGTAATGCTGCACTGGAACACAATTAAGGAACAGCCTTGAAGGAATGCACCCTTTCTGCTAACGCACAGCTGCCTTCTCACACAACATTCCTACCACTCAGGATTAGCTTAGCAAAGGCTAAGGGGAGAATTGATACCAGAATTCCTACCACTCAGGATTATCTTAGCAAAGTGAAGACCAAGGGGAGAATTGATATCAGCAAGGGCGTAGCTACCATAGGGACAGGCAGGAAATTTGGCCCCGGGGCCCACCGTGGCTGGGGGCCCATCCCTATGGCAGCTAAGCCCGCTGCGGCGCTGCGCAGCCGCCTGTCCCATTTTTTAAAAAAAAAACAAAAACCCGCAAAGTTGCAGCTCAGCTGGGACCCCCTGCCGGCTGATGTTCTTCCCACAGCCTGGGAAGCATCCCTACACTCACTGTGCGAAGCCGTTCTTCGGCTGCGTGCTCCCTCCCTGACTACTTGCAGGCTGCTCCGGAGAGAACTCCGAAGCTTTTTTTTTTAAAAAAAACCAAACCCCTGCCGCAGTGCCTTGCAGCAGAAGGTTGCTGCCTTGTAAAGAAGGTTCAGCGAGATGGCTCCGAACATTCTCACAAATGGTTTTGCACTTGCGCGCCCTTCTCTACCAGTATATATCAAGCTCACTAGTTTAAAAAAATCAATAAACAGCCCTGTCTCACTCCTTGATGCAGAGGGAACCGTCTCGTAATGTCCCTTCTATTGTTCACCCTTACTATTACCTCCGTATCTCTGTGTACTCTCATAATCAGTTCTAATAAATCTAAGGGAATTCCCATCTTCTTGAGCTTGAGCCACAACAACTCTCTTGAGCCACAACAACTCTCTAGATCTTCTTGAGCTTGAGCCACAACAACTCTCTAGAGTCGAAGGCCTTAGTAAAATCTATAAAGGTGGTAAAGAGATCCCCTCGCTTAATCACTACATATTTGTCGATTAGATGCTTAAATATAAAGCAGTAATGTGTTGTCAATTTGGCTCTACAAAACCCCGCCTGTTCCTCATTCAGTGGGTGGTCCTATTCCACCCATTTTTCCAGGGCTGTCAAAAGTGTCCTTACATATAATTTACCTATTATGGGTCGAAGGCTGATTGACCTAAAGCAAGCTGGATCAAGCAGATTACCTTGCTTGAATATTGGCACGATGATTGTTATAGCCCGTGCATGCGGGAGGTCTTTGGTGGTACTGACCAAGGTGAAAAAGTTGGCCAGTACCGGGCCCCACCACGAGGAAAAATTCTTAAAAAGGTCCAAAGGAATGCCATCTATCCCCGGCGCCTTACTGCTAACGAGTTTACTGATAGCTGTAACAGCATCTTCTTCAGTGACCAAGGGGGAAAACACAAAATTAGCTTGTCCTGGTAGTACATGGTCCATCGTATTTTCTAAAACTGGGGTAGATGGATCAATTTTCTCAAAAGCTTTGGTGTAATAACTCACCCAGGTCTCCTCTGCTATGGGAAGTTCTCTCACACTCCCTTTACTCATACCCCATGATTAATCACCCTCCAAAACTTGGTTGAATCCTTGATCTGTGCTGCCGCCTGTAACTCTGCCCACATATGCATAGCATGTAACTCTTTCTTTTCCCTGAGCATCTTATGGTAATTTCTTCTCATCAGGACAAATTCCTGCCAATCTAAAATCATTCTGTATTTACACGATTTTTTCCTAGCTTTAATCAGCTTGCGCTTTTCATTCCAACAGTTCGAGTCATACCAAGACTTTGAGTTTGAAGATTGGTAAAATGTATTCGAAATCGACGATTTCCTCATATATGGCAGAACTAGATCGATGAGAGTTTGGAACTGCTCATTGAATTCCACAAAATGTTGTGAGTTCAAGAGAGCAGTTCTCGTTGTCAGTCCTATGGAGGACAGTAGAAATTGGGCTATTTGATTCGCACCGGACTGGGTCCACGTCAGCCTTGTATTTTCCTTAATCTACCAAATTTGCTCAGGGCGCACATATCCTATGCTCTGAGACAGCTCCACAAGGACTGGGAAATGGGTCCCCTCTGGTCTCTTTATCACCTTAAGATCTTTAACCACAGGAAAGGTGGTTCCTCCCCATTGGCGGAGTCAAATGTAAAATTCCCAAATGTGTCCGAGTTGGTACGCCCGTTCACTATAATCAAATCTTGCTCAGCCAGTAGTTGAACTAACTTCTCCCCGTGGCTATTTACTAATCCATCCAGGGATCTCCTAGCAGGAAGTCCTCCAAGCAAGTTGGCCCTAAGGGTTAAAATATCTTCCTCTAGATTAGCAGTTCTAACATTAAAATCACCCACTAGTATTAAATCGCTGCCCAGATATCTGAGGTTAATCTCAGAAAGAAACTCATTGAGTCAAACCCAGCAACTCTCCTCGTAATAAAAGGAAGATCCAGGCAGGACATAGATGTTGATAACTATAAGGTTCCCTAAATTGGGCACTTTAATTGCAATAGCTACACAATTCCAAATACCTGTAGGGAGCATCTCCGCCGTCATTGGCCTATTGACGGACAGGAGGGTAATCACACCGCCTGAAAGTCTCCCTTTCTTGGCTTTGGTGACACTGGGTTCTCCAAATACCCTATACCTTTTAAAAAGGAAGGAGGCGGTTTCTTCTACTGTCAGCCATGTCTCCTGGAAACATACAATATCAAAAGCCCCAATAAAATCCCTCCATTCTCCATCTCCCAATTTTGATTTGAGTCCTTCGACATTCCACGTCAGACCGCTCAACACCACCCGAGATCATAGTCATTGTGTCGATCTTGGCTCAATACATAGAATCTTTCCCCCCTCCCGATCATGCTTCCAAACCAAAGGATCTACCATAGGAGAATTCATCTTGGGGGGAGGTTGAACAGTATGATTCACTGTGCAATCTAGAGAAGAGGAGTCAAAACAATTACCTCCCTCTTGGATTACATCCTCTTCATCAATGACCGCTCCTAGATCCCTTATGCATTGCAAGCCCCTTGGAACTGGATCTGTTGGATCTACCGAGTCCAATGGTCTGGTTCTGTCCAACACATACCAATCCTGGCCAGCTAAATTAAGTTTGGCCAGCTTTACAGTCAGGCACCTTTCTCTCTGTGATTGATTCATGTTGATTAAATAATAGAGCTCTGGCCAAGGTATTTTCAACTCTAGAGAGGAAAACCCCAGTAGTCTTCAATAAAGCCCTGCTCTTCCATAAGCTGTCCTGAACTAGATGCAAAGAAAAGGTAAGTTCCCACCGTTGAAATCGTCCTCTATCAAGCAGTGGTCTAACTTCCCCAACTTCTTCCAGTGCCATCTCCAGTGCCATTTTTTCCTGTAGGAATTTAAAGAACTGACATAGATCTAAAACCCTCTTTTTAAGAAAAGGAAATTTCCATTTCTTACTGAAATGAAATACAACCGCAGTTGACCATCTTCTCTTCGTATCTTGCGGCCAGACATTAGGGGGGACAAAATTCTTCCTTCTAGATACTTGGCAACTGCGAAGTTTAAGAGATGATACATTTTCATCTCGATTAAATTTTGGGGAATTAGCCTTTCGTAGGACCTCCCTAGAAGTCTCTGTGCACGACCAAACACCACATTCTTTGTCCTGCACTGGAGGTCCCTGCTCTTAATGGCTATGTCAGACTGATACACAGGAGCAGTCAAACTGTTTCTACACCGAAGTACAGGGCTCGTTTGTGTGGCTACATCCTTTTGAAATATGCCTGGAACCTCTCGAGAGTTAATCTTACCCGTCCAGGCATTAAATTCGGGGCACAAACCACCTACCAAAACTTTAATCGCAAATAGAAGATCAGAAGTATGCTTCAACTTTTCCTCCAATTCCTTGAATTCAGTATCTATGTCAACTTCAAGCCTAATATTTAAATCGTCAAATTTGTGATTAAATAAATTAAATTGTTGTTCTAAATTAAAGGTATGGGGTAACGAAGCTCTCTCTGCCAGCTCCGGAACATGAACAGGCAACAAACCGCCTCGATCAGTGGTAACAAACTCAGGGAATGCATCTTTTTGCAACCTTTGGCAGATACTAGGTTGAAAAAAATGGGTGAGTTTGGTCTGACTCCAGGGAGATCGCACCACATTCTGTTCTCGCTCCACCTGGGCTATTTCCTCTGTGAGAGAGACAGGAGGCCATATTACTCTAGATCTGAGCTCCATAATGTCACCGATCAGCAAACCAAATCTAGCAAGGAAACCTGCTAGACACATGGAGTATACAGAATGTGAGAAGTTCCCTTTGCCGCTGAATGGCGGCGAAGGGGCGATTGTTGTCCCCCCCCTCCATTGTTCACCACGCACCTTCCCCCCCCCCGCGGGCAGGCGGGGGGTGCAGTGAAGGCCGCTATGGGGAAGCCTGTTAGAAGGCTTCCCTGTGCAAGTGAGGTTGCCTGGCAACCGTCCCTGGATGCAGCGGCAACACGCTGCTGCGTGGGACTTGGAGTCCCGCCCCTTTTAGGAAGGGCGGGCTCCTGAGGAGTGGGGAAAAGTCTGCCAGACCGTTGGGCCGAGGCGAAGAGTCAGCCCCACCCAACCCATCCCTTCTTGCACTGTTGGTTTCACCGGTGGCCGTTAGGGAGCTGAAGAGGAATTTTGGCAACTACCATGTGAGTTAAAAGGAGTTGTGAGTTTCACCTCTTCAACAGTGAAGATTAGGTTTTAAATAGGCAATAATTCGGAACTTCTTCTACATTTGGCTCTGATTGGGCATACTTCATTATGATTATTAATTGAAGGGTATCAGGAGAAGTGAGCAATTGACGATTATACGAGAACGACTAATTAGAGGAATAAGGATGAGTTGACGGGGTAACAATTGTCACATTCTGCAGGGGTCCAGTATGCTAAGATAGGTTAAATAGGTAGGATATAGAATAAGAAGAGTCATCTCCTTAAGAGATGGGGAGATGAGACCTTGTGTAATGCATGGCACGGCATGCATGAGGGTCAAGCTCCCTGGGAGTGGTTACCTAACGGGGGAGTAGGGACAGGCACTGTCTTTATACCCATTGGGCCTTGTCTCCTTACTCGAGCCCATAGAGGGCTAGCACCCCCTTTTGGCCAAACCAAGGGTTGTCAAAAGAGGGGAGTTTGGAAGTTAATGGGATTGTCACTGGAAGGCACATCCAGGATAATCCCAGGTTTAAAAAGTTATGTTAGTTGTTGGCGTACTGGACCCAGAATTGCATTGTGCAATTACCCACCAGCCTTTAAGAATTTGAATTGGATTAAAGAATGCGGCCAGTTTTTACAACCAAATACATGTCTCTGTGTGTTATTTTGGGGGGTGCGCCGACAAAAAACAAACAAAATAAACTCGGAAAGTACTTCTACCTCAGTTGGCTGGCCCCAGGTGGGCATGCAGGAAGGAGGAGAAACAAGTCCAACAAGTTAGGGGGAAAAGGTCTTAGCCAAAAATCAACATCCCATGGCGATACAAAATTGAATACAGTGGGAGAAAAATCAAACTCCCAGGGCCCCGGGCTCGCCAGCGCCTAAAGCAGCCGAAGGCTCAGCTGGAGTAGAGTAGGCGCCAGATGGAAATAACGCAGCAGGGAACCCCCCTCTGTCACCCCACAGTTACTGACAGAAGCACTGGGGGAGGAGATCTGACCGGGCCCTTTATGCTCCGGGAGTGGGCAACGGTCCGCTATGTTCCTGCTACTCGGTGCCGCTCTCCTCGTCTCACGCTGCTCTTACTGCTACTGATGGTGCTGGGAATCCCCGCTCTATCCCGCCAGGCGCTGTCCGTCTCTACTCCCTCCCTCCCTCCAGGCTGAAGTTCTGTAGCGGGGGTGCATCAGTCAGGTTTCAGCGGGTGCAGACGGGCAGGCACTCCTCCTCCTCCTGCTCTCTGGTCCTCTCCCAGCAGCACTCTACGTTGTTTCCACTTAGTTACACTCACAAAGCAGTCATATCTGTCCGTCCCAACGGAGCAGTGCGGGCCGCATCCTGGTCATTGCCTCAACCCCTAGCCAAGCACACTGGCCAGGGAGGCCTATCCTAATCTCGCTGCTTCTGCTGGGCTTGGAGGCCTCAAGGCCACAAACACACCGCGCCCAGGCCGAGGCACCGCCGCTGCGGGTCACATGAGCAGTCACCGTAGGCCTCAATATGTTTGCCTGTTACTCATAGGTCCTAGGCAAAATTGACCAGGCTCGTTTGAAGCCAACCAGATGGCTACCCTGATTAAAATGGTGAAGTTTTTTAATTAAATTACTGATATGAGGGTCTAATCCTCTGACTTTCAATTCTGGGTTGTTAATTTCTTCCTTCAGTCCTTTGGAAACCACTCTGGTAGTGTAACAGACAGGAGCTGGCAGCTGCAGCCATTGCCCACTTGTAAGTTAACCAGCTGCAGGCCTCACCCTCTGCATTTCCTATTGGCATTCTCAGGCTAGTCGCATCTGCCAATGGCAATAGAAATCACAGAGGCACAGGCGGCGATTCTGGGAATGGTCAGCACCCCATCTTTGGCTGTGGCTGTTCCCCTTGCACCTGAGCCAAGGCTGGGGTACTATGGCCCTTCCTCAAGCCCGGCCCCAAGTGCATGGCCAGCAGCCTCCCTTCACCCTTCATTTTAGGTGCACACGCATCTCCTTTCTTTCCAGCCCCCAGTCCCTAGAGCGGTGTATCGCTATGCCATGCTGCCTTTCTCCACACACCCCAAGCATCCAAGGAAGCACTGAAAACATGGATTATAAAAAAATAAAATAACTTTATTACTATTTTTTCTTGTTCCTGCTCCTTTTGGGGGGGGGGCAGCTTGGCACAATTGCTTAGGTAGTGAGACAGGCAGGGGGGGGGGAGCATTTCCCCAATTCTCCTTCCATGAATCCAACTGTGGCGGAGTATTCGTGGAAGGTGTGCAGAAACAATTGGGCGGGGGTGGTGCACGTAGGATTTGGCTGTGGTGGATTGGGCGTTTTGGGCAGTGGCTGTAGTGATGCTGGTTGTTGCCTGGCTGTCAGTGTGAGCCATGGCCCCGGTGATGGTAATCCTCTGCAAGTCGTTATGAAGAATGCAACAGCTGGAAAAGAAGCAAGCGTCGGGCATGTCCTGCCAACCAGGAAAAGCTGGGAAAAGACATGTTTAAAACTGACGCCTCGGGCTTTTAAGGCAGACATCCCATGCATGCCATTGAGAGCAAGAGAGGGTAGAGGGGCCGGAAGTGATAGCCCTGAGGAGCACTGTAGGCTTTTTCACCCGCAACTCGATGGTGGTGGCGGACCTGGATACAAGGAGGCTCCATGCAACCTAATTGATGGGACACAGACACACGGACATACATTGGCCCGTATAGTGGGCTATGCATGCTCTGAGACACCCCTGTGAGTGGGGGCTGTGTGTCCAGTAGATAGTGGTCAGTGACCACATGGCCAGCGAACACCTAATAAACAAACACGTGGACAGATAATCTGGTGTGGGCTAGCATCTTGTTTGTTAACACCCAAAGTGCTTCTGTTGACCTCTCACTCAGATACTGTCATTGGTTAGACATCTGTTTTAGAAGGACACGTGTTCTCTGCCCAGCACCTTTCTAGCTCCACTCTGCAAGGAGGTCCCAAAGCTCCCTGGTACAAGTACAATTTTCTGTCTCATTATTCAAGATGCCTTTTGCCAGTCCAAGTAGTGCCTGAGGAACTGTTCCTGAGGTATTCCACACTTTTTTTTGCCATTTTGAGCTCCCACTTCCAACCCCTTTCATAACTGGTCACTCTGCTATAGACTCCCTTCCAAATATGTGAATTTTGGGCACCTGGATACCTGACAACATTGGTAACTTCCAGTACTGATTTTTCAATGTACTGATTCCCAATAGGTATACTGATTGGAATACTGAGTCAGAAATTTTTTTAAAAGTGCAAAATTGTTTTTAAAAAGGGACCACGAGTAATTTTCTGGGACTGGAAAGTTGATAAATAGGTGTCTTAAGTTGATAAATGTTTTAAAAAAGTAAAAGAAAAAAGGAATCACAAGTAGTTTTCTGGAACCAGAAGTTGATGAAAAATGGAGAGAAGTTGACAGCAAAGTTAAAACTGATATATAAGTGTCAGGAGTCCGTATATTGATGAAAAGGTTTTTTAGAAAAATTGGTTCTGGAAGTCAGCATTCCTAGACTGGAAGTTGACATTCTGGGACATTGGCTACCCAAATCGGGTTGCAATCAGGCACTAATCGGTACCAAATATTTACCGGGTCAAGTCAGGTACAAGTAATTTGATGGGTTACCTCTTTTTGTGGGTACTTTCTTTCAGCTCTTCTTATTCTTTGCATTGCAGATAATAGGCAGTCGCTGCACGCCCACTCCCTTGTGCCTTATTGCTTAATTCCTTTTGGCAGAAGAATCCTTGATGGTTCTAGCTGTTTGACTTTCTAGACTAGAGCTGCAGGCCATCGATTAGCTCTCCCAGCATGAACACAGAAACATGCATACTCACTTTAAAGAGGATATTTATTTATTTATTTATTTAGATTCATATGCTGCTCTTCCCATAAAGGGTCAGGGTGGTTCATAATCAATAAAATAATAATAAAAATCTTAAAATTAATTAAAAAAACCTTAACCTCCCTTTCCCTAACCCTCTAATCCCACCCAACCTTATCTGTGCCTACCAAATGCCTGTCCAAATAGAAAGGTCTTACCTTGTTTCCTGAAGATGAACAGGCTCAGGCTTAGATGAACCTCCAAGGGGAGAGAGTTCCCTTTTGGGGCAGCCACCAAGAATTCCTCTTTGTGTGCTTTGGCTGTAGGAACTTCATGGGTAGATGGTACCTACCCATGGGTTCATGGGTTCATGGGTAGATGGTACCTACCCTTTGACCTCAGAGGCCTCTCCCGGCTGACCTCAGAGGCTACAGCAGGATGTGAGGGAGGAGGTGGTCTTTCAGATACCTAGGGCCTAAGCTGTTTAGAGCTTTATAGGTGAAAACCAGCAACTTGATTTGTGACCAGAAAGCTATCAGTGCCATTGCAGACTCTGGAGCAATGGTGCTCTTGGTAATCCACCTCTGACAGAAGATGGGCTTCTGCATTCTGCACCCTCAGCCTCTTCCGAACAGTCATCGAGGTCAGCCCCATGTAAAGCGCATTGCAGTAGACTAGCCTCAAGGTTACAAAGGTGGCCAGATCCGAGTCTGATAAAAAAAAGTCGCAGACATCTCACCAGACACAATTGATGAAAAACATGCCTGGCCACTGCCACAACCTGACAATCCAGGTGCAGCAATGGATCCGGGGCACCCAAAGGCTGCAAACCTGAGTGGCCAAAGAAGGCTGGACCTCATCAGTAACAGGGGTCCCTATGTCTCCCTGGTCACATGGACAGCCAACAATCATCACTTCAGTCTTGTCTGGATTCAGCTTCAATCTTCTCACCTGCATCCAGTCCCCAATGACAGCCAGGCACTGGGTTAGCACAGAGGCTGCAGGATCTGGATCAGATGAAAAAGAGAGAGAGAACTGGGCGTCATCAGCATACTGATGACACTTCACTCCAAATCTCTGTACGAACTAGCCCAAGGGCTTCAGGAGTAGGGGTGTGCATGTCATTTTGTTATTACAATAATGATAACAAAAGTTGTCATTTTTGTTTTCGTTATTGCAATAATGAAAACAACAATGGAGAATAACGACAACGATAACAAAAACGACAGCCGAGAATACCGATAACAGTTACACTAATGATAATGATAACGATAATGAAAACTAAAATGATAAAAACGATAACAAAATTAACAAGAACGATAATGAGAAACAAAAATGACAATGTCATTATCGTTGTCGTTATTATTAGTGCTGTGGCAGTTGGGTTTTGGAGGGAAAATGTGGAAAGGGGAGGAGGGAACAGACATCTCGGAGTCTTAACAGGGTTGAACTCCTGAATTGTGCCTGTGTTAGGAGAGGCGAGCAGCTCAGCAGTATCTGATGGATGTATCGCTGGCCAATGAGCAGCGCAAGCAGGCCCCAGCAGTATCATGGCACTCTGTGATTGCTCAATGCCTGCTGCCTCCC
>QEPC01010552.1:758328-777603 GCA_003113815.1 Sphenodon punctatus | reverse complement strand
AATAATAATAATAATAAATAGAGATGTTACTACGCATGGCCACCCAGTAACTGCTCATCTGACCACCTATCTGAAGGTGGAGTGGGGGGATGCATGCTCCCTTGAGCCACACAGGACCCATGTGTCTAAGACAGCTAGGTTCAAGTTTAGTCACGAACTCACACAGACACAGCCTGCTTGTGAGGGAGCTAACTGTTTAATGAAAGAGAAATTATGTTACATACAGGCCCTGAGATCAAAGGTTAACAAGCAGGGCTTCAACAACTTTATTGGAGCAACTTTGTGTGAGTAGACACACATTACATCTCCCTTTTTTTTCCTTTAGGTTTCTTAAAATGTTTATGACGAAAAATATTCAGAATAATAATTTTGTAACCACATTTTAAATGACAGCGTCTAAACCTTGGGACTCTGGTAGACTGCCATGAGTCCCTGTGGGTAGAGTGGGGATTATTCTGGCCAATAGACCCTAATCCACACTAGGCCTACAAATTCATCCCCATGACAGGCTTCACCTCTCAGCCTGATCGTGTGATAACTTTGGGTGTCTTTACGTCTGAATGTGTGTTTTGACCTTGATATGAACACCGGTTTAGCCCTGTGTTCACCATGTACTGCTGCTTAGACACACAGCCCATCTTGGGGCAAATCGGTAGGGATGTGAGAACAGAACCGAGTTCAGAAATTCAGTTCAGTTCGGTTCAAAAATCGAGTTTGGTTCGAAAGTTCGGTTCGGTCGACCAAACTATTTGAGTAGAATTCCGAACTTCCGAACCGAGTTCATACATTCAAAAACGGGTTTTTTGGCCTTCCGAACTGGTTCGGATTCAACCAAACAGTTCAGTCGAATTCGAGTTCGGTTCAAAAGTTCAGTTCGGTTGACTGAACTATTCAAGTTCGGTCCTAACTCTGAACTTCCGAACCGCGTTTGCACATCCCTACAAATCGGTGTTTTGCTAACCACTCAAGCACTGCCACCTTGTTCCCCATGTTGTACCTGCTAACATACCATGCGATATCATTAGACACAATGTTGGCCACATGTTCAAATGGAACACGTAAATTGTCCTTGTGATACAGTGGTGTTCACATCGTGTGTTCAACGGGTGGCCAAATTGGTGCTGGGATTTTTATGGTGCTTACACACATGGGAGTAATGTGCTCCCACCAGCTTGTCCCAGTAAGGAGACAACCTGCGGCAACTGAAGTTTATTTATTTTATTTATTTATACTTTAATTTCTATGCTGTCCTCTCCTGCCTCTGGCAGCTCAGGGCAGCTCACAACAAAATATCAATAACAGCATTCTAATAAATAACCCACCCCTACAGAATTTACATGGACAGCACCCACGCATGAACACCCAGAAATCTGGGTGTTCATGCGTGAGTGCTGCCCATGTAAAAAGGGCCAGAGACTTTTTTGCTGAGAGAGGATGTCTGTGGGAACCCCAGGGTCTCCTGACTCATGGGCCTAGGACAGTGATTCCTAAGAAACTCAAACGAGTTAGCATGGAGACACCAAGGGTATCAAGGACAGACAAAGTGTTGGGAGAGAGCAAAAGCTTCAGGATAGTGGCCTGGTATTAGGAAAGATATTCAGGACGGCGTCTTAACCTGTCAATTCTGCAATGAGAACAAATTGAGTCAGAGGAGGGAACCACTTATGACAACCAAACTGTCAGTCTTCCCCTGGCAAAGACTGGCTGCAGATTTATACGAGGCTTCTGGAAAACACTTCTTGGTAGCAGCTGACTACTATTCACACTGGATTGAAATCCTACAGCTCTCCACAACTAGCAGTGCTGCAGTTCTAACTAAGTTACAGAGTATCTTTGCAGGGTTTGGACTACCTCAGGTCTTAGTAACCAATAACGGACCATAGTTCACCTCCAGTCAGTTCAAGGAATTTGCACATACACATGTGACTTTGAGCACACAACCACGAGTCCATACTACCCACAATCAAATAGAATGGCTGAACGTGAAGTCCAAACCGCTAAAATGATACTGAAACAAAAAAACCTTAAAACATGGTTCGCGCTGCTTAGTTATTGAACAACTCCAACTGCAAAAGTTCTGCAAGGTTGTTAATGAGCCGTCAACTTCGTTCTATGTTACCTTCTTTGTCAGAACTGTTGAACCTGGATGGTCACATCTGCAAGCTGTCATGGAACATGATGCACAAGCCAAACAGTCGTGTGATATTCTACCAGACCTCTCTCACCCCTTTGTACATGAGATCAGGTCAGGGTGAAATTAGACAACAAAACAGGGTGGAGTCTCCCATCTGTGGTACAGAAACCCAGTGATTACACCACATTCTTATATAGTTCAGACAGGGGGAGGGGAGTCTGTCAGGAGAAACCAGATACATCTATTCACCGCCCCTCAGGGACCATCACAACTTCCTTCAGAACAACCACAAGTGAGCATGGATAAAACACCTGAAGAGAAACAAGAGCTCTAGAGAATCCAGGCAATAACTCCCCTCCCCTTGTCTTTAGATTGTAAGCTCTTGGTCAGGGACTGTGTCTATTTTATTCTCTGTAAAGCACCAGCTACACGTCTGGTGCTATATATAAATGCTACTACTACTACTACTACTACTAATACTACTACTAATAATAATAAATATAAAAGTCCCACATGGCAATATTGAAAGGGACATAAACCTGCCCTGAGAAAGAGATGGAAAGGGAAAGGAGAGAGATGGGGAGGGGGGAGGGTAAGGTGTATGTAAATGGGGAGGCACTGAGCACTGCAAACAAGAGGAATGTGATGTGGTTTAAGACGTTTTAGAATATTGCAGACTAAGGGAGTAATTAATAAGCAGTAGTTCAGTTGATAGTGAAAAATGTCCTCGATGCAGTTGGCCAATGTCCATTCTTGGGACCTTCTGTGGAGGAAGAGTATCCTGCCTTGGAGAAGCAAAAGGTTGGATTATTTATTTTATTATTTAGTAAAATGTATACACTGCCTTTCTTGTAGAGGCTCAGGGCAGCTCACAATTCATAAAACAATAATAAAATTCAAAAAATAAAAACTCCCACCCTCCCCCAAACCCCAACTAATTCGTGCAGTTCCGTACAATCCTATGATTCTAAGGGTGACTGTGTTTTTTTAGCAACTCTGGACAGAACATGCACAGCACTAATGTGCAATCCACTCCATAACAATGAAGTCATGAACGCCTGTTTTGTTGCATGAATATTAACTCAGCCACTGAAAAGCCATGACTCGCAATGGATCTTGTGTGCTAATAGCAAAAGAGTATCTTAGGTGAATCACCTTCTTTCCCAAAACAACAGTTATGTGGTACCCTCTGGGTTAATGCCTGTTGTAAAATATTCCCCAGAACTTCTGCTGAGAATGTCTGAGACAGCATTTGAAACCCCACTAGATTGACTTCTTGTAGCTAGTCTTTGGAAATTCATTTTGGAATAGATTATGATTTTCCTAAATGTAAGAGATGTAAGAGATGAATGGGACAAATTGCCCAGGGAAGTCAGAACCTCTCAAACACTGAAGGTTTAAAAAATAAATAAATCTGGACATCCATCAATCAGGAATATTGCAGTTGCAGTCATCCTGCATCCAAGGAGGTTGGACTAGATGACCCTTGATATCCCCTTCTAACTCTGACATTCTATGATTCTATAATAACCTTGCTCATACCAAGTGTTCTTCTACTCTTTGAGACATCCTCTTTCTTTCAATAAGGCTATCCAAGATCTATTCAGTCATGGTCAAGGTATCACAATATAGTTCATTGGAAACAGAACATTTTGGAAAGCTGGGCTTTCCAAAATGTATGCTATTAGTATACATAGCATAATTGTATGCTATTATCATACAAATCCATCCAAATTTTTGTGGGCTCAGGAGAAAACAAGTCATCTTTGATCAACAGAAAAACCAATCACTTTCAATCTGTGTAAAGGCACCCATTAAATTTAATTTGCCATTTAGATGCCCAGTTACCCAATCTTGCAAGATCCTCCTGCAATTCTTCACAGTCAGCTAGGGTTTTAACTACCTTGACTAACTTTTTGTCATCTGCAAATATCACCTCACTCTTTACTCCACTTTCTGGATCATTAATGAATATATTAAATAACACACGGCCCAGTGCAGATCCCTGGGGTACTCTACTAATTACTTTACTCAATTTTGAAAACTGTCCATTTAGTCTTACTCTTTGTTTCCTATCTTCTAATCAGTTACTGATTCATGATAGGACACTACCGCCTATACCATGACTATTTAATAAATTCTTCAAGAGTCTCTTGTGAGGGACCTTAGCAGACATTTTCTGAAATTCCAGTTACACTATGGGTGTTTTCAGATGTTACGCGATCACGGTCAACCACAGACAATCCCCTGTGGTGGCGGATGGTCACGTAACATGTGTTTGCTCGCTGCCAGATGTTCACCATGGTGAACCACCGGCGGTGAGCAAATTGACCATGCTTTCGAGGATGGAGCTGGCACCATCTCCGAAAGCGTGGTTAATTGAACCACGGCCTGGAATTGGTGGATGGTAACGTTTGTTACTGCCGCCGATTCCAGGCCGTGGTCCAGACCCCGGGACAGAATCGGGCGCAGTGGCCGCATTGGCTGCTGCACTCGCCCGTCTCCCAGAGGGCGGGTGGCCTGGGGAGTGTGGGGGGGGGGCGGTGCGGTGCTGTGTGACTGCACATTGTGCCACGCAGCCTCGCCCTCTCCCCCGATTCCCCTCCAGGATCAGCCAGCTCATCTGTTGACGGGCCGTTCTGATTCCAGCGGGGAATCAAAAGGTGATTCCGTGCCGGGGCCAATGGGCGCCCCGTCACGTCTGAAATCACCCTACGCCAACCAGCTCACCCTTATCCACATTCTTATTTACTTCCTAAAAAAATCCAATAGATTAGGGAGACACGACTTCCTTTTGCTAAATCCATGTTGATTCTTCCCCATTATGTCGTGTTTATCAATGTGCCCAGTAATTCTGCTCTTAACAACCATTTCCACCAGTTTGCCCAGCATCAATGTCAGGATCACCGGTCTGTCATTTCCAGGATTGACTATGGAGCCTTTTAAATTTATTTATTATTATTTATTTATTTATTATCACAATTTATAGCGCGCCCCCTCCTGCTCAATGGCAGCTTGGGGCGGCAAACAATATATATTAACAAACAGAATACAAAAATATAAAACACAATATAAAAACATCAGTTAAAGCCATAAAATGGGGGCCCCAAAAATACAAATACCCCTCTTCCCCCCAAAAAGAAACCCACCCCATCCACTACCCATGCCCCTCACTGAATGCCTGGTGAAACAGCCAGGTCTTACATTGTCTATGGAAGGAGGGGAGATCCAGAGTGAGGCAAATCTCCACCGAGAGAGAGTTCCATAGGCACAGCGTGGCCACCGAGAATACCCTCTCAAATGCCGCCACCCGGGGAAACTGGGGGACCTCTAAGATGGCATCCCCAGCCGACCGCAGAGGCTGGTCCAGGACACGAGGAATGAGGTGGCCCTGCAGGTAGGAGGGGCCCAAGTCATATAGGACTTTAAAGGTAATAACCAAAACCTTGAATCGGGCTCGAAAGACTATAGGCAACCAGTACAGAGAATGGAGCACTGGTGTCATATGCTCACAGTGACCCATCCCCATAAGAAGACGGGCCGCTGCATTCTGCAACAGCTGCAGTCTCCGGGTCGTCAGCAAGTGTAGCCCCATGTAGAGTGCGTTGCAATAGTTCAGTCTCAAGGTGATGAATGAATGGATGATGGTGCCAAAGACGTCAGATCAGATGTAATTTACTAAATGCACTCCTCACCACAGCCGCTACCTGGGCATCCAGGCGAGCTGTGAATTGAGGAGACTCCAAGACTCTGAACCTGAGGAACCAAGGAGGGACCAATTTAAATATTGGCATTACATATGCTATCCTCCAATCCTCAGGTAGAGTGGCAGATTTGAGTGACAGGTTACAAATTACCAATAGTAGGTCTGAAATTTCATATTTGAGTTCCTTCAGGACTCGGGTGAATACCATTTTACCCTGGTGATTTATTTAGTTTGTCAGTTTGCTCTAGAACCTATTCCAGAGTCATGTTGAATTGTGACCATTCTTTCAATTCATCAGCTACAAAGGTCTTTTTCACACAGAGTCCCTCCCTCCCCCCCCGCTGGGGGGGCAGGTGCGGGGAGATGCATGTGCCCCCGTGGAAACACCACTGGCGGTGGGTGAGAGTGTGTGCATACTCTCAGCGCACACCCATCTACACCCGTCACCCACCCACGGAGCATCCACCGTTATGACCCTGTTCACACAGACACTCTAACACTGATAAAATGGGTGTTACATTTTATTATACATGTTTCAGGGTTGCAGGTGTGCTCTGTGGGTGCCCTGAACAATGTGTAATAAAATGTAACACACATTTTATCAGTGTTAGGGTGTTTATAGACGAGACCAAAAAGGCGGCTGATCCTTTGATCAGCCGCCTTTCTTGGCGCTCGTCTACAAGCTGGGGCTGCTTTTTAATCCGCGTCGGAGGGGGCAGGCGATCCTGCCCCCTCCGACGCGGATTCCCGAAGTGCCGGCTTTATGCCGCACTTCCTGGTCCCGTGCGCGAGTGCGCATGTGCAGAAGGGCGCGCATGCGCACTCGCACTCTGCGCCGTGTCTGAACATCAGACACGGCACGCAGAGACGCCGCGGTGGGAAAACGCGGCGTTTAGCGATCCCGCTTGTAAGCGGGATCGTCTATAAACGCCCTTAAGGGCCATACCGAGGAGGCTCCGTGTGTGGGAAAGGGAGCACACCCGCCTCCACCCACCACTGGCACACACTCATCCCCCCATGCAGCAGAGTCTTGTGAAAATGTGCAAAGAATAGGTCCAGCTCCCCAACATCCTCTGCAGTGAAAAGTCAAGCAAAGAATTCATTCAGCTTCTCTGCAATGGCCTTATCCTCCCTGAGCGCCCCTTTCACTCCCTGGGCATCGCGTGACATAACTGACTCTCTAGCAGGCCTCTTGCTTCTGATGTACTTAAAGTTTTTATTATTAGTTTTTGCCTTTTTAGTGAGTCTCTCTTCAAATTCCCTCTTGACCTGCCTTATTAAAATCTTACTTCTAATTCGGCAGTGCTTATGCGTAGGTCCTGAGCTCCACTTAGGACTAGATCGAAGGTTCCAGGACCAGCTGCTCCAAGAAACAGTCATTTATGCCATCAAGAAATTTTACCTTTGTATCATGCCTCAAGGAGAAATTCACCCCGTCCGTATTAGGATAATTGAAATCGTTCATTATGATTGTGTTCCTGACATTAGTAGGCTGTCTAATCTCTGTTAGAATTGCATAGTCAGTCTCACCATCCTGGTCAGGGGGTCAGTAGTCTAGTCCCACTGCTATACACTTCCTCGTATTGCATGGACTTTCTATCCATAGAGATTCCAGAGTACAGTTTACTTCCTGTAAAATTTTAATCCTGCTTGATTCAACGCTGTCTCTAACATATAGTGCCACCCCCACACCAGCTCCATCTACTCTATCATTTTGGTATATTTTGTACCCTGGTATTTTGTACCCTGGTGTCCCGTTGGTTATCCTCATTCCACCAACTTTCTGAGATTCCTATTTTGTTTATTTCTTCATTTAGTGCTCAATACTCTAATTCTCCCATCTTAACGTTTTAGACTTCTAGCATTTGTATTTAGACACTTAAACATATTATTTTTATTTTGTCCATTATAAGTGACTCTTTCAGTTGATTTGGAATCAATTAATGTTTTCTGTTCTGTACTGATTCCCATCTGAGCACTCTCAGCTCTTTCTTATCCTCTATATGAGGATACTCAAATTCCCCTGAACTAATGGCATCCTTTGGAGATGTCCCAACCCAAACCATGCGCTCCTCGGTACCTATTGGCTTTCCCCTGGTTCTAGGGGGGGAGCTCTACCTCTTTAATTTTTAGTGCCAGCAGTCGCCGGGTTCAATTTTGGTTAAGGTGGAGCCCATCCCGTTAATACTGATACCCCCTTCCCCAGTTCCTAATTAATCTAAGGCCCTCCTCTCTGCACCATTGTCTCATCCACACATTGAGATTCAGGAGCTCAGGATGCCTCTGGGGTCCTGTACGTGGAAAACACTGCACTATCCAAGTCTTCTCCTTGTTGTTGAATTTAGCACAGCAGCCAGCCCTTCCTCCTATAGCTCTGGAATTCCAATTTCACCCCTAGCAGCACTTTACCTACAGAAGCCTTGAACCCTTGACTGTTCCATTTCCTTTTCAAGGCTCTACCACCAAAGCTAATGGAAAAACAGCTCCGGAGCTCCTGCTGAACTCTGCTCCTGCCTCTGCAACCCAACTAACTGTTGGAAATACATTCCTTTGGTTGCATCCCCCCTAAGCACCTCATTCTGCTTGTTTGCTTGAAACAGCAGGAGTAGACAGACAGATCAGGGAACCCTTCCCCCATCCTATCTGTCCTACTCCTGTCAGGACCTGATTGGTCAATCTCCTCCCCCAGGAGATTTCTCATCTCTTTGTGTCTCAGAGAGCTTCCTTCCTCCCTCTTGAACACACCTTGTCTGAGGACTTAGCATAGATGTAGGTCTTTCCTATCCTACATGTAATTCCTAATAAAGCTACTTAAGCTTAAGTATGCTTCCTGCCTGCTTATTGATGATTAGCTACTCACACTCCTCTGTAAACTCTGCATTGGGCAAATGGATGCAACGATCTCACAGTCCTTGCATTCCCAACACTAACACCCTCTCGGGACCCACCAGTTGAGAACCCCTGCCCTTGGGTAGTTCCAGAGTCCCTTAAGAGAAGCCACGCAGCACGTCACACTACAGAAGCCAAGGAATGTGGGCATAATTATTTACTATTTCTCTGAGACAGGCCCACAAATCCCCCTCCTCTCAGTCCTTAACCTGGTCCGGCTGTGTTGTCACAACTCCTCAAGCTAAGGAGAAATAGATCATTCACACTTGGAACCTTTGAATACCACTTCTAAATCATCCAAAGCAATCACTGTTTCTTGAGCAATACAGATCACACCTTTTTTTGACTATTTCCGGTTGGTTATTTGGTTATTATTTTGGTACGATTAGCACTATTATTATGCACACTCAGTAGCCAAAATAACCCAAACCAAGTGAACAGCTGGATAATAAAACAAGTAGATATGTGTGTATCCGTTTCAGTTGCCAGTATTATTTGGAGGTTTGGCTAGCTATCCAGAAATGCACATAATATCTGCAGATACACAATCCACGATTCATTTCAGCTAGAGCTGAAATTGGTACCGACAAATTTCTGGTACTGAATCGACCTGACATTAGGTACCAATCAGTACCCAATTGTGACCCAACTTGAGTACTCAGTGCCCCCGAATGTTAACTTCTGGTCCCGTAAAGTTGGCTTCCAGTACCAATTTTTCAATTTCCATCCCAATTTTTTTTTTTACTTCCAAAACCTATTTTTTAGTTTTCTGTCCTGGAAAGATGACTTCTGGTCCTGACTTTTTGACTTCCAGTCATCATTTTTAAAAATTTCTGTCCTGATTTGTCAGTTTTACATCCCAATATACTGATTGTCAATCGGAAACTTGAAAAATCAGAACTGGAAGTTACCAATTTTTTGAGTTTCCAGGTACCCGTCAAGTACCCAGTGCAGTACTTGAAAATGTAGGTATTACTCATGGGTACTAAATTAAGTACCCGTTTCAGCTCTAATTTAATCTCTACTCCAAGATTTTTGGATCTTTGTGGTTTATGCGTGATTACGTGTGTGCATGGATATGATAACAGTGGAAGACAGCCAGGACATGTCCCTTCTTGAATTTGGGGTCCTGGGGACAGGATCTTCTTAATTTTGGACCTCTGTTACTCTTCACCAAGGCAACACAGCTGCTGTTGACAAAACAATGGGGAGTAAAATTAAGATGGCCACTGTCTCCCACTTCACTCTGCCTCCTTCCTCATTTTGTTCCCCAACAGCATTTTCATTTCCACAAGTGGGTGGATCCAGGGGTGGCTTTGGGTATAGGTGACATAGGCAAGCACCAAGGAACTCCACTGTTGCTCTTAAAGGTATCAAGTTATCCAGGTGTAGGCTACTAGTGTATCTCTACTGATTTTAAAATGTTTGCCTGGGACCCTATAAAACCTGTAGCAGCCACTGAGTGGCTCCACCACAGTGGAGGGTGAGGTGGGGTGGGGTAAGGGAAATCAAGGGCGGAAATCTGTTTCACTCTGGGGGTGTGTGAAAGGAAATTTTTAAAACAAGCCAGCATATAATGCTACCAATCGATTCTGCACAGCATAAGGCGGCAGAGCAGCTGTTTAACTAGGATTCATGAGATTGAGGTTCACTCCCTGGAGTGGCCATAAAGCTCCTTCTTTGAACTTGTGGAAATCTCTCTGAAGTTCAATTTTCTAGCTGTAAAAAGGGGGACAATAAATCTTTATTACCTGGCAGGGGTTTTCTGAGGATAAACTCATTCCTGTTTCTGAGGTGCTTAGAGAAGCTAAAGTGCAGGAAGGCCATATGAATATACACTTAACTGGTGACGTTCAGGTACCTTCTAGGATTGTAGTTTTCTTCAGCTGGATCAAAATCAGGCCAAGAGTTACCACCAGCATCTCATAAAATGCTTTGTGAAACTGGTTGCTATCTTTCAGGAGCGTAGGTAAGGCCCACTGTATTGGGACAAGAACTGATTTACAAAATTTAATGAGTGAAATCCAATGCAAGCTTCCTGCACAAAATGTTGGCGGTGTGTGGAAGGCAGTCTTGCCTCTTTCCTGCGCTGCCCTCTAACTATGTCAAACCACCTTTATACCTTTCCCGTTTCATAGTTGATGATTGTTTGGAGCAATGTTAGGACTTGCACTTGCAGCAGGTTTACTTTCTGTGGGAACAGTAACCTGATTTCAGTGCATGTGTGTGGGCGGGTAGATTATAAATTATAGGCTCCAAGCTCAGGTGCAGCGACTGGGAGTGACTGTTCCGAATAGTTGCATGATGAACAAACTCCTCTCTTTTATGAAATGGAATGAAAAAGCTGCCTTGGGAGATTAGGGTTTAGTTGAGGAATGATTCACTGTGGGATCTTAAATACCTGGGAGTTGGTGGGGGGATGGGAATGGAGGGAAAGAGTTATCAATCTGTAAAATCTTTCAAGGCATCAGGCTGTTAATGAAGGGGGATATTTGCTCTTGAAGACAACATGCATTGTTTTGAGGATTTGGTTCTGAAGACCGTGACTGGTTGTAGTACTTGGCTACTGGAAGAGATGAGTTCTGGTACCACTGATGATGTTTCCAAATCAGAATGCAGATAGAATACTGGGTTTATGGGCTTTTGTCAATACATCCCCATGAAACTAACCGTAGTATAGTGCACCCTCACTATAATGCCCTACATCATGATGGAGACTTCTTCCTATCAGGAACCAGATCTTCAACGAGCATCTCCACTTGGGGCTAACTCAGTCCACTTCAACAGCTGGATGCATACAAGGTCCTGCCTGCCTGTAGTTGGCTTGGCTGCATCCTGATTGGCCAGGAGGGGCAAGACTGAGCTCACCTGGCACTCCATTGTTAAAGCCTGATTTAGAACAATGGTCAAAAGTTTCATGAAAGTTTGTGAATGGAATTGTCTAGCCTGTTGGCCTTCAGATTTACATCAGAGAAGAAATTTTCTCCATTGCTATAGCGGAGGCTCCCCAATGTCTGGTGTAGATAATTCTATTTTGAGTCTTAAATATAATTCCGTGACCCCTCACAGTAACTGAGGCCCTTTTTACATGGGTGGCACTGAGTGTTCATGCCTGGGTGCCGCCTGCGTATATCCTGTGGGGGTACACACTCCCACGCACATGCATTCCCACGCATGGAGGCACCAGACAAAATGGCGGTGCCTCCATTTGTGGGGATGCGTGGGGGGTGGGGGTGCACCCATGTGAACCAGCACCCATGTGCCCCACGCTGTGGCACGCACCCCCACCCCCACGTAGTCACAGCCCGTGTAAAAAGGGCCAAAGACATGCCAAAACCTATCAAATATCCATTGAGGTCATGACCTCATCTGCAGATAGCATGAACCCCTTCTGGGGATCCTGAGCCGCAGTTTGGGGACCTTTGTGCTAAATGAATGATCTCTTTTGTTTTCACTGTAAAACAATGTATGCACTGATGCCTTATTACTTTACATTCCTATGACAATATTTGGATGCTGCTGTTCCATGCGAGCTGAAAACAAGCAAAGAATCCATTGATTCGTCGTTATAAATCTGAACCTTTGGCCTGTGGGCTAAATTATCCAGCCCATGTCGGTTTTTCATTTTGCTTCTTTCCAAATCCTGAGTCTGACTTCATAGATCCGATCCCTATCCCCAAGCACTGAAGGAATGAGCTCAGGGGAAGGAAGTGGAGATGAGGGCATGCATTAAAGAATAGGGGATTATCCATAACAATCTAGGGACCCCCTCCTACCTTTCCCATCATGAACACACTCCTTAAGCAACCCACCCCACAACTCCTCTCCGGCCCTCAGAGACTGTACTCATTTTCAAAGTGACCCAAAGGAGGAAAAAAGGTTTCCCCACCCCTGCAAAAATAATTGGTTGCTCTGTCTAACCTATTCTGTACATCTTTAACCTTTAATTTATAAAGACAAAAACTCTCTAGAGCTAATGGGCCAGATTTATTGACTTGAACTCCATTGAGTTCACCTTGCCCTTCAGTTCAGTTCAGATGAACTTTCCCTTTAAATAAGCACTTATGGTATTCTGGGAACTGTTCATTATCACAGCCTTGTATGCACCTGCTTTCTCATAAATGGCAAGAATTGTAAATTGTATGCACCTGCCTTCTCAAATTGCGTTTCAGTGATAGTAACGAACTTGAGCAATCAGTTATGGAGATAAAACTGTGGCATCCTTGTCTGACGCCAGTGCCTTTTCGGCCTTTCATTCAAAACAAAAGTGAAAAGACACAAATATATTTTTGAATAATTTAATTTTCTTCCAACCTGTTTGTTCAATCTCTTTGTATCCTTTTTTTTCCTTTTTGTCTTTTTTTTTTTTTTTTTAAAGTAAACCAAGGCACAAAGCCTGTCCTCATGAAAGCTCATTTGGGTCTGCTGAAGGGAGCATCAGAATCCATTATTTGAACCGGTATCAGCTGGGACTCCAAAGGCCTTCCTAGGATCGAGATGAAGAGTCGATTCACACTTTGCAAATAGTATTTACATTTTCAGATAGTCTACTGAACACTCAAATAATATTCACGCCCAGAGTGATTGTTTGCATATTCACTGATACAAATATTTTGGTTCAATTTTTCACTTATTCCAGTATTTCATTTTGGTAAATTAGTTTATTTAATTTATTTTGGTGTTGCAGTTACATTATTTTGGCACTATAGCGTTCTGGTGCAGGCCCCACAGCCAAAATGAAGTAACTGAAATACCAAAATGACCAAAAAAGTGAAACGCATTCATCCGCCAAAGCCTGATATCTGATCAACTTCAGAAGGCAATGGAAGACCTACTTGTTTAGCCAAGCTTGTAGTGTGTGGGGCTAGCGTTTGGGTGTGGGATTGGTTTTAAATGGAATAGTATAGGGGTTTACTATTTATTTATTTATGTTGTTTTTAATAAGTTTTGTATGTTCTGAGCCACCCCAACCCTACGAAAAAGGGTGGGATACAAATCACAATAAACAAAAATAATTAGATAAAATGAAGTCATTGAAACACTGAAAAGACCAAAAATCTGAAAAAAAATGTAGAATTAGCTAAAATGAAAGAAATGAAAGAAAAACCTGAGAAAACAGGAACAAAAGCCAGCCATTCTCTTTTTCCTCAGAACTGAAGGAAATAGAGCATATTTGTAAATAATAATAATAATAATAATAATAATAATAATACAAATTTAAAAATTATTCATTTTGACAACTATTTCTTTCGGCTCTAGATTGTTTGCCCCCGAGCCTTGCTTAGTTTGGCAAGTTCCTCTCTTCCCTGGCCAACCAGCCAGCCTTCCTGTTCCTAAGCTTCATTTCCAGCTTTGTTTCTTGTCTGCTCCCAGTCCTTGCTCCAGCTTGTCCACTTGGGTATTTTGCTGGTGCTGAGGAGGAAGAGGATAGCTCTGTCAACAGCTATTAGCCAAGTTGGTTGGGGATGTTGCCTATGACTGTCAGAAGCTGGGAATGAAGAAGAGAATGGATTATTCATGATATACCCTGTTTTCATACTCTCCTTCTGAAGCATCAGGTGCTGGACACCATCAGGGATGGGATTCTGGGCTGGATGTCCCCAATATGACAGTTCTTATGCATTGCCTGGTTTAAATTCACTTCCAAGTGTACATTCTTTCTTTCTTTCTTTCTTTCTTTCTTGACGGCACTAGCTTTCGCCATGGCCCAGTGTCCATCAATTATTAATTATTAATTATTAATTACTAATTATTAATTATTAATTATTAATTATTAATTATTAATTATTAGTTGTTGCTTGTTAGTTATTAATTATTAATTATTAATTGTTACTTATTGATTATTAATTATTAGTTGTTAATTGTTAATTGTTAATTATTAATTATTAATTTACACAGCAATGTACCTGGTACTGTACAATCCACAGTCAGAGACAGGTCCCTACCCCTAGGGGGCTTACAATCTGAGAGATAAGGAAGGGGGATACGAGGGAGAGATAAACATCAGGAAGGACAAGAGTACAGTCATGAGGTTGGGAAGTTGCAGGCTCATGTGCTTCTCTTAGTTCCAGGGAATTAGGTTCTGAGTGAGGGGGAAAGGATTAAGTATCACTCATGACAAGCTAGGGAAGGTCTGACGGAAAAGGTGAGTGTTCAGGAGGGATTTGAAAGATGGGAGGGAGGGAGGAAGCCGAGCGAATGTATCCAGGGAGGGAGTTCCAGGCATGGGGGGCAGCAAGGGAGAAGGGGCGAAGACATTTAGAGGAGCAAGGAGGTTGTGAGCAGGTGAGGGTGGGGGCAGAGGAGGAACGAAGCTCCCAGGCAGGAGCGTGGTGGGATACAAGAGCGGAGAGATATGGGGGAGCAAGGCCATGAAGAGCCTTACAGGTGAAGACCAGGAGCTTGTGCTGAACGCATTTCCGTAGAGGGAGCCAGTGTAGGGCAGAGAGATGGGGCTGTACATGGTCAAAGAGATGGGCAAGGTGGATGATTTTGGTTGTGGAGCATTGAGGGGGGGCAGATCAGAGCAAGGGAGGCCAGTAAGGAGGAAGCTGTAGTAGTCAAGGCAAGAGATGACTAGAGCGTGGAGGATGACTTCCACGGGCACGTATCCTTCCTAGTGCATCTACTCAGCCATCCAGCAGTCGATCCCCAGGGCTGATTTGTGTCTCTGATCCCTGAGTTACTGCCTTCCAACTCCTCCTGCTTTCTGTTCAGATTAGTAAACCACATGTTCTGGGTTCTGCTTGGTGCAGAAGGTACGATACGGTAAAACAAGCAGAGGGCTGGACTTGCAGTCCCTTCCAGCTGTACGATCATCAGCTTTCGAGGAGCCCTTTGGGACCCTCTTCATGTACATGACATATCTGGTAGCATTGGTGATGCGTCATTGGGAAGACTGAAGCGCCTTGCTGACAAATGAAGGACTATGAATGGTACATGACGTAGGGATGGTGATAGATTGCTTGGTTTTCATTTTGCTTCCTGATGTTCTGTGTGGAATGATGCCCCAAAGGCAAACCATTCTTCTGCCTCTCTCTGCTGTTGTTCTTGGCATGTTAACAACCTCTAATTTTCAGTGCCTGCTTCACCTTTTCATGTTCAGCTGAAGCCTCCAGGCACAAATTGGGAGGCTATTCCATTTACTTGCTGGGGGTGTTAGAAGTTTCAAGATAAATGTCTTGATGTTGGTCATCCCCCTACTGGTAGCTATATTATGCACTCTGATAAGGTGTGTGCAGTTGAAAGATGAGATGGCTTTATGACCTTCAGGGTTAGCTTTACAGCTTCCTGCCCTGGACCATCACAAAGCCATGACCGACCATGTAGATTATAGGTCTTTGGTGGTATCTTGTATTTAACTACTAAGAAAACCCCCAAATCAATATCAAATAATAAATTATATTAATAAGCGAGTTGCTGTCAACATTTCAAGCTACTGCAATGTCCATGTCTGTCCATTCGGCAAGGATCCAGGAATATTTGAAAACTGATAGGTAAGTGGACCAAAGGGAAATTATAGAGCTGGAAGAGACCTCAAGGATCATGTAGTTCAACCCCCTGCACCAAGGTAGGATGTAGAGAACTGAGGGCACGATGGGGGTGGGGGTGTTCCATGGTCAGTGTGTGGTGTGTGGGCAGCCTTCACACAGACACAAACCCATCTCCACCGATCTCAATGCACGGAGCCATCCCCGTTTGGGTGGTGTGTGGGCGATAGGTGGAGGTGGGTGGAAATGGGTGGAGCACGGGAGTGCGCACGCACCCCACCCACCTGCCGTGGCAGTCACACGGGACTCCCTCATGCATGCATGCACAGGCAGCCACTTGTGCATTGCATGAGGGTGTCTCGTGTGAAAAGGGCCTGAGAGACAGCAATTTGCCCAAGGCCACCCAATGAGTTCATAGCTAAGGCCACTTTTAGATCAGTGTGGCGGGCTTGCTCCTGAAAATCACGCACCTTTGAAAAAGAGTGCAGGTGGGGTTTAGACATGTGGGGATGAGCATTATTGTGCTCGTGCCTTTTTTTAAAGCTGTGAAAAGGGCCTGAGAGACAGCAATTTGCCCAAGGCCACCCAATGAGTTCATAGCTAAGGCCACTTTTAGATCAGTGTGGCGGGCTTGCTCCTGAAAATCACGCACCTTTGAAAAAGAGCGCAGGTGGGGTTTAGACATGTGGGGATGAGCATTATTGTGCTCGTGCCTTTTTTTAAAGCTGTGAATTAAAGAGCTCAATGATCGAGTCCACGCCAGGTCCAAGGGCTGTATAGAAGTCAGGGGCAGTGTGCTTCTGGGGTGCGCTCAGGAAGGAGACAACCAAGATCATGGATTTGTGCCATGTATCTATCCCCTATCCTTATGTGCATGCCCTCATCTTTTGGAGCTGCTTTTGGAGTATCCTAGGATACTTGTCCTGGGGGACGTCAATGTGCATCTCAGTGGTAGCTCCATGAGGTTCGGTCCCTAAATTCCTGAATGCGATGACCTCTCTGGTTTTTCCCAGATGGTTCAGGAGAGCACCCACAGGGCCAGCTGGGCACTTCTCCTCATCTTGGATTCTGGTCTGAAGGTTTCGGATGTTTGGGTCACCCTGGGTGGGTGCTCTAACCATTACCTTGTTTGTTTCAGTGTGGGTGGTGTTCTTCTCATCCAGCAGCACAGCATCCAATCCGTTGTTTTGCGGCCATAGAGACTGCTGAATTCAGTGGATTTCAGCAGCCACATCACAAGTGCTGGAACCCATCGGTCAGCCTTTTCCCATCAGGGGGTTGACAGACTCACTGATGGCTACTTTCAGGTGCAATAGTGACCTGGCAGATTTGAAGAGGCTGGGGCATAGGTTGGAGAGGAGATGGCACAGGAGTGATCTGGAGGCCAATATTCAACTGTACAAAGAGTTCATGTGGGCGTACAGAAGAGCCATTACCGAGAACAACTGGTTCTCCTTGTCCTCGGGCATAAACACCGCAAGGAATAGACCAGCACAACTGTTTCGGGTTGTGCACGGCCTGGTGAGGCTGGATTGCCTCAACCTGCCTACAGTTTCTTCTATGGAGCTCTGTGGAGACTTTGCTTCATTCTTTGCAGAGAAGATTGATTGGTGGGATTGTCTGGGTCTTTTGACGCGGAGTGCTGAAGGGTCCTGAAGTATTGTATTGCCCTATTTGACTTTGACAGGGTTACTGACCAGGAGATCCATGTGCTATTGGGCTCACTGAGGCCCACCACACGCTGCTCCGACCCGTGCCATGCCCATCCTAGTTTTTGAAGGTGAGTGCTGTGTGCTGGGGCAGTTGTACTGTTATTGACAAGCATTGTTAATACCTCCTTTACAGAGGAGAGGGTGCTGGCTAGCTTTAAGGGTGCAGAAGTTAGCTCTTTTTTCAAGAAACCATCCCTTGATGCTGGAGTGCTTGCCAATTACCACCCAGTCTCTAACCTTCCTTTTTTAGGGAAGGAGATTGAGAAGGTTGTGGCAGTATAGCTGCAGCAGCATTTGGATTCCAATGACATTCTGAGGAAAATCCAGTCTGGGTTCTGTCCTTCCTATGGGGTAGAGACTGCACTTGTCAGAGTGTTGAATGATCTGCTGATGATCTTGGATCGAGGACAGCTGACCATTTTAGTCATGCTGGACCTTACATCAGCATTCAATATGATTGACCATGGGCTGCTGCTTCAGCAGCTAAGGGTTGTTGCAGGTGTGACTGGAGCGGCTGGTCAGTGGTTTGAGTCATCCCTAGGAGAGCGGAGTCAGTCGGCGGTGATGGGTGGTTATGCATCATCCTAGAGATATTTTAAATCTGTCATCCCTCAAGGTTCTATCCCATCACCCAAGATTCTATCAAGGTTAGGGTCTTTTGAAGTGGAGTGCTGATGGTGCAGAACGCCGCGGCCTGTCTCCTTACAGGGGCAGGCCGCAGGGAGCACATGACACCAGTGCTCTGGGCTCTGCACTGGCTGCCTATAAAGCACCAGGCCAGGTTCAAGGTGCTGGCTTTAACCTTTAAAGCCCTTCACGGCCTGGGCCCTGCTTATCTGTGGGACCGCCTCACTCCCCATGTGCCCGTGCGACCCCTGAGATCGTCCGTGGGAGCCTTTTTGGAGGTTCCCCGGGTGAGGCGGGTGGCCACCGATGTTAGATCTTTTTCAGTGGCCACCCCTGTGCTGTGGAATTCGCTCCCGGAGGAGGCTCGGTTGGCTCCCACTCTCCTGCTATTTCGGCATGTATGTAAGACCTGGCTGTTCCGTCAGGCTTTTGGCGAGGGGTAGGGGTGGGGAGGAGGGTTTTTCTTTTCCCCGCATATTGTGTTTTAAAATTGTTTTACATTTTAAAAATTGTTTTATTGATTACTGTTGTTTGCCGCCCCGGGCTGCCCTGTGGGCAGGAGGGGTGGGATATAAATTTTATATAAATAAATAAATAAGGTTCTATCTATCACCCTTCAGGAATGTTATGACTAATCATGAGGTTGAGTACCATCAGTATGCTGATGATACACAACTTGATGAGGTCGCATCACTCCTCTCTTCCTCCAACCCCTTC